>OZ024741.1:352909663-352937163 GCA_964016885.1 Eledone cirrhosa
CAAAATGTTTCTCCCCTCTGCATCAGCATTCACTCCACTATTCTCATGGTAATGGATTGGTAGTATTAGTAGATCACCGGACAAAATGCTTTGCAGTACTTAGTTTCGACTTTCTAAGTTCTGAATTCAAATCACGCCGAGGTTTAATTTGTCCTTCATCTTTCCGAGATAAAATAAAGTACCAGTAAAGCACTGGGATAAGTATAATCTATATTCCTTTTCCCTCCAAATCGTAGGTCTGTGCTTAAATTAGAAATCATTATCAACAGGAAAGCATTAATTACAAAAGAACTATGTCTACAAAAGTAAACCTGTTAACATATAATACTATTTGATGTTGTAAAGGGAGTCAATCCCATATTAATGCATTCAAAATAATCTCGTATGTTTCAAAGACATTGTGGAATAATGATTACTGAATACATAGCTTTGTTGCTCTATTCTTCAGTTCAAACTATCTACGTAAAAAGAAAATTCTCGCATTTTCAAAATGTTGTAGATTATATGACTGTCTTCAATGGCTCACTTGGTTACATAGCTTACATATTTGGACGTTTAGACACATTACATCACTTCAAGGAAACGACAATAACGTTTTTTTTCTTCTCGCAATTAACAAGATTTGAGGACTTCAGGCACTGTTAACGCTTTGAGAAAAAAATGCCAAGAAGTCAGACATCTCCAATTTTCTTTACATGCAGACAACTTTGAAAGAGATGGATTTCGAAGAGTAGAGCAGTATCATAGACAATAGCATATATTATCTTTCTCTTTAAAAATTTAATACCGATAAATACTTTCCAGCAGAGAAATACAGATCACCAGAAAATCAAGTTAGCTGTTAAATCTATTTGATACATTTATTGATGTGCCAAGTATTTCTAATGAAGCAACGATTCAACGTTTGTAATAAGAAGTTGACCTGGTGTGGAAATCAAAATTGTCAGAATCACCTGTTAATGAAATTTGGGTTATGATGTTTAATGAGGTAATCGAATATTCTGGTCTGATTTTCCTTTACTTACTAATGTGTACATATATGTTCATTCTATTATCAAGTTTAAGGGTTCTTTATAAGTCTCTCAGTAATATTTGGAGTTTGTATAATGAAACAAATTTTGAGACCAATGATCTATATAAATAAACGCGTATCACACACACACACACACACACACACACACACACACACACACACACACACACACACACACACACACACACAGACAAATATACATGTATGTGAGTGCGCGTGTGTATTGATATGGAAACTTAGCTCCCGATGAGGTCGTAACGGCTTAAAGGCTCACCCTCTCAATGTCGGAACAGATGAGCGATAGAGAGAGAGAGATAGAGAGATAGATAGAGAGATAGCTAGATATAGATATATATATAGATCGATAGATATGTATGTATATATATATATATATATATATATATATATATATATAGAGAGAGAGAGAGAGAGACGGTAGAAGAGAGAAGGGGATGAGAGTGAGAGAGAAGTGAGGAAAATTGACCCAAATATTGAACTGGTACTTTATTTATCGACCTTCAAAGAATGAAAATTACAGTTAAGCTAAACTTAAACCAAAAGCGAAAAGAGTCGTAACAAATATTACAAAGCATTCTGTCCGACGTTGTAAAGACTCTTCCACTTCGTCACTTTACTGACATTCAATGATAGCGTGAAACCCTTCTTGTAAATAACAGCAGGGATGTTATATTCACATATTCATTATCTTGCAGTGCCGAATTAAAAATTTGTAGCAGATGTGTGTTCTATCTAGCCCCATGCTCCTCCTCAACATCTCACACATTTTTATGTCCCCCTTTGATATAAAAACAGCGATGATCGACTATAAAGTGTAAACAAATTGGTGTATGGGTGATGCCAGATGCACAGTATCATGTGTTGAGGAGAGAAGACAGGAGTTTCCGACAGTAATTTGTTCAAAATTTGCCTTCGTGTAAAAGTAATAGGGTAAAATCTGAAGTTTGCTCTCATTAACATCATTTTCAAATTGCCTCCCAATGGGCGTGCGCCCCGCATTGGGAATCACGGTGACATTTACCTTGAAAATCTTGATCTTTATGATACGTGGCAAGCCATTCAGCAGTACTATGATATTTAACACACTTCCGTTGTTTTGAATACCGCTGTGAATTACTAGGACAGCTGAAACATCTCTTCTAAACACCATTCCATCTCAGTGTTATTATCAATACAACAAATATTACAATATAAAATCCTATCCCTGGTAACAAGTGCTTTTCACTACTAATTCAGCCACGATAACTAACTAGGAATCTGAAACTATACTTTTAGGAATATTCATTCCGATCCCTTACACAACCAAAGCAAATACTCTCATGTCATTCATACGTAGCAGCGCTGAAGCAGTATAAATTTTACGAATATACCCTAAAACATATTGAAAAAAAAATTATCTCTTTCAACTAACTGAAGTATGCTATGAATTGGTGTTTGTCCCGAAATATTACAGCATTTAACTGAAATTGCGAGGAATGGGTATGTAATCACACCTACTTATATATGTAAACATGTTTCATTTATACCTTTCTCCTTAGATCGAAAACACTGATCAGATTTTACGTTCATGGTGGAAGCAGCTTCAAATGGTTAGCATCATTTTACACATTTACAGATATACACGCTTTAATGACTGCCAAACGTGTTTGTGCAGCACTTTTTCAGGATCTCTATCCAGAAAAGGGATATTCCAAGAATCTTTCTCTTTGAACTTTATTTTATCGCTCGACCTGCAAAAATATCTTCCTCTGAATAATCGTGTAAGTGAAATTATGTGATGGAGATGGTTTGTGAGAAGCTTGTCTTTGTGATTTACAATGCTCAACAAAAACCAGTACTGAACTTTGGATATTTGGTTTCAGACTTTGTGTCAGCAATCTAAGAAAAAAAAAAAAAAGACTGGCTTATATTGTCTTGAACAAGAAATATTTCATAATATATATAAATTCTATGACATGATAATAGTTTTGTAAGAATTTTGTTATGACAAAATTAATAACAGACTGATGTCATTTTAAGACGAAAAATATCGATGACTATAATGATCGTGATGGTGATCAATAATAATAATTGTTTCTACTTTAGGCACAATTTTTGTGTGTATGTGTGTGTGAGGAGGATCGATTAAATCGACCCCCGTGCTTACTGGTACTTTAGGCACAAGGCCAGCAATTTGAAGGGGATGGGAAAGTCGATTAAATCGATCCCAGTGCATTGCTGGTGCTTTATTTTATCAACCTCGAAAGGATTAAATCCAAAGCTAACCACGGCAGGATTTGAACTCAGAACGTAAAAGGTCGTAACTCTATGCCGCGAAATAGGGTGATCGACACTCTACCGATACTGCCAGTCCACCGCTCTAACGATAATAAATCACATTCATGGATACTGAAATCATCGCTGGACATGTTCAAAATTTCTCATGTAATTTCAAACTTTCTGAAACATATGTCATTGTGGAACACGAATCTCCAATTATATCATTCCAATGGAGTATTACGTTCAAACAATATTATCATTGACTATAGAATTTTCCAATGTGACTCACTTTCACCTCTAATATTTTGCATAGCTCTAATACCATTTACAACTGAACATATCAGAAGTTACGGTTATAAAATTGGAAACAGAAAAATAAGCCATCTATTTCATATGGATGATCTGAAACTACATGGCAAAGAAAATGATGAGCTTGAAGCCATTTACCTACTGTGAACGCATTTAGTGATGACATCAGGATGTGGAGTTTGGGCTTGATAAGAATGCCAAGGCCACTTTCGAGAAAGCGAAGTTGATAAACTCAAATTTAGTCAAACTAGATGTTGAAACAGTTATAAAAGAACTTGAGCAGAAACAAACCTATAAATACCCTGGTATAAATGAAGGCTCCGACATTCAACATGGAACCATGAAAGAGAAGATAAGGCAGGAATATTATAGGAGAGCATGAGCAGTTCTGAAATCGGAAATAAATGCATTTAACAATGTGTTAGTCACACATTCCTTAGCAGTTCCATTTGTTAGTTATAGCTTCAATATGTTGAACTGAAATATCAGTGAACTAAAAAGGATTGACTCAAAGGTTTGTAAGTTGCTGACTTGTAATAAGATGAACCGCCTAAAGACAGATGTGGATCGCCTTTACCTTCCCAGAAGTCAAGGAGGCCGAGGCTGGACTCAGCTTGAACTGTCTTACAAAACCACCACAAGTTGACTAGCCAAATGTCTTGAAACAACAAACGACTGGATGTTGAAACTCCTTGAATATCATGAGAGGAGTAAGAAGCTTTAGTCTATCTTGAAAAAGAGCAAAACGTTGCTTCTGATCCCATGACTGATATCTAGGGTGGATAGACCGAAAGAACTGTGGCACTTGTGAAATTAATGGATAAGTAAAAAAAAAAAAAAAGGGCAAGAAAAATTAGCATCGAGGTGCAGAAACCTCTGCATGGCAAATAAATAGCCCGTAGCAGACAAGCTGATGTTGACCGGAAGTACACCCATCAGTGGATACGTAACTAAGGGCTAAAGGCAGAGAGTGAGGGCTTCATCTTAGCTGCTCCAGTTCAAAGCTTATTAACTCGGAACTATCAAGCCAATGTGATGAGAAACGGAGTGGACGCAAAGTGCCAATTCTGGAATGATAAGATTGAAACAGTGGACTACTTAATCTTTGGATGTAAAGTTTTAGCACCAGTAGAGTATAAGTCAAGGCACAGCAGAATTGGTCAATATCTACAGCGGTTAATATGTCGGTATTATAAAATCAAAATTGCTGACAAGTGATACAATAATCACCTTGGGGCTGTAACTGAGGAAGAAAATGTAACAATTCCTTAGGATTTTCCTTTACATGCAGAGAAAACCACCAAAGCTAATAGACTGAATATTATTGTAAAAGACAAAAAAATCTGTTTATTGATTGATATGAGCATCCTATGTGATTACAATATTGCGGCAAAAAAATTTGAGAAGCTCAGAAAATATAAAGATTTGCTGATTGAAATTGAAAAATTGTGGTAATCCCTAGTGATTGCTGGAGCACTTGGGATGATAAAAAAGAACAGAAAATTAATTTAGAATGATCTCTGACTTGCCATTACCACACAAAGTGCAAACAAATTGTTTTATCTGGTACAACACACATATTGAGAAGAACACTATCACTGTGAGAATGATAATCATCTATGTAATATATTTCATAACTTTATTTGGTTATATTCCATAATTATGTAAGTTGTAAATAATTGAGTACTCTTATATGATTGATTATAATCAACATAATGATAATTATTCTGTTGTAAATATGATTTTAAACAGATAGAGCACATGTCTAAAACACATGATATATTTGTAACTGTAAAAGTGCGTGACGTTAACACTCTGATGTGTATTTTTTGTCTTATCAATGTATGTAGTGAGTTTCTCGGTCCTAGGTGTAGGGAAGACATTCCGCAAGAAATTGAAACAAAACTGAAGGAAGGGGGAAAACATAAATAATAATTGTTTCTATTTTTGGCACAAGGCCATCAATTACCCAGTGCATTACTGGTACTTTATTTTATCGACCCCGTAAGGATGAAAGGCAAAGTTAACCTTGGCGGGATTTGAACTCCCACCAAGGTTAACTTTGCCTTTAATACTGCCAATAATAATAATAGCAAGTAGTAATAGGTGAAGGACGGTGAAAATTATTTATATATTCTCGCATACCTAACATACACAGGAGCATGACATAGATATAAATGTTGACAACAAAAATAATAAAAATAGCAATAATAATAATTTCTTTATTGAGCACCAGACTGAAAATAGAAGACAATACAATAAATTGGGACATTGAGTTTTTACATATAAAAAAATGTAAAGAAAAACAAACAGGTGGAAATTAACAAGAAATCGAAAAAATGTAGAGGGGTGCACCACCCATGGGTAATTTAGGAATCCCACAAATCCAAAATCACCCCGACATACAAGAGCACTATAGGAAAGTGCCTCTTTTCCCCTGTTCTCTCCAGTCTACAAGTACAAACTTAGAGTGTGTCAATCCACTCAGGCTGTTCTCGCTACATTCATCCACATATTAACAAATATACGGAAAACAGCATTTTACTCACCACCTGTACTTTTATTTCCAAGTAGAAGTTGAAAAGGTCGATGAGGGCCGAAGAGGAATGAATCTGTCTTCAGTTTTTTACCGTTTTGCACAACCTATTTTGCCACCGCCTTAAGACAGAAGAAAACTGACTGCTCTTCTCAGCCAAAAGAAGGCGGGGCAATCTTTCTATGGAGTTGGTCGATAGTCAGCTTCTTCTACATGCGACAATAGCTGTTCGACCAAACTCTATAAGTCAGCAATGCATGGACATTGGACTTATGCGTGCAGTACGGTTTCATCACTCTGTGTGCATCTCAGACATCCCCGTCTGGCAGCACTTCCGTGTCGGTAGAGTTTGTCTCGAACCGGCAGTGCCTTCTGGTAGCATTGTCAGGCCAAAGATTTCTGCAAGTTGTCCATAATCCCCGAGTCGAATGTTCTCCGGAACAAAGTGGTCAGTTTATTCTAGTCAAAGCTTAGTGTTTCCCGAAAATGTCGTTGCTCCTGCCCACCACTATTCCTCTATAGAACGCTAGCGTAGAATTTCTACTGACTGCTTTTCCAACTCGAAGAAGGAGGTGAACACCGACAACATTCTTGATATCAGGGGCCCAGTCTCGGCTTTCACTTGCTCCAAGACTAAAAACTCAGTCACACAAAAGAGCTGCAGAAAGACGTACATGATAAAGAGCGACCACATCTGTTCACCGTTTAGGAACATTTGCAAATGTCGTAACCTCAGCGTATATTTGTGCATCACTAGCCACGGCAGGTAGAGCATTCCAAACAAAGGGTGTTGGCAGTAGATGGATCCTCTAACCAGTACATCGCGCCCCTTTCACAAATAGACGATCCAGTCTGATAAGACGTGATCTGGAACAAGGGACGAAGCTTAGGCGGTAAAATATAACGCAAGCGTCGTACGCATTCGCCACCTCTTCCCTGTGGTGGGACTTTAAAGCTTAACAGAGTTGAACTGTGATTGTTCCTTTCTGCGGAGAGCTGGCTATTCTTCTCTACGAATAAATTTTCTTTTCCCACCATGTATTTTTATTAAACAAATTGAGGAGCGAATTATAGTTTAGTCACAGATTCTACACTTGAGGGCTGGAGATAGGGAAAAAACCAACCGGTTCCCCAGGCTCCCGGTCAGTTTAGCCATAAAACAAGATAAAAAGATTTCACAAAGACGTTTTAGAGACATGTAAATAAACAACTAACCCAGGATTTCCGTTCAACGAAAAACAAATTATGCTAACCTCATAGAACGAAATCATCTTCTTATGAATACGTATTATACTGGAATATCTCACCAGGATTCTTTACTGCATATGTTTGACTAATAACCTGTCTATAAATCACTGTTTACTGAAAAGTAATTGAAATCACTTTTATCACCCAAAAAACAAAAACAAAAAAAAACGTCTAACTCCATTCGATGAGCTGATGAAAAGTATTATTTTTTTAAATTTTTATACAGTCTTACTAAGAAGTGCGCATGTGTGTATGTGTGTGTGTGTATGTATGTGAGTGTCTATGTGTATGTATGTATGTGTATCTGAATGTGTGTATGTAATTTAGTTATTGTAATTTTGTTTAACTGTCTTTTATACATCATTCCCAGTCGCTATTTTTAGTAAAACTCCTCACACACTCGTTACGCTAGTGATACTATCTTTTGTGTGGAAATCACAATAATCCACCCAGGGGCAGCCGACGAGGAAGCTCGAAGTTTGATGTCAGTTTTGTTCTATTTCTTTCCTCTGTGCTCTCTCCCTCTCTCCACCATACACACACACACACACACACAGACACACACATACACACGCACACACACACAGAGATACACACACACACACACACACACACATATATATATATATAAATATGTATGTATATATATATATATATATATATATATAAATATGTATGTATATATATATATATATATATATATATATATATATATATATATATATATATATATATATATATATATATATATATAAACAATTAAGTTAAAGTGTACATCTACATATGTATACGGAAGTATTAGTATGCATATAAATACACACATGTATACATATGTACATGTACTCAGCTTTTCACTAGACACTTTACAGTGAGTGTCAGCTAGTCTGTATGTAACCACACAGACGGACCGGGTTTTAGAGTCATACGGGTTTTCAAGGAAACACATTTCCTCTATTCTCCAGAGGGCCAGACAGGAATATTGGACTAGTTTCGATGTTATTACATCTCATCAGCAATATTTACCCATCTTCCGGCTTCTCTGGAGAATTGTAAAAGCACATATCGTTATATGCTTTTTCTATGAAAATTAGTAGTGGGTAGACTAATTTGCATAGAACGTGAGTCATTGTACGCACCGGTTCAGCGGAAACGATAAAAACAAATAACGAAACGAAATTAAATTTCGTTTCGCTTCTAACTCACTTTTGTATGACTGACCCTTAAACAATTAAGTTAAAGTGTACATCTACATATGTATACGGAAGTATTAGTATGCATATAAATACACACATGTATACATATGTACATGTACTCAGCTTTTCACTAGACACTTTACAGTGAGTGTCAGCTAGTCTGTATGTAACCACACAGACGGACCGGGTTTTAGAGTCATACGGGTTTTCAAGGAAACACATTTCCTCTATTCTCCAGAGGGCCAGACAGGAATATTGGACTAGTTTCGATGTTATTACATCTCATCAGCAATATTTACCCATCTTCCGGCTTCTCTGGAGAATTGTAAAAGCACATATCGTTATATGCTTTTTCTATGAAAATTAGTAGTGGGTAGACTAATTTGCATAGAACGTGAGTCATTGTACGCACCGGTTCAGCGGAAACGATAAAAACAAATAACGAAACGAAATTAAATTTCGTTTCGCTTCTAACTCACTTTTGTATGACTGACGCTTAAACAATTAAGTTAAAGTGTACATCTACATATGTATACGGAATTTAATTTCGTTTCGTTATTTGTTTTTATCGTTTCCGCTGAACCGGTGCGTACAATGACTCACGTTCTATGCAAATTAGTCTACCCACTACTAATTTTCATAGAAAAAGCATATAACGATATGTGCTTTTACAATTCTCCAGAGAAGCCGGAAGATGGGTAAATATTGCTGATGAGATGTAATAACATCGAAACTAGTCCAATATACCTGTCTGGCCCTCTGAAGAATAGAGGAAATGTGTTTCCTTGAAAACCCGTATGACTCTAAAACTCGGTCCGTCTGTGTGGTTACATACAGACTAGCTGACACTCACTGTAAAGTGTCTAGTGAAAAGCTGAGTACATGTACATATGTATACATGTGTGTATTTATATGCATACTAATACTTCCGTATACATATGTAGATGTACACTTTAACTTAATTGTTTAAGCGTCAGTCATACAAAAGTGAGTTAGAAGCGAAACGAAATTTAATTTCGTTTCGTTATTTGTTTTTATCGTTTCCGCTGAACCGGTGCGTACAATGACTCACGTTCTATGCAAATTAGTCTACCCACTACTAATTTTCATAGAAAAAGCATATAACGATATGTGCTTTTACAATTCTCCAGAGAAGCCGGAAGATGGGTAAATATTGCTGATGAGATGTAATAACATCGAAACTAGTCCAATATTCCTGTCTGGCCCTCTGGAGAATAGAGGAAATGTGTTTCCTTGAAAACCCGTATGACTCTAAAACCCGGTCCGTCTGTGTGGTTACATACAGACTAGCTGACACTCACTGTAAAGTGTCTATTGAAAAGCTGAGTACATGTACATATGTATACATGTGTGTATTTATATGCATACTAATACTTCCATATACATATGTAGATGTACACTTTAACTTAATTGTTTAAGCGTCAGTCATACAAAAGTGAGTTAGAAGCGAAACGAAATTTAATTTCGTTTCGTTATTTGTTTTTATATATATATATATATATATATATATATATATATATATATATATATATATATATATATATATATATATATATATATATATATATATATGAGAGACGTAAAATAAGAAAATTATAAAATTAACTTACTTACTAAAATATCACTTCCAACTAATTAGTTTCTGGAATGGAGTAAATATATTTTCCGAAGAAGACAGAGAAACATTCCGTCGCCAGGGAAGACTATTCTCATCTAAGTTTCCAGGCAAAGCGTGGACTCTGGAAACTTATTAAAAAAATAATTCAGTGGATAGGAAATAGCAAAGCGTGGACTGAATTCCTAGCCATTGAGAAAATCACTGCCTCTGCGTCTGTGGCAAATTCAAAAAGAATCAATCACGTGACATCGAGGTCAATCAGTGGAAAGTGGTTTGCTAATAAGACAGCGGCCTGCCTGCTACCATAGCAGCAGTCATGGCCAGTATTGCTCGACAAATAATTTGGAGATAATTATAAAGAATTAATATCTAGTAACATATATATACATACAGATGCATATCAATGCTAGCAAATATATAGGTTTTGTCTTAGTAACTTTGTGGTTCAATGCATGGGGTTGCAGAACAATAATATGAGAGACGTAAAATAAGAAAATTATAAAATTAACTTACTTACTAAAATATCACTTCCAACTAATTAGTTTCTGGAATGGAGTAAATATATTTTCCGAAGAAGACATGGAGAAACATTCCGTCGTCACGGAAGACTATTCTCATCTAAGTATCCAGGCAAAGCGTGGACTCTGGAAACTTATATATATATATATATATATATATATATATATAGAGAGAGAGATAATTAGTACATCTACCAACATATGTGTACAGATGTACACCCATGCTAGCAAATATATATGTTATGTCTTAGTACCTTTGTGGTTCTATGCAGGGGGATGCAGAACAATTATATGAAAGACGTAAAATAAGAAAATTTTAAAAATTTAAAATCAACTTACTTACTATATATATATATATATATATATATATATATATATATATATATATATATATATATATATATATATATATATATATATATAATTATATATATACATAACATATATATATATATACATATATACATAACATATATATATATACATATATACATAACATATATATATATATATATATATACATAATATATATATATATATATATATATATATATATATATATATATATATATATATATATATGATGGCTACGAACTCTGCTAAGAGTATTGCAATCGCTTGTCGTGTCAGATTACAGAAACTGGTGTACTTTTAGGCTACAGCCAAGCCACACGAACCTGTAACAGATTCTGAACAAGCAATGCCAGTGCTTTGAAGGTTTTTCAAGCGGGGAAAGGCCTTGCACTCGACTAGTCCTACTCTCTGAGCATCAAAAACACTACCCGAAAAGGAGAACTGGTCAACATCATCGGATGCTTCCGAAGCCGGAGGTTATTTTTCAGAATTTCCGTCTCCTAGAAAGTTGTGACAACAACTGAGGGCCTTTCACTCCCAGTTGAAAAGAAAAGTACTATTTGGATGGCCATTGACTCTGCCTAGTTCCTCCGCCCTTTGCCGCGTCTTGTATTTCACCCCGCAGGGTGTCCAAATATCACCCTCCTCACCAAGTAAGCTTGGTGGGGATGCTAGTTTAGTCGCCGGCGACCCAACGATGAGGCAAGTTGTACTGGGTTACATGTTACCAGTAGTACTCGAGAGTGACCTGACACACACACACACACACACACACACACACACACACACACACACACACATATATATATATAAAGGAAGGAAAATCCTGAGCGCGACGCCAAGCAGTTTCAGCTTGTATTCAGCAAGCTTTTCAAAGGTGTACGTCACGGTCGGGTTTTCTCGTTCCTTCGGAAAATAATTGCCGAATGAACTTTAGTCTTAGCAGAAAGTAGTACATTGACAAAATACGGAATTTTAACGAATGGAATAGTGACAATTCTCAATAAAAGTAAAGTGTCGGATCTCCGTCGGTTTCAACGATGAATGTTCCATAACAACGGAACTGCTTGTTCGTGAAATTAACGTGAAAGTAACGTGAAAGTAACGTGAAATTAACAGCTGAGGTAAATTCAGTATGACATAGTGTGGACAGAGCTAGCTATTTGATTTACACGCACAACTCGTTTTTGCCAGCTCGGTGGACTGGAACAACGTTGGAAATAGAAGAAACGATATCACAGTCACGAGCCCAAAACCGTTACACCTAACCCACGCGCCTTCACCATGCTAAAGATCGAATAGACAGAGATATAATATGCTATGTTTGAAAAATTATACAGAGTTTAACATTGTAAATTGTACCTTAACTGAAACATTTCTATTTTAATCCTCCAATGCAATGAATGTGTAACACGCATGTTATGCTTATATAATGTGTTGTAATTATAGTAAAATCACTACAGTCATGTATGCGTTTGCTCTCCCACAAACATATATATTTGAAAAAGCAATTCAAATCTTAATTGAATATACTAGGCGATAGTTTAGAGAATTTTGGAATACTTCTTTTTTTTTTCTACGCCATTCAATGTACAGTATTTTTTTACACTTGCTTCGCAATTCTTTCACCAATACTTCTGTAAATACAGTGAAATATATGATTCACTAATAATACCATAATTGTTTCTCTTTTAGGCACAAGGCCAGCAATTACCCAGTACATTACTGGTACTTTATTTTATCGACCCCGTAAGGATGAAAGGCAAAGTTAACCTTGGCGGGATTTGAACTCAGATCATCAAAGCATGGTGTCCGATTTTCTACCGATACTACCAATCCATCGCCCTAACCAATCCACCACCCTAATAATACCGTAATATGACCGAAACATGCCTTGGGTTGTTTCCGGTTTAACGTCAAATATGAAGGTATGTTGATAGCTGTACAAAAGGGAAGTATTTCGAAGATAAGCAACCAAAAACAGATAATGAAGCGCATAAGCCATAAATAACTGCAAAAATATGTGGTGATTGTGTAGTAACAATCAATAATATTGATTCTAGTGGGCCAGTCCTATCCAAAACTGAATATGTAAGCTGTCATAACACAGATAAATGTTTAGAGTAAAGAATCTACAGAAAATCATGGTACCAAAAACCAACAGCAAAAATGACATTTTCAGCAACTGTCATGGCAGTCATGGAATGTTGCGTGTCAGTTCACACTGATAATGTATTAAACGCAATCTGATCGAATATTATTCAAAATAACCCTCCAGATAAAATAAACCTTTCAGCAAATATGTAAATTGGTTCGGGTAACATAATATACCTCTCAAACTATTTCAGAAATTATCAAATATTTGAGGAAATCTGGAAGTAGTGATATTCAGAAAGAGAGAATTTGAAACACAGTCAATACTAGAATTAAAAGATATAGTGATTATTATTAAAAAATAAATCCTGCAAAAATAACACTGCTGTGCAATATTAAAGGCACGCCAAGATGATGAGTTGATGTAGTGGTGATATTTAATATAGATTTATTGCAAAAAAGATTTAAGTGGTTTTTTGTGGTTAGCAAAACAGAAAAGGAAGGGAAAGGTAAGGGCTCTAGTGTCACAGAAGGATGGGGAGAGAGAAGAAGGGGATGATGGGCTCTAGACCTAGGGCGTGGTGGTATTGGAGCTGCGCCCCGCGGACAAAACCGCAAAAGAATTCCCGCGGTGATATTTTATATTAATAATTGTTTCTATTTTTGGCACAAGGTCAGCAATTACCTCAGTGTATTACTGGTACTTTATTTTACCTACCCCGCAAGGATGAAAGGCAAAGTTAACCTCGGCAGGATTTGAAATCAGATCGTAAAAGGCCATAACTCTATACTACCAAGCATGGCGTCCGACCCTCTACCGATACTGCCAATCCACACTTTTAAAAATGAATGACTGAACGAATGTCAAACCTGGGTAAAACCATATCTTCTTTCTACAAGTAAATATTAATAATAATCGAAGATTGCTGTAAAGTTTAGGTTTGATATTTTAGAAACATTGCAGAGAAACATTACCCACGAAGAACACCAAAAACATATTGAAATACTGACCGCTCCCTGGCTTAGAACGGTGGTAACAGGTCCCGCAGTTTGAAAGGTGACAGGTTTTGTGTCGTTCTCTTGGTTTCAAATTATTGTTCTTATGCCAAGAAGAATTTTCAGTCCCCTTTGCTTTCCTTCCCCCTTTCCTTCGTTTCCCCAATAACTTATCCAGTTATTGACTCCCTGGGGTGAAGTGGTTTCTTGTCTTTAAAGCATAGAAATATTCTAGACCCCCAGTAGACAACTGATGAGGGACCCCCACCCTCAGTTCTTGCTTTCTTCGTATTCCCACTGCATTTTAAGTTACCTTAAATAGCAACTACACAGTCATTTTAATTCTCTCTCTCTCTCTCTCTCCCTCTCTCTCTCTCTCTCTCTCTCTCTCTCTCTATATATATATATATATATATATATAATATAGAAATGACTTCTACAGGACTAGAACTGTTTCATTCGGAAGAAATCATCAGGGAAGCCGACTGTCAGCTTTCCTGTTGATTTCCTTCGAATGAAGCAGTTCTAGACCTGTAGAAGCCATTTCTATATTAAATATTTATACTCTCTATGTATTGAGTACCTTACTTACTGTGGTTACCCCTGATTGAACCCGGAAAAACACACACACACACACCCACACACACACAACATGCGCGCGCGCATTTTACGTGAACAAATTGGCGATATTAATAGGTAAAATTTGCCACTGAAATCCATCTTAAAGTCATTATTTCGATTGGAATTATTATGGCCCTTTACGTTCTGAGTTCAAATGTGGTGCAGTTTTCTTCGGATGTACTGAACCTTTTGCTTCCCCCTGAGTAGAGCGCTTACAGCTGAGTACCATGGAGAGGTACTAAGCATCTTCTTCTGAGGACAAACCAATACCAGAAAGCAACACTTACCTGTGTTAGCTTTGCCTTTCATCCTTACGGAGTCGATACGATAAAGCACCAGTAATACACTGGGATAATTGTGCCAAAAGTAGAAACAATTATTTAGATTGGAATATTTACTTGAGCCCAGCTAACTGGTCGACTGTCTGCTATATACAGACCAATTATGTTTTTGCGATTAGCGTACCAGTTGTCCCGTTAACGGAGCAGCTTGCTTATGAAATTAGCGTGTAAGTGGCTGAACATTCTATAAACATGCTTATCCATAATATAATTCTCAGGGAGACTCAGTTTGGCAGGCACACTCCACCCGACGGGCTTCCAAACATTTTCCGTCTATCCATTCTCATTCAGTATCCATGGGTCGACCCGAAATTTATGGTAAATGACACTTGCCCAAGATTCTATGCAGTGTCATTGAACTCAAGACCTAATGATTGCCAAGCGAACTCCTTCACCATTCGGCTATGCAGCTGCTATCAGTCAGAATCAGAGAAATTCACCATCATGGAAACTTAAACGTTTGATACAGATATCACTTGTCATTTCATCTAGCGTTCTAACAATTGCACAAATACCCACCTCGAACTTATACTTTCCTCGTATTTTATCGACCCAGAAAGAATGAAAGGCAAAACTGACCTTAACGGTATTAGAACTCAGAACGGAAACAGCCGGAACAAATACTGCAAAAACTTTTGTTCAAATTTTTAACGATTCTGGAAATTCGCTGATTTCATCTATCCATCCATCCATTCATCCAACCCATACATACATGTATACATACACAAACACATACATGCATACATACATATATAATACATACATAACATATACATACAAACATATACATGCATCTACATACATACGTATATGTATATAGAAACTTGCGCACTTACATGCATACATACATGCTTACATATAAAGATACATATATAAACAAATACATACATATATATACGGACACACACACACACACATATATATATATATATATATATATATATATACATACATGCTCACATAGATATAGAAAAAATGCCTCTCCAAATAATTCAATAAAACGGTAATTTTACCGTAAAAATAGATAGGAAAATTCATAAATGAAATAGAATAAAACTGAAATAGCATTTCCACAAATAAAAAGATATATCTATGGTTTATAATCTCTCACATATGCATATATGAACACACACGCACAACCCCCCCCCCCGACACATATTCATACGTGCGCGTGTGTGTAGAGGGAGAGAGATGTTTATAAACACACACACACACACATATATATAATTATAATATATATACTCAGACATACATACATACATAGGAACCGACTCTCATAGAAACCGGCTCTCTCTCTATTGGCAAACATTTGTGAAATTATAAAACCAGAAGAACATACATACATACACACATACATACATACATACATACATACATACATACATACATACATACATACATACATACATACATACATATATAGTCTCTCTCTATTGGCAACATTTTGTGAAATTATAAAACCAAAATAACATACATACATACATAAATAGATAGGTAGATAGAGAAGAGCTGCTTTTTATGTGTATGTGCGCTTGAGAGAGAACGGGTGTTTGTGAGCGAGATCCTATTACAAGATTTTTGTTTTTTAAATTTATTTCATATATGAGTGAGTGTTTGTATGCGAGTAATGGAAGTACGTGTAACTCTGGGAGTGTATGTGTCCGAGTATATGCGTGTGTTTAGTTTTATGGTTGTCTGGTTATATGTTTGTATGCGTAAGTACGAATATTTTTACCCCTTTCATCCGAATTTCAAAACTATTTCTATTGCGGTGTTTGAGATTAATCCGCCCAGATTGTTGACGTAATTTAATAAGTCAAATATTCGTATGTGATGTAAGAGAGAAAGCTTCAAGAACAACAACTAACACACAAACCAAAACTAACAACGAACAACGAACAACAATATACAACAAAAACCATCAATAGCAAATAACAACAACTATAACATTATACTAAACTTAAATAACGGGAAAATAATTATCTGATGATAGAATATATGAATATATGGCTGTATGTTATATTTAGTAGTGATTTCTATTGTATGTATGTATGTATGTATGTATGTATGTATGTATGTATGTATGTATGTATGTATGTATGTATGTATGTATGTATGTATGTATGTATGTATGTACGTGTGTGTGTGTATATGTATGTGTGTATGTATGTGTGTATGTATGTGTGTATGTATGTGTGTATGCATGTATGTATATATATATGTATATGTGTACATATGCATGTATTTATGTATGTGTATATGATTGTATGTATGTATGTGTGTATGTGTGTATGTGTGTATATATGTTCTTCTGGTTTTATAATTTTATAAATTTTATAAAGAGAAAGAGTCGGTTTCTAACATAGATACAAGACTCTCTCATTGGAATTTACACAAAATCAACTAAGTAGATATGTATGCATGTCTGCATGCATGCGTGTGTAAGTATGGGTGTTATTGTATGTGTGTATGTGTATGTTTTAAGTTGTATGTGTGCATATGCATATGCTTTGTATTTTTACGAGTCTATATGCAGTTATTAGATACAGAATTTTTGGAATGTTTTACATATTTTTACTGTTCCATTGGATTGTACTTGTAACACAACCAGTCGTGTTCTTTTTGCTTCTGTGAAGCCCAGCTTCTCAAGATTTGTATTGAGGCAGTTACTAACATACCCCAGTGCCCCAATAATCACAGGCATAAATCTGAAGGTATAGTCAAGATGGATTATCTGCAGAATTCTTATTAGTTCTGCATAGATATTTTCCTTTTCGCTAATCTTTGATATTATATTGGCATCTGCTGGGCAGCTAATTTCCACTACTGTGCATGCTTTCTTCTCTCTGTCCCATATCATAATATCTGGTCTGTTATACCTGCATTTTATTGGGATTTTTACTGGAACATTCCACCAGTACTCTTTCATATTATGTACATGGATGTCTTCCACATTGCTATAGCTTTTAATGTGTTTATTATCGTGGCTATCTTTTCTACGGATTGCATTGTACAGTGTTTTGGCCACTACATCATGCCTTATAGGTAGAAAGTACCGCGATGACATCTTTGGACAGCTGCTGATGACATGGGTGATATCCTCGATGTTAGTTCTGCAGAGTCTGCACTTGTTATCACATCTAGGTGTTTTGCCTGCATCCCTTTCTCTTTTGTGAATTAGGTATTTCGTGTTAATCTCCTGTTCTTGGATTGCAAAAGCGTATCCTTCAAAGTGGGAGCCAATATAGCAGTTGTTGGTCCAAGATGGACTACTTTCCTTATCTATATTACTCTCACTCTGGAGCTTCCAGGCAACATATCCATGCATGATTTTTTGCTGATAAGTATGCAGTTTTTCATCCATGGATTCACTGCGATACTGCTGAGCGACTTCCCTGGGTGTGAGTTTTTGATTATCACACAGAGAATATCTCTCGAGGAGTTCCTTCCCAACTCTCATGATCTTATCTATCATGCAGATAGACTTGTTCGAGAAACGGGCTCCTACGCTTCGAGGTTTGTAGATGTTGTCGGAGGGATATGATGCGACATTCAAATGTTGTCTGGACTGATGTTAGGCGTCTGCCTTCCTGCTTACGTTTCAAATAAAGGCGGTCTATGTCACTGTTGATGTGGAAGTTTCTGGTGTTGTTTAGTATTTTTCGAGTTCCAACATCAACTGCTCGGATTTCGTCTATCGTCCAATTGAGTATTCCAAACGTTGGTGTTAGGACAGGCACAGCAAACACATTGTGAGCCACTGTTTTATTGTGCGCAGAGAGTTCCGATGACCAGATCTTTCTTAATCGGGTGTAGTATTCCCTGATTACGCGTTTTTTATTACAGATACCATTATAGGATATGTTCTCATCTATCCCCAGGTATCTGTAGCAGCCCTCATCAGATGTCGGTGAAACAGTTAGGCCATTGATGACAATGTTGCTAGATTGAGTTGTTGTTCTTCCCCGCTTTACAGTCATGTATGAGCATTTATCTTGGCCAAACTCCATTCCTATATCCTTTGAGAACGTTGTAACCAGGTCAAGACTTTTCTTCATCCCATCCATGTTCTTGGCATAGAGTTTCAGATCGTCCACATATAAATTATGGGTTAGGTTCGTATTTCTGTCCTCCTGTGAGCCAATGATGTATCAATCACATTTCTTGAGCAGAAAGGACAAGGGGTTTAATGACAACATGAATAATATCACAGAGAGACTGTTCCCCTGAAATATACCCCTGAAATATTTTAATTTATCAGTGAAAATAGAGTCCTCCCTCTCTGTCTTTAACCTTAGGATAGTAGCCCAAGAAAAAGATAGCCTCTCTATGGCTCTGACAATAATGTCTGGGACTTTAGCAAGTTGGAGGGCCTCTTTCATCCAAGAGTGGGGAACAGAATCGAAAGCTTTCCTGTAGTCCAGCCAGACTGTAGCCATATTCCTCCTAAGTTGTCGCACCTCCGACATCGCAGTTTTGTTGATTAGGAGTTATTCAGCACATCCCCAAACCCCTTTCTTTCCAGCTGCTTGTTCATCTGTGATGATGTTATTATTTTCACAGTGATCTTGGAGGAATAGATTCAGGCAGGCTGTATACATCTTATACATCAGGTTATGGCATGCAATGGGTCGGTAGTTTTTTGCCAAGTGGGTGTCTTTTGTCTTGAGGAACAGTAATGTTTGTGCTAATGTCAACCATTCTGGTATAAGTGTATCTCCCTTAAGAACTTCTTGGTAGAGGTCAGTAAGATACCTCCGATAGAATATCAGTTTTTTGTACCAGTAGCCAACAATCATGTCTCTTCCTGGTGTTTTCTTATCTTGGAGTTTTCCTATCACAGTCTCAAGAGTACCCTCACTTATTTCGTATGTTTTTATTGTAGTGTAGGAGCAATAGTTCTTTCGGATTTCTCTTAGCTACACTGCATCTTGGTTGAAATTCTTCTTTTCACCCCATATTTTTCTCCAAAAGGAATCTATGTCTTTCTGGAATGGGGCCTCAGTGACACTTATTATTTTGCCCTTCATATCTCTATAGACTGATGTTTGGTTTCGTCTGAATCTTTTATTAAGCACTTTTCTCTCATCTACCTTCTTCAGGTATCGGCGTTTTTCGCTAACAGCTCTCAATTCTTGTTTGAGGGTGATCAGCTTATATTGGAGAGTTCTGGTTCTACTGTTACCAAACATCGTCTCTATTTTATTTTTCACTCTTTGTTGGTGAGGAGTGAGGTTTTTTTGTGTTTGTTTGCATGTAAGGAGCATTGTCACATATCCTATGTTTTTTCGTAGGTCAGCAATCTTTTTTTCTATTTTAGTTATATATGATGGTATTTTTGGTGGTGTTCTGTTCTTGTTAATATCTCTCCTATCACCAAGCTAATGCTTAACTGTCGTTGCTAAGGCATATAAACAGGCGTTGATTTGCCAAAATGTTGGGGTTTTTATCCGTCGTAAATATTCATCCCCTATTTCGTCAATAACACGTAATATTTCATTATTTGGTTTTTTATTAAACATTGTCGTTTTAATACGTTCAGCAAGAGAGATATTTATACATGAATTAATTTCTCTCTGGAAGATTTTGTTGAGGGAAATTTTCAATTGTTTATAGTTTTGATTATTATCATTATCGATAGTATTTTCCACAGCAGTCGAGGTAGACTCGGATGGTACACGTGGTGTCAAATTTTTCGATTATTATTATTATTTCTTCGATTATTATTATTATCGATAGTGTTTTCCCCAGCATTCGAGGTAGACTTAGATGGTACAGGTGGTGTCAAGTTTCTTACAGGCATAGTTGTTTCAAGGCACTGTTCGACCTGGCTGCTAGGAAGTCTAGTAGCATGGCGACCTGTAGCACGTGTTGTTGATGACTTGTTTGTTGTGGGGGACTTACAATTAATAATATTTATCTTATTTTTACGTTCAACAAACGTCGCTTGTTGGCATAATTGTTTCGCTGTGAAATAATTTAGCTCTGGGTGTATTTCGTCCCAGTGTATCTTCATTCTGTTCATATAGCCAATGGAGGGATTGTTTTTTGCCATTTTATAACAATTAAATAAATCATTATTAAGTTCGCAACTCCAAGAGAAATGCGATTTATAATTTCGGCTTCTTCTGTAGCTACTAGTGAATAAAGTTCGTTTACCTTCCTTGTTATTTGTCTTCGGTACTTCGTTAATTTAGTTGTTGATCTTGTGTTCAGCCATGCTGTTTGTAGCAAATCCTTGTAAATTGAATTATGTATTTAGTCGGATATATCTACGAATTCGAATAAAAGGTGTCTTCAGAAGATATAGTTAGAAGAATAACCAGTTATTCAACATGACTGTAGTTGTGGCATAACTGTCGGAGATAGTATTCATCTTAAATTTAATAAATAGTCTCCCACGCCAAAATATGCGACTGATCGCGTTGACTGTATATGTATGTATGTATGTATGTATGTATGTATGTATGTATGTATGTATGTATGTATGTATGTATGTATTGATGGGGTCCATAATTTTGAGGACAGACGCATAGAGCACGAGAAGATCAAACGGGATGTGCGTAAGCAATGCCCTGGTGTATCTCTCGAAACGATCGGTGTCTCCATTGAATTGAAGTGTGGAAAAATTTGCTTGAGCAAATCTGGTCTCAGGAACCGCTGTCGCAGCCATATTCAATGAGAACCAGTGAACTATGATATCCACAGTATTGTGAAGTTTAACAAGCAACCTTTTGCAAGACCTGAGGGCATGGAGATCCATTGTTGTCGTCAATGTGCGAAGGAGTGCAAGTCTCTAGCACCGAGTGTCACACATTTGAATCTGATAAGCGATTGCAAAACTCTTAGTAGAGTTTGCAGCCATCATGTATGTATGTACGAACGCATGTATGTACGTATGTACATGCGTATGTATGTATGTACGTATGTATGTATGTATGTATGTCAGGTCACCAGTTGGTGCTACTGGTAACATGTATCCCAGTACAACCTGTCTCATGGTCGGGTCGTTGGCGACTAAACTGGCAACCCCACCAAGGTTTCTTGGTGAGGAGGGTGACTTTGGACATCCTGCAGGACTAAAAAAAAAAACCTGTCAAAGGGCAAAGGAGCTCTTAAGAGTCAATGGCCATCCAAAATCACCGGGAGAGATGACCCCTTAGCCTTTGTCAAGGCAGAATTCTAGGAGAAGGAAAACTCTGATATAACACCTGCAACCCTGATGGTATCCAATGATGTTGACTTGTTCTTCTTTTTGGTAAATATCATCTTGGTTAAGAGAGTGGGACTGGCTTTGTGCAGTGCCTTTGCTCACTATAAAAGCTTCACGGCACAGGCATTGCTTTGTATTTGGAGATCTCTCTGCACTTGTCGTCACATGGTGCCGTGGGCCCAGCACTATGTGTCAAGAATTGTCACAGGTGTAGTGTTTGTACCAGAGTTTTCAAGTCGCTGGCTGGACTAAAAAGTCACACCTGTTTAGCGCATCGGTAGGAGTTCTCCTACATGGATATAAAGTAGTGGCCGTACTCGAAAACGAGTTGGCAGCCACCATGTATATGTATATATATGTATGTAAGTATGTATGTATGTATGTATGTATGTATGTATGTATGTTTTCTCTTTCTCTTAATTTCGAGTATATTTTTTTGACCGGCCACCTTCCTGGTGGCAAGGTTGTAAAAGAAAAGAAATTGTCATCCCTTGAATCGCAAGAATGTTTTGCATATTTTGAAGGTGCCAGCTATCGCAGCCATTTGTAGACTATGAATTAGGGAGCTGCGCTTTTTGTCCGCAAATCCAAGTTCGGTCATACTTTGGTCCAAGCGGGTTGGTATATAACCCGTAGCACCAATAATGATGGGTATGAAGCTAAAGGTGTATCTTGGATACTGGATTTGTAAGCTCCTCATCAATGGTCCGTAGATGTCCTCCTTCTCCTGTATTTTTCTGACAACGTTTACATCAAGTGGGCAGCTGATCTCCACAACAGAACACGTTTTCAATGTGTGGTCCCAAACTACCATATCAGGCCGGTTGTGCTTTAATTTGGTGGCAGTTTTTATTTTCAGGTTCCACCAGTATTCCTTAGTGCCATCTGTCTCAATATATTCTTCCTCGTTTGTTGTTAATTTTGTTTTCCGAAGTGCGTTCCAGATAGTTCTAGCTATCCCATCGTGTCTCATGGGGAGGTAGTAGCGAGATGACATTCTTTCGCAGCTGGCAACAATGTGGCTTACATCCTCGATCTTTGTTTTACATAGCCTACATTTATTGTCAGCTGCTGGCCCTCCTCTTTTGTGCAGCAGATATTTGGTAGGGAGTTCTTGTTCCTGTATTGCATAGAGATATCCCTCAAGGTGTGATGTCATAAACTTGTCGGAACTCCATGCCAGGCTTTTTGAGTGGTTTATCCCCTCTATGGTCTGTGTTTTACGCCTCAAGTATCCATGCACAACTTTCTCTGTAAATTGGTCAATTTTTTTTTCTTGTTTGAACATTGAATAGGATCTTCCGATTTCTCTGGGTGAGAGATTTATATCAGGCTTTATTCCATATCTCTCCTCCAGATCAGTCGCTATTCTAATGATATTTCTTTTTTCATGCTCATAAACCTGAGCAAGATGGTCGCCAACCTTTTTCCTCTGTTGAAGGTGTTGCTTCAGTGTTACTATCCGGGTCTCATATGTTGTTAATATTGATTTTAGACCCCGGCCACCTTCCTTGCGTGAGAAGTATAGCCTATCCACATCACCATTGATGTTAAAGTTCCCAGTAACACTGAGAAGTTTACGAGTTCTAACATCCATCTCACTTAGTTCTTGCAATGACCAGTTCAGTAGGCCACATGTTGGCGTTATAATTGGCACAGCATAGGTATTGTGGGCAATGTATTTGTTGTATGCTGACAGTTCTGATGACCATATTTTTTTTACTCTTCTGAGGTATTCAGTTCTGGTTCTCTCCTTATTTATGGGTCCATCATATCTGACATTCTCATCCTGTCCAAGATATCTGTAGTTGTCACCTGACTGCAGAGGTTGTATTGTCAGGCCGTTCATATCTAGATTTCTAGAGGAGGGCACAGCTCTTCCACGTTTTACTGCCAAATATGCACACTTGGACTCACCAAATTTCATTTTGATGTCGGTTGAAAATTGTGTAATGAGGTCCAATTGTTTCTTGATGTCATTGATATTTGGCCCATACAACTTCAGGTCATCAACAAAGAAAAGATGGGAGATACTTCTGGGCCCACTTCTTTGTCCACCTTGTTTCCTGAGTAGGTAAGATAGTGGATTCAGTGAGAGAACGAAGAGTAGTACTGACAAGCTATCACCCTGAAAGATGCCCTTCTGGTAATGTATCCTATCAGTCTTAACCTGCTCCTTCTCACCTCTAAGGATCAAATTGGTGTACCAGTTCTTGGTCAGGCGTTCAACAGCAGCTACTAATGGTTGTGGGACTTTAGCTAACTGTAAAGCCTTAATAATCCACCCATGAGGTACACTATCAAATGCTTTTTGATAGTCCAGCCACACGAGTCATGTTTCTGCGATTCTTTGTTGTTTTCTATGTATGTATGTATGTATGTATGTATGTATGTATGTATGTATGTATGTATGTATGTATGTATGTATGTATGTGTGTGTATGTATGTATATGTATATGTGTATGTATGTATATATATATATGTATGTATGTATGTATGTATGTATGTATGTATGTATGTGTATGTGTGTATGTATGTATATGTGTATATATGTATGTATGTATGTATGTATGTATGTATGTATGTATGTATGTATGTATGTATGTATGTATGTGTATGTGTGTATGTATGTATATGTATATATATGTATGTATGTATGTATGTATGTATGTATGTATGTATGTATGTATGTATGTATGTATATATATGTATATATGTATATATGTATGTATGAACTAGATACATCTCACTGTCCCCACCACCACAATAACGTCTACACTCTCTCCCCACCATCACATGTCATTACCATACCATACCCTATCTAGACTAAAGTCATCGACCTGTTGTCAAACTCTCTACTCTCTGTTGAATGTATATATATATGTGTGTGTGTGTATATGTGTGTATATACATCACTCAGTCAAACAACCAGATTTCAACCCCAACATCTACAACAACAACAACACCGGCACTAATGTTTACAGCAACAACAGCTTCAGAATGAACTGAAATGAACATTTACAACAATTACAACAACAACAACAACAACAGCGGCATCAAAACATAAAAAAAGGAAGGGAAAAGAAAAAGAAAAGGGGAAGGGGAAAAAAAAAAGAAAAGAAAAAAAACCCCTCAAAATAACAAAAAACACACACACACAACACAACAACAACATCAACTGCCACCACCACCACCACCGCCATCACCATCACCAGCGACCTGGCCTTAAGAAAACAACTTTAATAATAATTTTTTCTGCTTTTGGCACGGATCCAGCGACTAGCCCAGCGCATCGCTGGTACTCTCTTTTGTTGACTCCGTGGAGAGCCATAACTCTATGCTGTAAAGCAATTATAGTAATACTGGACTGTAATACGATCGGCTTCAACTATACAAACTCTTGAAAGTCAACAGTTGACATAATCTTGTAATCTTGTATCAGTAATGACGGTAATATATATATATATATACATGGAAAGTTATATTTAAATTGTTGGGTTAACAACGAGTAAATATTTATAACTGATATAAAAGCACTCAACAAGTATTTGGAGTATATTTATGATATTAAATAAATGGAAACTATATTTATAAAACCATATTTATTTCGTTATATATATTTCAGGGATATCATATTAACTAATATGATTAATATCATATTAATTAATATCATACTACCAAATCAACCTCCCAAATGCAAGGTGATTGAAAGGTATGTCGTATCTATTTATTTATAAGACTGTTTATATTGTATTTTGTCTGAAGATGGCATAACATATTGTTAATATGACATCCCTGAAATATATATAACGAAATAAATATGGTTTTATAAATATAGTTTCCATTTATATATATATATATATATGTGATGGTGTGCGTGTAAGTGAGTAGAGTAGCGTGTGTGTGTTTGTTGTATGTATGAGTGTTGCTGTGCGCGCGCATATGTATGCGTGTGTGTGTATGTCGTACGTATAAGTGTCAATAAGTGATTTTTTTTTTTTTTTTTTTGCGCGCGGGCACATAGAAGTAATCGGGCTGGATGCCCGATCGCGCAGTTAAACCACTGGGAGTGAAGAACCCCTAGCCCTTGTCAGGGCATTCTTCTAGGAGAAGGCATCTCAGGAAACTGGGTTAACTCCGATATAAAACCTGCGGCTCAGTAGTTACCGATGATGTTGATCTTTTCTTCTTTTCGGGTTATAGCTACTGTCGCTCAGAGAGTGGGATTGGCTCAGTGCACAGTCTTTCCTCACTTTAAAAATATTCGTCACGCACAGGCATTGCACGAGTGCATTAATAATTATTAATAGTGTACTATTATTATTATTATTATTATTACTATTATTATTACTTTTTTTTTTTTTTCCAATTCAATGATGTTCCAGAACAATGTAAACGAGATAATTGCCAATTTAGGTTCTGGAACAAAAAAGATCATTGGCAATAAGGGCAGGGGCCCCAAGTTATCACAACCTGGGCCCGCCCGTCATCGTGCCATTGTAATAGAGCCAAACAGGGCATTCAGTCTTGGCTGCTGGAACGTACGGACGCTGCTTGACAGGGATTCTTTGGAGCGTCCTGAACGAAGGACCGCTCTTGTTGCAAAGGAGCTTCGACGTTACGATCTTGACATCGTGGCTTTATCTGAGACGAGGTTAGCTGGAGATGGTCATCTTACGGAATTTTGTGGAGAATATACATTCTACTGGAACGGAAGAGATGAAGGAACCAGAAGAGAGGCTGGGGTAGGATTTGCTGTTAAGACTGTACTTGTGAATAAATTAGAAGAATTCCCAGTAGGGATTAGTGAGCGTCTTATGTCCATGAGAGTTCCGCTGGACAAGGGAAGATATGCTACCCTGGTGAGTGTGTATGCTCCAACTATGAATTCTGTCGATGAAGAAAAACTGTCCTTTTACCATGCCTTGAAAGGTGTTCTAAGAAATATCCCTCAGGCAGACAAAGTCATCGTGCTTGGTGACTTTAATGCTAGAGTGGGTAGGGATATTAACACATGGAATGTAATCGGAAGGCATGGGGTGGGAAAGTGTAACAGCAATGGTATGCTCTTGCTGCAGATGTGTGAGGAGCTGGAGCTGTGTGTTACCAACACCATGTTCCAACAAAA
>OZ024741.1:352952163-352962163 GCA_964016885.1 Eledone cirrhosa
AAGCAAGAAAGATCGAGAGACAGAGAGAGGAAGATATATATATATAATAGAGAGAGAGACAGGGGGGGGGGGGGAGATAACGAGCTAGTAGATTAAGTTAACAAAAATTGCATGAGTGATATTAGAATGAAAGAATGATGAATAAAATAACAAAATTAGATAAATAAATAAATAAATAAATAAAATGTAAGCGAAGTTGGCAACAGGAAAATAGTAATAAAAACATGGAGAAATAAGTTGTAGTTGGTTTCTATACTGATAGATTTGTCAAATACCAACATAACCCTAGCTCTAGCCCTAACCCTAACCCTAACCTTAACCCTAAACCCTAACCGTAGCTCTAACCCTAGGCCTAACCTTAAACCTAACTCTAAACCAAAGGCTAAATCTAACCCTAAACCTAACCCTAACCCAAAATTTAACCTTAGCCACACCGCAGACCCTCACTGTAATGCTAACCCTAACCCTATCCCAAACCCTAATCCTAACTCTAACCCTAATAGAGAGAGAGAGAGAGAGAGAGAGAGAGAGAGAGAGAGAGAGAGAGAGAGAGATAGAGAGTGAGAGAGAGAGAGAGAGAGAGAGAGAGAGAGAGAGAGAGAGAGAGAGGGAGAGGGAGAGAGAAAGAGGAGATAACGAGCTAGATTAAGTTAACAAAAATTGCATGGGTGATATTACAGAATGTTAGAATGATAGAATGAAAGAATGATGAATGAAATAAGAAAATTAGATAAATAAATAAATAAACAAATAAATAAATAAAATGTGGACCAAGTTGGCAGCATAATAATAATAATAATAATAACATGGACAAATAAGTTGTAGTTGGCTTCTATACTCTTAGATAGTTTAAAAGACCAACTAAACCCTCTAGAAATGAAATCACACATGGATTTTACTGACAACACATAACAATATGGAATTATTATATAGTCAGATGAGCGCGTGTATATATATATACTTATGTAATAAACAACATAAGATAATTATTTCATTTACCAGTGGTTTCTTGAAAGCAAACAAAATTTCATCAGAATGAAAAAATCCTGGTGTATTTATTGACAGTGAAAATCCACTGTCAATAAATACACCAGGATTGTTTTGATTCTGATGATTGAAAGCACATTTTGTTTGCTTTCAAGAAACCACTGGTAAATGAAATAATTATCTTTATGTTTATTACATAACTATTAAGCTCTGTAACCTACATAGAGCACTCTTTTTTCCTGGACCTTTCCGATGGAATTACTTCATATATATATATATATATATATGTATGTGTATGTGTAAGTATTTGTATATATATGTGTGTGTGTATGAGTGTGTAAGTATTTGTGTATATTTGCATGCTTGTGCGCATTTGTAAGCACGTTATATATTTCTCTCCCACTCCTCTCCCACTCTCTCTCTCTCTTTCTTACTCTCTCTCTCTCTCTCTCTCTCACACACACATACACGCACACAGATACATGCATATATATATATAAACGACAGCAGCCTCTTCGCGGCCGACCGCCATAGAATATTTACCCAACATTTCAACAGCATGTAGAAATCGACTAAATATACCGGTAACCATACACAATTAGGTATAAAATTAAAGTTAGAAAAAATGCGTACACTCTTACGATGATTATGTCCCTCTCCTGGGGTTTCGTTCGCGTTTTGAGATATCCTATTAAGGATAAAATCTCGAGCCCTTATTCTTATAGCCTGGTCTAATTGATTTTTTATGTGGCTAATTATGCTAATTGGGAGAGGAAATAGTGTATATATTTTATCAACTGATTCTATGGACATACTTTATGATATATTGCTCTGATTATTTAATTTATGAATTCTTCATCGAGCCACACCGTGAATGGTTGCCACATATATATCCGTGATTTTGTTTAGTTTGTGTATATGTAAATCTTTATATATATATATATATATATATATATATATAGAGAGAGAGAGAGATAGATAGATAGATAGATAGATAGATACATACATACATGCATGCATACATACATGATGGTCGCAGACTCTGCTAACAGTACTGCAATCGCTTGTCAGATTATAGAGTGTGGTGCACTTTTAGGCTACGGCCAGCCACACGAACCTGTAACATATCCGGAACAAGGAGTGTCTGTGATTTGAAGGTCTTTTAAGTGGGGAAATGCCTTGCATTCGACCAAGCCCACTCTCTGAGCATCGAAAACACTACACGAGGAGGAGAACTGGTCAATATCATAGGACGCTTCCGAAGGCGCAGGTTTATTTTCAGAGTTTCCCTCTCCTATACATACATGCATGCATACATACATACATACGTAAATACGTACGTACGTATAGGCATATATTCATATATACATCCACACATACATACGTACATACGTACGTACATATATGTGTACATACATGTAGGTACATAATTTAGTGAAAGCTTGAAGGTCTTCTACTAGAAATAAATTTCCCGATTACCGGATCACCCGCAGATGGATTCAAAAGTGACAAGTCCGCCACATCTTACCCAAATTATGTATTACGAAAATAGTAATTACTGCCTTAGCGATCTAAAGAAAGAGAGTTGTACATTGTACTAACCCTTTCCTAAACATCTTGCATGGCCACATGACGCTCCCCAAAATAAACCACCAACATACATATATTTGCAAATTTACAAACCTGAGTTCAGTCCCACTGTGCGGCAACTTGGTCAAGGGTTTTCAACTAGTGTCTCGGATTGATCATTGCTTTGGGAACAGAATTTGTTAATGGAGACTGCAGACGCCTGCTGCAAATGTATGTATGGATGGTTGGATGCCAGGCTGCTCTCGAGTGCTACTGGTAACATGTAACCAGGTACAAGCTGTCTCATGGTCGGGTCGTCGGCGACTAAACCGGCAAGCCCACCAAGCTTGCTTGGTGAAGAGGGTGATATTAGGACACCCTGCGGGATGAAATACAAGACCCGGTAAAGGGCGGGGAACGGCCATCGAAATAGTTTTTTTTTCACCTGGGAGTAAAAGGCCCCCAGTTGTTGGTACAACACCTTTCTAAGAGAGGGAATCTCTGAAAAAAAAAAACCTGCGGCTTCGGAAGCATCCGATGATGTTGACCAGTTCTCCTTTTCGTGTAGTGTTTTCGATGCTCAGAGAGTGGGATTGGTAGAGTGCAAGGCCCTTCCCCATTTAAAAAAACCTTCAAAGCACTGGCATTGCTCGTCCAGGATCTGTTACAGGTTCGTGTGGTTGACTGTAGCCTAAAAGTCCACCAATTTCTATAATCTGACAAGCGATTGTAATACTCTTAGCAGAGTTTGCAGCCATCATTTATGTATGTATGTATGTATGTATGTATGTATGTATGTATGTATGTATGTATGTATGTATGTATGTATGTCCCATGGTCGGGTCGTTGGCGACTAAACTGGCAACCCCACCAAGGTTTCTTGGTGAGGAGCGTGACTTTGGACATCCTGCAGGACTAAAAACAAAACCCGTCAAAGGGCAAAGGAGCTCTTAAGAGTCAATGGCCATCCAAAATCACCGGGAGAGATGACCCCTTAGCCTTTGTCAAGGCAGAATTCTAGGAGGAGGAAAACTCTGATATAACACCTGCAACCCTGATGGTATCCAATGATGTTGACTTGTTCTTCTTTTTGGTAAATATCATCTTGGTTAAGAGAGTGGGACTGGCTTTGTACAGTACCTTTGCTCACTATAAAAGCTTCACGGCACAGGCATTGCTTTATATCTGGAGATCTCTCTGCACTTGTCGACACATGGTACCATGGGCCCAGCACTATGTGTCAAGAATTGTCACAAGTGTAGTGTTTGTACCAGAGTTTTCAAGTCGCTGGCTGGACTAAAAAGTCACACTCGTTCAGCGCATCGGTAGGGGTTCTCCTACATGGATATAAAGTAGTGGCCGTACTAGAAAACGAGTTGGCAGCCACCATGTATGTATGTATGTATGTATGTATGTATGTATGTATGTATGTATGTATGTATGTATGTATGTATGTATGTATGTATGCATGTATGTATGTAAGTATGTATGTATGTGTGTATGTTTTTATGTATGTATGTATGTACCTATGTGTGTGTGCGATTGTACATGTGTGTGTGTGTATATTTGTTTGTGTGTGTGTGCATATATATATAAATATATATATATATATATATATATATATATATATATATATATATATATGTGTGTGTGTGTGTGTGTGTGTGTGTGTGTGTGTGTGTGTGTGTATGCGTGTGTCTGGTCCATGCCCATGTTTATGTGTGTGTCGTATCTGTGTTTATGATCCGCAGTAAGACAAAAAAAAAAGTAATCGAAAAAATAGGAACCAGATTTGAAAATACTAATTGACCCAATCAATTTGGTGCCTAATGACAGAACCCAGTAAAAGAATAAAGAATCTGAATTAAGCGCAACCATACACTGTAACCAGGCATGTCAAACATGCGGCCCTTTACAAGCTCACCTGCGGCCCGCACAAATGTTTTTACAGCGCGGGCATGTTTTATCTTCGTAATATAGAATAAAAAAAATTAGTTGTAATGTGCGCAATTAGTTGTTGTGTGTGTGGTCCTCAGATAATACATATATGTCCCATGTGGCCCTTGGGGGACCCTCAGTTTGACATGCCTGCTGTAACCTCTTTACACCCCCCCCCCACACACACAAAAAAAAACAAAGAAACCTCTGCTAGAAATGTCCCCACTTTTTACGGTGGCGAGAAGCGGAGTTGAGCTTAGAACAGAGGCAGACAGAATAGATACTGCAGAAGCATCTCGTCAGCTGTTTAAACAATTCTGCCAAACCACCGCCAATGAACTGGCAGTTTATTTATCGAATCAGAAAAGATGAAAGTTAAAGTTGACCTCGGTGGAATTTGACCTTAAACCGAAAAGAGCCAGAACAAATATCAAAGCATTTAATCCGACTTTCTAACGAATTTGACAATTCGTCGTCAAGCTAACTCACAGAAACTTTCTCCCGTCCATTCTCTTTCTCTCTCTTGCACACACGTGAAAAACTACGCCATATACTGTAATATATGATTTGTATGATAGTCACACCGAGTACCCCATTAGCATAATATATTGATAGAGATCTCAATATTAAAGATGTAATTAAAAGCCGATTGATAAATCTTATAGAGATCAATAAATAAAATGAAATGGTTTGTGGAAGGATTGCCAATTTACTACCAATTGATTTCTTGGAGTAATTAGGCTTTTCGTGTATAAATGTTTCTTCCATTCTCTTTCTTTTTCTTTCATCGATATACACTCATACAAATATACATATATACTTATACTCACATATACATACACATGCTCATTCATTCGTGTTTATATATATATATATATATAAACACGAATGAATGTGCATGTGTGTGTATATGTGTGTATAAGTATATATGTATATACATACATACACACACACATATATACACGCTTTTCAATCTAATGAAATGTCATGATTATAAATGCACCATTTCATGTATATCATATATATATATATATATATATATATATATATATGTGTGTGTGTGTGTGTGTGTGTGTGTTGTGTGTGTGTGTGTGTGTGTGTGTGTGTTCGTACGTGTGTTTGTGTATGTCTGTATATGTATATGTATGTTGCTAAACAATCAGAAACGCACACGCTACGTTTTATATCTTAACAACCATGCACAACAGATACGCTATGTAATACTGTCTATTATTCCCAAGATGCGTATTTGACATCAATTTCCTTGAAAGAAATAGAGCATACTGGCATAGAGAAATAATTGTTTAAAGGGGCCTGCAAGCAGTTGATGTGGAGGATTAACAAGTTGCATTTCATTGGTTCTGAAGATATTGTACTTAATCCCTCTGTTATCGTCTCCGAATCAATGGAAATCCAGCAAGCGAAAGAAATAATCGAAAAGATACAACAAAGATTTGTGACTTACCTAGACACATAACAGCTGGAAATTACCGATCGTTCTAGTTAATTTCTTATCCACAGATTATCTTCTCAGCTAGTGGTTGAATGGAGGAAAAGATGATTTGAATAAGTTATTTATATCCTATTTCGATTCTCTGTCTTCAGTTCAATTTACTACTATTGTTATCGCATTAGTTTGTTAACTCCAACTTATTCAGAAAACAGTCCATACTGTTTTTCATTCGGTTTGTTAATATCAGATGGACACGGAAAAAAAAAGATTTAATCAGCCATTAATATCATTCCTTTCCTGTGCATAGTATTGAACTTATTCTAGAATTCAATGTCATGTGACTAGATTTTCTAAACTTGGGATTATCTAGCATTATGATTTATTGAAATCCAAGCTTCATTTTAAAAATTGAATTCAGTCATTCTTGCACGAACAGCTTTTATTGGTTCTTATCCCACAACATCCCACCCCAGTTCGAACAAAATATTTTGTAAAATAAATCTTGAATCATGACATGCGGCAGTTTAATCCCCCAAATGTTGGGTGTATGTCGATGAGAGAAAGAGATAAATATTACATACACACACGCACGCCTGCACACACACACAAACACACACACGCGCACACACACAGACACATACACACGAACACACACATACATATATATATATACACATATATATATACATATATATATATCATATATATATATAATATAATTATATATATATACAGAGAGAGAGAGAGAGAGAGAGAGAGAGAGAGAGAGAGAGAGAGAGAGTGAGAGAGAGAGAGGGAGAGAGAGAGTGAGTGAGAAAGAGATACTGGGGGAGAGAATGAGGAGAGACTGAAGGAGATAAAGAAAGGAAGAGTGAGAGCTAGAGTGAGAGTCGAACCGGTTATTGATGCCTTTTTGTGAACTGATTGTGTGTAATGTGTCCTAATAACAAAACTAACCCCAGACTCACATGGACGAAAAGCAACATAACTATACAATCGTAGACATTTGGGAACGATCTGGTAATTTTGGAAGAAGCAATGACTGAGCGTCTACAATAGATGATTGGTAGAGAGAAAAAGCAAAAACAAAAACAAAAATATAATATTACCTTTCGCTTGTCTGACTGAGTGTATTTCGTAGTCGTTTCATGAAGGGAGCTGTGACGGCAATGAATATAATAATTTCTTATATAGGCACAAGGCAAACAATTTCTGGGTAGGGGAAAGTCGTTTAATCGATCCCAGTGCATTACTGGCGCTTTATTTTATCGACCACGAAAGGATAGGATGAAAAGCAAAGTTAACCTTTGCAGGATTTGAACTCGAAACGTAAAGCATGTTGCCGGACGCCCAACCGTGCCAATCCTCCGCCCTAATGATGGTAATATAAAATTAAAATACAAGTATATGCATAAACATAACTGAAAGGAGTCTTTTGGGGCGGCGGTATGGGTAAAATTTGTCCAAGAATTGGTTTCTGGACGATGTGAAAGAAAGAAAAAAGAGGGGGAAGAAAGAAAGGACAGTAAAATGTTTTTGGAGGGGTTTTCTTTCTTTTTTCTCTTTCTATACCCCCCAAGAAAAGCCCCAAGCCTTCGGTCTTACCATCAACATAAAGAAGTAATCTATCATCTATGCTCTATACCCAAACAAATTCAAGGTGTCAAACAAACCACCTGTTCACCAGTTCCCAGACATCCCTAAAAGGTCAATGGGAAGAACCTCAAGTATGTGAAATCGTTCTCAGATCTTGGCAATAAGGTGAACTCAAATGCATCACTCGATGATGATATAATTAATCATATAGGGAAAGCCACGAGTGCATTTGGCAATCTCCTTCATCACCTTTGGAATGAGAAGGGTGTAACACTGGACAGCAAAATACATGCTTATAAAGCTGTTGTACTGACCATACTCTTTTATGGATCAGAATCTTGGACTCCACATAGGTCACACATTAACCAGCTAGACGTCTTTCATAAAGGCAAAATATCTAACGCTGACCTCTTCACTAATTGCAAGGTTAGAGACATTGAAACCTTTCTTATGAAATCACAACTATGCGGGGATGGTAATGACATCAGAATTAGTGACAAAAGAATACCAAAGGTCTTCATACACAGCCAGCTTGATGGTGGATATAGAAATGTTGGACGGTCATGGCGCAGGTACCAAGGTAAACTAACGAGTAATCTTTCAGCAGCCAATATAATTTCTAAGATATTTGAGCAAATGGCTGAAGAACTGGAGATCTGTGTGTCATAATGGGATCAAGGACTTTGAGTCCTGTTGCATCCATAGGTTACCAGAAGCAAGAAAGAAGAGAAAAGCATTATCAAAGATCCCAGCAACATTGTCCACTAATCCTCACCCTTGCACGATCTGTGGACTTGCTTGCAAATTCTTGGCAGGACTAAAATGTCATACCTAACATAAACATCGAAACTGAATGAACTGAACAGGTTGTATGGATCGTCATACCTCGAAATCGACCGGAGAGTTCATCATATATATATATATTATATATATATATATATATATATATATATATATATATATATACAGTATATATATATATGTATCCCGGGTTCAATCGGGTGTAACCACAGTAAGTAAGGTACTCAATACATAACAAAGTATAAATATTTCTACAGGCTTCTACAGGACTATAACTGTTTCATTCGAAGGTTCGAAGGAAATCATCAGGAAACAATCTGGGCTTTCCTGATGATTTCCTTCGAATGAAGCAGTCATAGTCCTGTAGAAGCCATTTCTATATTAAATATATATATATATATAAAGAGAGAGAGAGAGAGAGAGAGAGAGAGAGAGAGAGCGAGAGAGAGAGGGGGGGAAAGGAGTCAGACAGAAAGAATGAAAAAGAGAAATTTTGATGATAAAGAGGTTTTCTGATGTCACAGGCATTTGGGAAATATCTTGTGATTTGGGTAAAATCTAGTGTTTTGAGAAATATTTGCTATAGGTACTCGGTCAGTTAAACTAAGAGCAATATTTCACTTATTTTTCGTTTTATTGGTTTTTTCCTTTTTTCCTCTCTCTTTCTTCCCATCATCAATTATTGATTTTCAGCCATCGTTACATCCATATAACCAGATAAATCTTTTGACAAACAAAAGCAAGATAAAGACAATTTTATTAAGACTAGAAATATTTGATATCTTTTTCTCTCCAGTGAAAACAAACCCTGCATGTGAAGATTAATCAGTAAGGATAGTCATTATCAGGTGAAGATCTCTGAAATCACGAGATACAGATTATCTATTCATATAAGTACATAGCATATGAAATAACATATTAGATATAGATATTATATGCACAGACATTGTAATATAAGGTGCGTCAACAAATGCAGAGAAAAGTCAGATAAAACGAGAGGGTTAGTTAATAAGACAGATCTTCAAATATTAACGAACGGTACGTCATTTCCGTATACATTGAGTAGAAGTATTTCATTCTCATATATATTTAACATTTTTTTAAAGAAAAAAACTATGTAAAAATGCAAGTCAACAAGAGAACTAAGAGTAACACAAGAGTTCATTTTTCAGTCTCCTTCTCAACAAGGAAGATGAAAAAACTTACCTCAACATTTAATTTTAAATCTTTAATTTTTAGTTTTTAATTCATATTAATTCTCTTTAATTGTAATACTCAACATTTGATAAGATGAATTTTACTAATGCATCGAAACCGGTTATACTTTATATACTTTATATACATTATAAAATTCTTTTTTAAAAGAATTGTCCCTCTCATTTTTTTCAATAATGTCACTTTGACGAATCAATGAAAGGAAAAAAGAGGAAAAACAGAACTTTAAATTTATTTTCCGTGCTGTTTCCAATCCCGCCCCTCTCTCTCTGTATATATATATATATAACGGGCTGCAACGGCCTGCTATTTCTAGTAATCCTGTTACTTACCGATCGTTCATCTCTTGCAACCTCTTTTGTTGACTGCTTACCACGTGATATTTTTCTTTTTCGAAAATATCACCAGTAGCAATCATTTGAAGTTTTCCCTTCGTTTGAG
>OZ024741.1:352964663-353052163 GCA_964016885.1 Eledone cirrhosa
GGAGAAGCTGATGTTTAAGTCCTTTAGTGATGTGATGTAGTCCGCGAGCGAAGTGGAGTGCCTTAGTTTTCTATTTGTGAAAGAGTGGAGATGTGTTCGAAACCTAATTTTGAACGGGCAGGAGGTGGCCCCTATATAATGTTTAACGCTATTTTGGCTAGTAATAGTGCATCTATATATAACCCTATCAGTCAAGCAGTATCCTCTAAGGGGGCAGCATCCTCTGTCGCGACAGTTGCAATTTCTGTCGCGGTTCCGTCTATTTCCCACGGTAAGGCTATCATTGTTGCTGCCTACGTTGTTACCTACGCTACCGCAGCTGTCGTTAGCACAGTTACAACCCACAGCACGCGGGGTGGTGCAATTGTTATTCCGCACGTCATGTATATATATATATATATATATATATATATATATATATATATTATTTAGAAAACGTAAGAGAAACACACACATAAACACAAAGACAATACCCGCTTATCGGCTGTCTTCTGCGGGTCACTGATGTCTTGAACGCATTAAAGACAGTTCATCTCACCAGTTGTACACATCGCTTAAAAATATCCTTCTTCAGATGGGTTAAGGATGAAGAGTGAAATAGTGCACTGGATCTCCCTGCAACAAATCTTAACACCCGGCAAACAGGCGCTGCAAAATAACACCCAGGAAACAATCCTTGCATACCAGACCCAGCCTCAGACAAACGGATGCGGCAAAAAAAAAAAAAAAAAAATTTGTCCGGGAAAGACTGCCCTAACACCGGCCAGAGTTACCTCCCTTGACCTGCTGCAAAATCAAAACAAGATATTTTTGCGAGCAATGAACCTTGATGTGGATTTAACCCCCAAAACTCTTTCCGAGCAATATAAGGAACACTTGTGATTATTTATGCCCTTGAGAAGCCCAACTGGGCGAAACGTACGTAGGTGATATTTTAAATAAACATGTTTTAACGGTCTATTCTCCGATTTTTTACTTTCCCACGTGCTTACGCTCTGCTAACTCTCTAGCCCACTAAATATTAACACTTCGAATATTTAATACTGCCGGCACTAGTATCGAGCACCTTTGGCATACACTACTTGGCAAATAACTATATGTATCACCTATCCCCCCTTTTTTTCTCCTTCTCGATACGTAAATACTATATTACCGTGCTCCTTTTGTAAAGCATCTCACCTTATTTGCCATTATGTTGGAGAACCAGCCGTTACCCATGTCTCTCAAGTGTATCCCCTTACCCAGCAGAAAAACCTACCTTAAACTGCTTATAGACGCTACTAATTCGTTTATACGGAGAGTCAGATGGAAGGCCTACCACCTGGATAAGAACACCCGTAACCTTCCTGAACCCAAAGCTTCAAAACATACCGAAACCCACCGCACAACACCTTACTGGACTCCTTTGAAGAGGACCTGCTGAAAATGATCAAAAACGTTAAGCTCAGAAAGAAACACCAATCCATTCTTAACGTCCCTTGATACACTAATAACTAAAATCAAGAATGAGCCGCACCTCTTCGTCACCTCCGACAAAACCAAAAAGCTGTACAAGATGGACGCGAGTGGTTATAAAAAATTCATCTATAAGGAACTACACAAAGACTACAAAAAGACACCCTCTAGTACCCTAAATGGACATAAATAGAGTAGGGAAGGATATAGTCACCAGCTTAGAAATAGAAAAGTACACTAACCCGTACGTCCCTCTGACGCCTAAATTTTCTCTTAAGGATCACAAATATGACTTTAATGAAAGCCCCTCTATTAGACTAATATGCCCCTCTACATCAGATATAGGTAAGATTAGTAAAGTGATCCTCGACAGAGTACTACTCGAGCTTAATAGAAAGGCTAAGGTCTGCCTCTGGGGCAACACCGACCAGGTCATAAATTGGTTCACCGAGTTGCCGGATAAAGCCACCCTGAAATTTAACCGAGGAATTTCCTACATCCCTAACGCTAGCTCTAGAAACGACCCCCCTCATAAAACTAACGTTATAGTAAGCCATACCTATAACCGATCACGCGGCGACCTCGTTGAAGTCGGATATAATAGAATAGATAACCGCACCAAAGATCACGTCGCCGGCGACGGTGAACGCTGTAGATTACTCAAACTATTCCCCTATTACAAAACCAACAAAGGCGACGGCCTACTACCAACGCCTTCCAACCAACATCTTCGTGTACATAAACATGGAAGAGGTAGAAAGAGTGCACCCGAGCATAAAGTGAAAGGTGCACCGAACGGGCGACTGCGCATTAACACACATAAGAGCGGTCACTTAGATGGAACCACCCGTAGCAAAAGTACAAGGAGACGTAATCGCCACCGTAACGTCCTATGGTTCCACCCCCCTACTCTCGGAGTGTGGCCTCCAACATACACCGGATGTTCTTCGAAGCCTTAGAGAAGAACTTCCCGCCCAACCATAGGTATAGAAAAATTCTTAATAGGAACAATATAAAAATATCCTTCTCTACTACTCCTAACCTAGCAGACATCATAGGAACAACGAACCACAGTAAGATCACCAAGACACAGCACCTCGACACAGACGCACCTACACCTGACAATAACTATATTGGCCTTAACAACTCCCTGGCAGCATCCAATAGTGTTGGCAACGGCATCCGCAGACGCAACCAGAATGACCGCGAAATGACTGTGGAACATGCAGAACATGACGTGCGGAATAACAATCACAACACCCCGCGTGCTGTGGGTTGTAACTGTGCTAACGACAGCTGCGGTAGCGTAGGTAACAACGTAGGCAGCAACAATGATAGCCTTACCGTGGGAAATAGACGGAACCGCGACAGAAATTGCAACTGCCGCGACAGAGGACGCTGCCCCCTTAGAGGATACTGCTTGACTGATAGGGTTATATATAGATGCACTATTACTAGCCACAATAGCGTTAAACATTATATAGGGGCCACCTCCAGCCCGTTCAAAATTAGGTTTCGAACACATCTCCACTCTTTCACAAATAGAAAACTAAGGCACTCCACTTCGCTCGCGGACTACATCACATCACTAAAGGACTTAAACATCAGCTTCTCCACGCACTGGGAGATTGTCGGCAGGTCTGCATCCTTAAAAATTCAAGAGGAAATGCGATCTTTGCCTCATGGAGCTCTACCACATCATAACTGCACCCCACGAGCTCATCAACAGCAGAGCTGAAACAGCGATAAGTTGTACACATCGCTTAAAAATATCCTTCTTCAGATGGGTTAAGGATGAAGAGTGAAATAGTGCACTGGATCTCCCTGCAACAAATCTTAACACCCCGGCAAACAGGCGCTGCAAAATAACACCCAGGAAACAATCCTTGCATACCAGACCCAGCCTCAGACAAACGGATGCGGCAAAAAAAAAAAAAAAAAAATTTGTCCGGGAAAGACTGCCCTAACACCGGCCAGAGTTACCTCCCTTGACCTGCTGCAAAATCAAAACAAGATATTTTTGCGAGCAATGAACCTTGATGTGGATTTAACCCCCAAAACTCTTTCCGAGCAATATAAGGAACACTTGTGATTATTTATGCCCTTGAGAAGCCCAACTGGGCGAAACGTACGTAGGTGATATTTTAAATAAACATGTTTTAACGGTCTATTCTCCGATTTTTTACTTTCCCACGTATATATATATATATATATATAAATAACCGTCTTTGTTTTTGTAGTTGGTGGTGCTATTAGGGAGTTAAATATCATAATGAAATGACAGGAGGCTGGATTTGTGTAAATCCTTGAAAGGTTTATTATACTATGATCATTTCAATGACCGGGTTCCGTATGAATCCGGTGATATCATCAGGTATTCGAAATATAATACGTGAATGTAATAGATAAAATCCATGGGGCTGAAAATCGAGGACCCGAGGCTGAGATTGAAGGAACAGAATAGCGGTCGCCCTCGGGTCCTCGATTTTCAGCACCATGGATTTTATCTATTACATTCACGTATTATATTTCGAATACCTGATGATATCACCGGATTCATACGGAACCCGGTCATTGAAATGATCATAGTATAATAAACCTTTCAAGGATTTACACAAATCTAGCCTCCTGTCATTTCATTATGATATATATATATATATATCTATACATATGTATGTACATATATATATATATATTTGATGTGAAATCGAGTGTATAAACAGATATTGTTAAACTATACTCGGTCCTCTGTATTATCTTCGTTTTGGTTTTCTTTTATTCAATCCATCATTAGTGCATGTGCTTTTATAGGGAGCATGGCCCTTCCATGTATAACTATACATAGTTAACCATTTTAGGAAAAATCATTTCCCCCAAATAGCTGACTGAATACGCACGTGCTTTTTCACATACATATTTTTTCCATTCCCCGATTGAATCTGTGACTTATATATATCTATATATTTGAAGTGTGCATTCATTTCTGGGACACCCTCTATATGTAAGTATATATACAGGAGGAGGGATATATATATATATATATTATTGAATAAAATGACAGGAGCCTGGACTGGTGAAATTCCTTAAGATTTGATAAATCTTTAAGGAATTTCACCAGTCCAGCCTCCTCTCATTTTACTCAATAATAATTAACTCCGTTCTCGCACCACCAACAAGATTCAACATAAACGAAGATGGGTGAATTGCATTACGTCGAATGCTTTTCCTTTGCATCACGGTTGACTATACGGAATGACCAGTTCTATCCAGTGGTGAACCAACAAACCTATATATATATATATATATATATATATATATATATAGAGAGAGAGAGAGAGAGAGAGATCTCGGTGAATGGCTAATACAGAAATGGAAGCGAAGAAATAGATATAGACATTATAATAAAAAGCAAACAAACAAACATACCGAATTACTGTGCAGTACAACTATCCATATCACATATATACTACAAACTTAATCGAAAAAAACCCCCCAAAACAACAAAAATCACTTTGAAACTCTTCGATGTTTTATTACGGAAATTCCGGTGTCAGCAGCGTTATGACGTCAGTAAAAAGGTAAAGATTTCCTATACAGTAGCAGTGCGGCTGACTGTAACTTATGTTAAGCTAATGAATAAAGAAAACAATGTAACTCATATGCCACTTACCTCGTAAAATATTGAACAAATAAATGATTAAATATATAAATATATAAAATAGAAACCTAAAATGGAAAAATAAGTTTAAATGAAATCAGCGAAACTAAAAATAGAGAACATTAATTCACGTAAACATATTGCTTGATAAGGTATATTGAATTTTGTACTACTTTTAAAGGAATTTCCTTTCTGATAGTGACTTCCTTCATATTTTTCGCTTTCTACTATTGCTTACCTTTTACTTTCTTATCTCTTATCCTTGTTTTCTCTCCCTTTCTTTCTTTCTTTCTTTCTTTCTTTCTTTCTTTCTTTCTTTCTTTCTTTCTTTCTTTCTTTCTCTCTCTCTCTCTCTCTCTCTCTCTCACTCTCTCTCTCTCTCTCTCTCTCTCTCTCTCTCTCACTCACTCCCTCTCTCTCACTCACACATACGCCACACTCTCTTTTAATCTATCTATCTAAGTATCTATCCATTTATCGATCCATTCACCCATCTATCTATCTATGCATTTGTGATAATATTTTACACGTTTTTATTGTATGTAAACTTCCCCCTTTGTATTTGTCCCCTTCTTTTGTGCCCCTGTGGCTAATAAAGAAACATATCTATCTATCTATCTATCTATCTATCTATCTATCTATCTATCTATCTATAGATCTAAGGTCGGCACCTTACTGGAGGAGTACGAAAAGTTCACAGGGGCTAAGCTGAACCGGGACAAGTCGATCGGTTTGCAACTCGGCACGTGGAGGGGCAGACCGATGCCCTCCGATAGCGTCGTCGGACGCTGGACGGAGGGCCCGGTGAAGTTGCTCGGGGTCTGGTTCGGACCGGACCTCCAGGTGGAGAAAAACTGGGCGGAGGTTACGAACAGGGTGTTTGCACTGACCCAGAAGTGGGCCAGTTGCAAACTATCCCCGAAAGGTCGGGCGGAGGTGGCGAACACCTACATAGCGTCCGTCATCTACTACCGCCTGACCGTAGTGCCCTGCCCAAGGGAAACCCTCACCAAGATGGAGCGCGCGCTCTTCCAATTCCTTTGGAAGAGGCGGGCTCCTATGGTGAGGAGATCCATCTGCTGTCAACACCCTTCGAAAGGAGGGCTGGGGATGCCGTGGCTAATGATGCGTAAACACGCATTAAGGCTACGGCACCTCTACGTATTCCTCACCGGACAACCGGTGTGGGCCTCGTTTGTGAGACGAACCTTTCCCAGACTCGTCTCACTCACCGAGCTGCAATCCTGGGTCAAGCAAAGACCGAGAAAACTGGGCGCCTGGCACACTGAGTGTGCCCAGGCGCTCACCGCCCTCTGGCAGGCGGATCCGGTTATCAGTGGAGACTCCACCGCAACATTCTATAGAGGGCTGGTACGCAGCAGGTGCGACGACGCCCTCGGAGAAGCCCTAGACATGGAGGAGGACGAACTGGCCAGCCTGTTCGGTAGGACATTCAGCCCGGGACCTATGGACAACTTCCAGAAGTCCCTGGCCTGGCAGTGCTACCGAGGGGCTTTACCCGTTCGAGAAAGGCTCTACAGACACGGGCGCCCGGGTAGGGACCCCGCCAAAAAGATCTGTCCCAGATGCGTGTGCGACGAGGAAACCGTTGCACACGCATTAGTACACTGCTCGGGCGTAGCCGATCTGTGGGGCTATGTCGAACAACTGCTGTCAAGGGTGGGACCGATCCGGTTGACCACCGAGTCTATTGTAATGATCAAGCCGCCCCCCCCCCCCCCCTTCAAAGATGAAGCAGAGGCGGTGTTTCTGTGCGTAATAGCCATGGCGAAAGAGGTTGTATGGTGGACGCGTCTGAAAGGACTGAGGTCGGGCACCTTTCTCTCTGGCCAACAACTGGTCCGGTTCTTCCGATATCATTTCGGAAGAAGGATCAGGATGGAGAGAGAGGTGCTGCACCCCAGCCGTTTCTATGAAAGATGGGTGAAAGTGGCGAGAATGGCCCGTGTGAATGGGCCTTCACTCTACATCAGACTATAGGTGAGGAAGATGAAAGACCAAGGGAGCACCCCTTCTCTGTGCTCCTGAGGAGAAGGGTTGCACACTTTTTTTCGGGGGTGTGTGCGACCCCCCAAGGCGCCTCCTCTCTATTGAGGATTTTGTTAAAAATTTTATTTTTTGTTATATCTTATTTTATTTTTATATTTTGTTATTGCCTTCTCCTTATTGAGGACGCCTTTTTGTGTAAACTCCCCCCTTTGTACTTGTCCCACTTTTGATGCCCTAGTGGCAAATAAAAGAAATATATCTATCTATCTATCTATCTATCTATCTATCTATCTATCTATCTATCTACCAGACGTGTGTAACTTCGCGGAGAAGTTTCCGTTAATTTATGTAAGAAAAAAAACGTGAGTTTTCAGTTAAATGTTATATTATTGTGTAACTTGACCCCCCGTCTGGACCTTCAGGTGGTGGGTCAACTCATTTTCGCCCCTACAGGGGCGAAATATTCGTTTCAAAAATGTTTTCTCCATCGAATTTAGGAAAAAATATCGTAAGAAGTTTGATTACGTTATGCACGCTGCGTTCAACGATAATGGTGGTGGAGAGTCGGTAATTCTACATAGCTCGCAGTCAATATCGTCTTCTTCCCTAGATACTATGGCGATGGAAAGAGGAAATGAAAATATAAAAACAAATTCATATCCAAACAACACAAATGACACGAAACAGTTCAATGACAACAAAAATAACAACAACACCAATAATGATGATAAAAACAACAATGACAACAACAACAAAGAAAAAATAAAGACAACACCAATAACACCAGCATCAAAGACAACAACAACACCAACACCAACACCAAGGAAAATACGAATAATATCAACATCAGTGACAACAAGAATAACAACAACAATACAACAATAATGACAACACCACCAACACGGATAATTCCACAAAGAAACCAAAAATCTCCTTTGCACTGACAGTTAAAAAAAAGGAGGAACTGACATATCTCGACATAACAAATGCCGAACAACTTTTAAAGGACGCTAGGAGATATGTCACTTTCGAAAAAAATAGTGCTTTCAGCATCAATTCTCCGGTAGAAATTCGCAAGGAAACTGCTCTCAAAACGATAGTTTTTAGGACAGTTTCCAATTCTACCCGAAAACCAGTCCAATTGTCACAGAAAGAAATTGAACTGGTTTTCAAAAATTCAATGAATGATATTGCATTCATTCAAAGAAGCAAACTCTTTGGGAGTATTTCGGTACTCATGAAGGATCAATTGACGGCCCAAAATTACTCTGTGTCGCCAATTGTATCCAACCTGTATACCTTTTTCCCTACATACATGGGAAAAAGGACACAAAAGATTAAAATCACGAGTGTCACACCAAAGGTGAACATATGGTGGATACTGTGCGGCTTCATCAATTTTGATGAAGATAGAATACTGTCAGTAGGAAAGTCCACCAGAGATGTATTCAATGGGACTAGCATTGAAGTTCTGGTGCAAATGAGCCCAGAGCGAATAGCAATGATCCCACAACGTGTACTCCTGGACGGACTCACCTACATAAACTTTTCGGTTGAGGGTAGGCGGCCTTCATGTTACCACTGCTTTAGCAGGGGTCACCTGAGGGCTTCCTGTCCTAAATTAATGAGTAAAAAAAGGCTCTTCTGCCGACACCCATCAAAACAACACAACCACCAACACACCACAACAACAACAACACCAACACACAAAAATAATCACAACAAACACAGTCCCACCCAACCCCACTCCACCTAAAACCACTGCAAAATCACATACAGACACAACAGCTCCCCAAGACATACCCCTCTCCAATCACACAGACGATACAACAGATGAGGCTATCTCGCCATCACCCAGTGAAGACGAGGGAGAACCCCATCGCTCGAAAAGAAATATAAGACATCACAAATGCAAAAAACCAGCAAACACTACCACAAACATACAACCACCAACACAAACAACAAAAACATCCCAAACAAAACGCCCGCCTCCTGAAAACAAAATACCTACAACAAAACGAAAGCACACACAAGAACTACAGACAAAAACAAACACAACACAAGAAAATTACACTTACACTTACATAAACACTGAAAACAAAACACTAATGGAGACCATCACGAACGACCCTTCGGTGAAAACCGAAGGGAAAACTTTCGCCCAATCTATTAAAAATAACAAAAAACTGAACCTAAAACTGATTAGGGTCCCTATACAAACTTATAGGTCCCTAAAAGAAACATTTGAGAAGGATGTGGGGAATTCCTGCGTGAAAACACTTAACCGCGTCCTTATCAAATGTCTCCCCACCCCAGACACCCCCATCCCACCAGACCCCACCCCACCAAACATCTCCGTCCCCACTCCGCCGGAAACCAACACCCCCATGGAAATCGTGCGGCCTGGTCCCCAGGAGACGAAGGGTAAGTGATCTCTTTTCCTCTTTTAACTTTTCAGCACCAACATGGCCAATATAAGAGTTGGATGTGTGAACGTACACGGCCTGGGGATGCCCTGGAAACAGGGCAAACTCTTAAACGACCTCGGGTCGCACAGTATGGATGTGGTAGCCATTTGCGAGTTCAGGATCCACAGCGAGCGACAGCTGGCCCCCATCTTCGATGACTTTGAGATCTACGCATCTCTCTCTGTCAGCCGGGGGGTGGGGGTGGAGTTGCCGTTTTGCTGCGGAAACACCTGGGCCTCGTAACACAGACAGTACATCTGGACCCGGAGGGTCGACTGGTGGTCCTAGACGTTGACGGTAGTGGCTGGTAGCTGCATATGCCCCATCCGGGACACCACGGCCAGACTTCTTCAAACGTCTAGAGACTTTTCTGGGAACGTCCCGCTCCTTGCTTTTAGTGGGGGACTGGAATGGAATCCTAGATGCACGTTGGGACTATGTGGGAGCATGTCCCGATAAAGGGGGGTGTAACAGCCTCAAACAGTTAATCGACCGATTTGACCTGGCCGATAGATATCGACTAGATTTTCCGACTGTACCACTGGACTAATCGTAGCAGAACATCTAGATCGTACCTAGATAGGGTTCTAGTTAGAAATAAGGATAGGGACATGTTAAGCTGTCCACAAATGTTCATGGTTGCCTATTCAGATCACAAACTAGTGACCTGCATGGCCAACCTTGATAGAACCCATAGACAAGGACCCGGCTACTGGAAGCTGAACTTGTCGTTAACGACAAGCAAAGCCTACAGTAGACGGATTAGCACTTTAGTTAAACAGCACTTGACAGGGGCCACTGTCAACAACAGATGGTGGTACTCTCTCAAGAGGGCAGTTAGATTAGACTCGTTAGTTTTTAGTAAAGAATTAGCGTTAGATAGAAATAGAACCGAGAAGGAACTGGTAGATAAAGTAGAAGAGGCAATTAGAAGTGGCAACGTAGCCAGCGTGCTAGCAACGAGAACGGCCTTGGACCAGTTCTTCGACGCAAAGCACGAGGGCTGCGTTGTCAGAAGCAAAATACGTGCTCTGGGAAACGAGGGAGCCAAAGCTGTTAGCTGGGCCCGAGTGACGGAGGCAAAAAGTAGCAACAAGTCCACGATTCGGTCTTTGAAGGACCAAAACGGACGCGTGATACGTGAGCCGAAGCGGCACTTTGCTTAACTGTTCGGGCGGGGCGGCGCGCCGGGAGGGGCTATGGATTTTGGTCCATACCTCGACGGCCTACCGCGACTCTCGGACAGCGAGGCAAAGTTCTGCGAAAAGTCTCGACGGTCTACCATACGAATTTTACGTAGCAATGCCGGACTTATTCTCCAGTCTCCTGGAAGCGGTCTACTGCAACTGGCAACAGAACGGGAGAATTCCCAGTTCTGTAACCGTCAGGAAGGACGAGAATAAGGGGGATGACATAGGCAACTTCCGGCCCATAACTCTGCTAAATACAGAGTTACAGATTTTGACCAAGGTGTTGGCAAAGAGGCTGGGAGAAGCGCAGACATGCACAATCCCGACCAGGTCGATACACGACAACCTCCACCTCATGCGATACATCATAGAGAGGGTAGGGTGTAAACCCGGCTTCGGTGGGGCTCTGATCAACTTGGATCAGTCTAAGGCTTTCGATAGGGTTGACCATCGTTACCTGGATGCGGTGCTCGAGGCGGCAGGCTTCGGACCCGTGTTCAGGGGCTGAATTGCTGCAATGCATAACAGCAACATCTGCTCAAGAGTCAAGGTGAACGGCTACCTGGATGCGGTGCCGTTCCATATTACGCGATCCATTCGACAGGGATGCCCTCTCTCCTCCCTTCTGTACGTACTGACTCTCGAGCCACTACTGCGGAAGTTGGAGCGATTGCAGGGCATCCCTCTGGAACCGGGACTGCGGAAAGCGGCGTCGGCCTACGCCGACGACGTGACAGTAATGGTGTCGAGCGCCTCGCAAATCGAGGAAGTCGGCACCTTACTGAAGGAATAAGAAAGTTTCACAGGAGCGAAGCTGAACCGGGACAAGTCCATCGGTTTGCAACTCGGATCGTGGAGAGGCAAACCGGTGCCTTCCGATGGTGTCGTCGGACGCTGGACGGAAGGACCGGTAAAGCTGCTCGGGGTCTGGTTTGGTCCGGACCTCCAGGTGGAGAAGAACTGGAACGAAGTGACGGCCAAGGTGTTTGCACTCACCCAGAAGTGGGCCGAGTGCAAACTATCCTTGAAAGGTCGAGCGGAGGTGGCGAACACTTTTATAGCGTCCGCCATCTACTACAGCTTTACCGTCTTGCCTTGTCTAGCCAAAATGCTCTCCAAATTGGAGCGCGCGCTCTTCCAATTCCTTTGGAAGAGGCGGGCTCCTTTGGTGAGAAGATCCATCTTCTGCCAACACCCTTCTAACGGAGACCTGGGGATGCCGTGGTTGACGATGCGCAAACACGCGCTCAGGCTGCGGCATCTTTACGTATTCCTCACCGGACAACCGGTGTTGGCCCCGTTCGTGAGGCGAGCCTTCCCACGACTCGTCTCGCTGACCGAGCTGCAGTCCTGGGTCAAGCAAAGACCGAGGAAAATGGGCGACTGGCACATCGAATGTGCTCAGGCGCTCACAGCCCTCTGGCAGGCGGACCCGGCGAACAGTGGAGACTCCACTTCGTCATTCTATAGAGGGTTGATCCGCAGCAAGTGCGACGACGCGCTCGGTGAAACTCTAGGCGTAGAGGAAGATGAACTGGCCAGTCTGTTCGGTAGGACCTTCCGTCCGGGACCGATGGACAACTTCCAAAAGTCCCTGGCCTGGCAGTGCTACCGAGTAGCTCTACCAGTTCGCGACAAGCTCTACAGACATGGGCACCCTGGCACGGACCCTGCAAAAAAGATCTGTCCGAGGTGCGTGTGTAACGAATAAACCGTCGCGCACGCATTCATACACTGCCCGGGCGTCACTGACCTGTGGGGCTATGTAGAACGACTATTGTCGGGTATTGACCACCGAGTCCATTGTCATGATCAAACCGCCACCCTCCTTCAAAAACGAAGGAGAGGCGGTTTTCCTTTGTGTGATAGCTATGGCGAAAGAGGTTGTATGGTGGACAAGGTTGAAAGGGCTGAGGTCAGACACCTTTCTCTCCAGCCAACAACTGATTCTTTTTTTCAAATACCACTTTGGAAGAAGAATCAGGATGGAGAGAGAGGTGCTGTACCCCAGCAAGTTTTATGAAAGGTGGGTGAAAGTGGCGAGAATGGCCCGAGTGAATGGGCCTTCTCTCTATATCAGCCTGTAGGTTGAGGAAAAGGAGGAGGAGAGGAAAGGAGTACAAACTCTTCGTACTCCTGGAGTTGAGGGTTGCACATTTTATCGGGGGTATGTGTTACCCATATGAACTGTCTCCCTCTATTGGGGAAAATCGACTAATTTTTTAAATTGCATTTGTGATAACATTTTACACGTTTTTATTGTATGTAAACTTCCCCCTTTGTATTTGTCCCCTTCTTTTGTGCCCCTGTGGCTAATAAATAAACATATCTATCTATCTATCTATCTATCTATCTATCTATCTATCTATCTATTATCTATCTATCTATCTATCTATCTATCTATCTATCTATCTATCTATCTATCTATTTAAACGAATCTCCTCCTCCCCATCCTCCCCCTCTCCTCCTCCCATCCCATTCTTCTTCTTCTTCTTCTTCTTCTTCTTCTTCTTCTTCTTCTTCTTCTTCTTCTTCTTCTTTGCTCACTTATTCTCGGAAAGGTCGTGAGGAGGCAGATTCCTCAAACACTCCTTCCAGTGGATCCTCTCAGAAGAAACCGTCTCCAGTTGATCCGGCTGGATTCCTAAGCAAAACCAGCCGAACTCATGGATGTTATCCAACCATCTTGTTCGGGATCTACCCGTGGTTCTCCTTGTCAGTTGGTTTTGTCCGTAAAATATCTCCAGAAATTATTTCCTGAGACATTCTAAGCACATTCTTGTAATATGGGACCTGTGATCTTTCAATTCAGAGAACTAGTGGCCCTACACAAAGCGACCCTCTAACGTTACTCCATTTTTACGATCAAGGAAAACGACGTGTACGAATTCTGAAGAAACAAACGAAAACAACTCGAGTTAACGCCCTTTTTTTATAAGGGCACACATGTAATATAGCGCTTGCGGCCGGCCTGATGATGAACCATATCTCATGCGACCCTGCTTCTCGAAAAAGGTTGCCCATGGCTGATATAGCATATACAAAATGTCAAGTACACTACACTATCAACAACTCGCCAACATAATATTAATAACATCATCTTGTATTTGTTTTGCAAGATCTTTTTGTGCTGAAACGAATTTGTTATACTTCGGGAAGGCCATGCTGCCAATAAAACACACACACACACACACACCAATTGAGTTTCAATGAGGTTCTATTATTAGTTAGGCAAGTAGGGTAGCAGAATCATCATAGCATCAGGTAAAATACTTCGTGGTGTTTTTTCCGGCTTTTACCTTCTCCATTCAAATCCTGTTGAGGTCAACCTTGCGATTAATCTTTCTAGAATCGATGAACCAAAGAACCAGTTAAGTACCGAGGTCGATATAATCAACCTTAACCTTCCTCTAAATTGTTGGTCTTGTGAATTATTAGTTATGTAAATAATTCATTCCTCAGTTAGGAGGGTTATTCAATTGTCATATTTGATTGTCGAAGCTCTTTCGTCACACATTCTGTGACCTTCTCAACGATTATACTTATTTTTCTGTGTCTCCACTTCGTTTCTATTTTGCATGATTTACTCTACAATGCATACATACCACACTACAAAACAACTTATGCCACATTAAAAACAATCTACTAAACGAAGGAAACAACACTAAAATAACCTAGGAAACATCAGAAATCCCACAACAGAACGAAAGTGATGTATTTTACAAGCACACTTCTATATTCCCCAAAGACAATATAGTACACAACTCAAAAACATGGAGTTGCATCAGATAGTGCAGTAGAAATTTGCATAAATCTGTTAAAAGCATGATAATTGATAATAATTGTAATAATAATTTTCGTCTAAGTAGAAGCCGTTCTCTTATTTGAACTTTTGAGAACTAGTAAACATGTTATCTTTACATGTAGAAGTTCTTGCATCATCATCATCATCATCATCATCATCATCATCATCATCATCATCATCCTCATCATCATCATAATCATCATCATCAACATCATCATCATCACCATCATCATCACCACTATTATCATCATCATCATCAGCAGCAGTAGTAATACCAACAATTGTAGTAACAGCATTGTCATTATCATCAATATCATAATCCTGAAAAGCAGTAGTAGCAGTAGTTGAATTTGCTGTTGACTGATGTCTTTGTAACTAACATTAATGATGAACAATAATCACTAAGTGCTCTTTCTCGCTTTCTGACCTAAACTACGTGTCATCCAGATGAAACAGGGGAGATATCGTTGGCTTTATTAGAAAGTTTTAACTGATCACTTAGTAATCAACTTCATAGAGTTAGAAGGTTATTACATTTTCATATTTATATTTCAACCGTCTGGCCTACTTCTATATCTTCCATTTAAGATTTCAAACAAAACAGTACAAATAAGAACAGCAACGACAACCTCAACAATATAAAGATATTAACACTTACTTGCTAAGAATTTTCAACTATGATTTAAGTGAAATTTTGTACACACACACACACACACACACACACACACACACACACACACACACACACACACACACACACACACACACACACACATATATATATATATAATATACTGTATGTTTATTTTAAAACATTTTGAAGACCATTCGCTATAAATTTTAAAGTCGTTACTACATCACATACTTAGTCTCGGCAAAAGCAAAGGGGAGTAATCGACGGTCACAGTTTCTCACTCATAAGCGGCAGAAGCGAAGGGGCATGTGGTCTTGACAACTGCTTATGAGCGAGAAACGGTGACCGTCGATTACCACCCTTTGCTTTTGCCGAGACAAAGTATGTGATGTAGTCACTACTTTAAAATTAATAGCGAATGGTCTTCAAAATGTTTTAAAATAAATAAATATATATATATATATATATATATATATATATATAAACACAAAATTTCACTTAAATCATAGTTGAACATTTCTAACAAATAATAGATTAAAATCATACAGATTAAAAGCCAATAAGATTTTTACTACTAGAGAACACGTCTCTTTTTATTATACACTTTATATATATGTATGCATATATATACACATACTTACATATATGCATATATATACATAAAGTGTTCTCTTGTAGTGTTCTCTTGTAGTAAAAATGTTATATATACGTATATATATATATATATATATATATATATATATATATATATATATATATATATATATATATATATATATATATATATATATATATATATATATATGTATGCATATATATATAAAGTTTATAATAAAAAGAGATACGTGTTCTCTTGTAGTAAACATTTTATTGGCTTTTAATCTATATGATTTACTTCCGACATAATTTACGTCTGACTTGTATATTAGCCACATCTTCAATCCTCAACGGGTGTTAGGTGTATCATAAATGTTTTTGAATTCGTCTTCTTTATATTTCAGTCACATGATTATTTAAAAAAAAAAAAAAAAAGACTTACATATAAATGTATTATTGGTCTGGGAAATGGTGGAGGATTGATAGTTAATTTAATTGGCAAATGTATCGAGTCATTAACCAGAGTTATATAGGTTATAAATTCACCTGGCAATCACTTTTATGACTTACTTTATATTTCTTGTTTGTCAACCTACGCACATACGTTTTACATTTACTACATATAAATTTTGGCTTATTAAGAAATTGTGTTCTTCCTGCCTCATTCGGTGACTAAAGAAACATTTACATATATGTTTACTTCTCTGTTGCAAACCTCCAGGCCACGGTAAGAAGATAGAGATAACTAAGTCGTGGTTCTTTACTATATATTCCTCGACCAGTTTAGGAGGACCCTCAGAAAAGATTGTAGGCGATGATGTTTGTCTTCTGGCTATTTAAATATATAAACAGGTGTAACGAATCCGCCAGTGCTGTTATGGGATATACAGAGACAGTACTGTGGCAATAACAAAACAGGAATAATGCACACCACAGTTTTTCCAACCAATATGTCGGCATTCATCTGACATAGTTGAATGCGATTCCTAAAATCTACACTATTATACACTACCTTTAACTAAACAGAATATTTCACATCAATCTGATATAGTTGAATACGACTCCTAGAATCTACACCACAGCATACGACTAGTAAATAACTTCGTCGTGTAACACATTTTAAATCAAAATCATTAATTTAGACTTAAGACCTCCTCAGCAGTTCAGCGTACGGGTTAGTAAGCTGATTTATCACCGCTTTTTTCCTATTTCTGCCCAATTGATGCCCGTCACTCGTAGTTTTCCTGGAATGCTTTTTACCATGTTTTTTTTTTTATCTGGGGGATATAGTGTTTCTAGCCACTCCGGACCGATGTTCTGTCAAAATACAGCACAATATCTGAGAATTGCATATTCAGAGGTTTCCTATATTCCTTATACAATTATGCCAGGTGACTTTGTGAATCTGTACGCAGGCACCATTGATTGAAAACGTCAAGAGGTTTTGTTGGAAATACTATGCTGTTGGTAGTACGATGGTATTGTACAGGTGAAAAAAAAAAAATTGGCAAGGTCGGACACACTTATCATTTTTACAGTTTTATGGTGTTGAAAGGAATTAATACCATTTTATGGCTAATTCAGATGATTAACTAAAAACGTCTCCTTTACTTTTCACTTCACTTTCATTTCCTACCATTTATATCATTTTATATATTATTAATGTTTCTTCAATCTATTCTTTTATATGAACTTTGTTAAACCTTTCATTAATTTTCTCGCTATCTTCACATTTCATCATTTCTAAACAGACATTCAATAAATTTTAAATGATATCTATACCGAGAATTGACAGAATTTTGACTGTTTTTCAGCCTATATTAATTCATCACACACACACACACACACACACACACACACACACACACACACACACACACACACACACACACACACACACACACACACACACACACACACACACACACACATATTTCACTCGGTTAACGAACAGTGTGCATGCAATACAAATGACCAAGCTTGTCACCCAGTGTGTCAGGCTGAATTTAAAGGTACACGTGTCTGTGGAATGCTCAGCCACTTGAAAATTAATTATTAATTTCACGAGCAGACAATTATATTCGAACAATTGGAACACTCGTCATTGAAACCGATGGAGGTCAAACTATATATATATACACACACACGCATACGTATATATTCTTTTTTTCGACATGAAATCAGAAAATTTATCACCACTACTACTACTACTACTACTACTACTACTACTACTACTACTACTACCAACGCCCCACTACTACTGCTGCTGCTGTTGTATTTTTTACGGTTTGAGTTCAAATCCCGCCGAGGTTAACTTTGCCTTTCATTCTTACAGGGTAGATAAAATGAAGTACCAGTAATGCACTGGGATAATTGTTGGCCTTGTGCCAAAAGTAGAAACAGTTATTATGGGCTGTCGATTGGCAGTATCGGTAGAGGGTCGGACGCCATACTTTGCAGCAAAGACTTACGGCCCTTTATGGTCTGAGTTCAAATCCCGCCGAGGTTAACTTTGCCTTTCATCCTTACGGGGTCGATAAAATAAAGTACCAGTCACGCACTGGGGCCGATTTAATCGACTTTCCCCTCCCCCAAAATTGCTGGCCTTGTGCTAAAAGTAGAAACATTTATTATTATTATTAAATGTTTATTTTCTTAGTCTCTTTCATGAATTTCATTTAACACAAAGAGAAACCCAAACTGTATCGTTCTGTATCATCTGTAATATTTCCTTAATGTTAGCCCTGTGTGGCTAATAAAGAAATCATTCAGGAGTTTCCTTCTTATATGACAGTAGTAGATCAGTATCTATTCGTGGTGTCTTTTCAAAGATATATAGACATAGATATTCTAGATTAAGAAATATCTCCGAAAAAAAGGAGAGGTTTTGATAGTTAATAATCTGTTGTAAGTCAGGGTTATATGATGCTGATCTAGTTTCAATACTCGAGATCAAAATGAAGTATCAGTTACAGATGGTCTCAATCACAGTACTTTCCAAGGAACCTATTACGGTTATAAAATCTCTCTCTCTCTCTCTCTCTCTCTCCCCCCCCCCCCCTCTCTCTCTCTCTCTCTCTCTCTCTCTCTCTCTCTCTCTCTCTCTCTCTCTCTCTCTCTCTATATATATATATATATATATATATATATATATATATATATATATATTAGAAAGTGAGATTTTTTTTACAAAATGAAAAATAACCGAGGTGTCCTACACGAGTGAAAGTATAAAGAAAAAGAGATGAAATCGAAAATGCAACTGGAGTCTTATTTTTAAAAAAAATATATATATTTATTTGGTTCCTTTACCGGTTTCGCAGTTCTTCTGCTTTTCAAAAGGTGAGTTGAGATGGAGGGTCTGTGGTTTTTCTCACATATATATATATATATATATATATATATATATATATATACAAGAAAGTAGTACAGCATAATCGGAGCTCTGGTTGCGGGCAAGCTAACGAATGCTGTCGGGAAGTGCAGCCAAAAGCACTGAATAAGGAATTTTACCTTAGAGTTATATATATATAGTGAAACAAGTGTGGACTTTAGAAAACGTTGTATGCAGGTCACGTTATATAAAGAAAAAGATAAAAGAAAACAACGCACCTTGTATATATATATATATATATATATATAAACGAGGTGGCTTCATAACATGTACAAAATGTACAAATATATATATCGACAGTCGATCGACTTTCATCAAATCGACCAAGGAAACAATGTTTCCGTTGGTCTTTCCAATTGCTAATACTATGTGTCGCAACTCCAGGTAGAAGGACCAATATGAAATAAAGTGTCTTGCTCAGGTAGATAACGCATCGCCTAGTCCAGGAATCGAACTCTACAACCTCACGATTGCGAATCCAATTCTCTAACCATCCAGCCACGCGCCGTCAAACACATACTCACATACATATATATGTCTGTGTGTGTGCGCGCGCGCGCGCGCGCGTGTCTGTGTGAATAAGAGTGAGTTGTCTAATAGACATGCCAATGAAAACACACACACACACACATATATAGTAGCATAGTACCCGTCAAAAATCATGGTGCTTGAATCACCAAGTTTACCTTGAACATTGTAATTTTGTATCAGCCTTCCTCCTCCTTCCTCTTCTACTTCGTTCTTCTTCTTCTTCTTCTTCTTCTTCTTCTTCTTCTTCTTCTTCTTCTTCTTCTTCTTCTTCTTCTTCTTCTTCTTCTCTGTTGTTCGACCGCTCCGTATCGGTAAAATAAAGTCCCAGTCATTTAATGGTGCAGTTTAATCAACTAACCCTCCAAATTTCTAGCCATGTGACTTAATTAGAAACAATTATTATTACAATTACTATCATCATAGTCATAACAATTCGGCTTGCAGTTTGCAATTTAAATCAATATTTTCATTTTACTTTTATTTAAATCGACTAAAATAATTTTCTCTCATATTTTCTTCAATTATTACCTAACATATACTCATATAATTCGTTTTCTGACAAAAAAAATATGTTATTTTCTACAACAATTTTCCGGAAAATATGAAGAAATTATTTGAACTATACGGCATAAAATTATTTGAAAGATACGTTTTTGCCGTTGAAAGAGATTACAGCCAAACAGCAGTGTTACACCGTGTATATGAGGATTGGCGGGTGACTAGTTTGCTAGCTGACCCGATTATGGAAGAATATAAAACGGTTTCCATTATCTGTCGTCATTTCATGGGACTTTAAATGTATCTTATACCATCCGTACAATATGATATCTTGACCCACAAATATTGACATGTTATACGTGAAATACTAGAGTTGACTTTTATATGAGGTCTATGGAAAATTCCAGATTTTGGGGGCAAAAATATGGGGGCGAATTTTACATGAAATCGAGTATTACTCGAACATATATATATATATGTGTGAAGTGTGAGTGTGTGTATGGATGTACACACACACACACACACACACACACACACACACACACACACACACACACACACACACACACACACACACACACACACACACACACACACACATATATTATTTGCTATTTATAGAGGAAAATATGAAAATAAATAAATAATATTAAAAGTAGTCTTTCATAATTCATAGAACAAACGGATCCAGTATCGAAGTATAGATATTTAATGAAATCCGTACATCTGTGTAAATCAGGTAAGACCATAAAGACTTTAAAGAGGAATATTATATTTATAATATCACTTTTAAAAAGTGTTTGAGAAACGGAGCAGACACGGTGTTTGCGTGGTACAACTGCTTATTATATAATTGCTAATTTTAAATAGCAGTTAGTGTTCAGAGGTCAATCCCAAAAGAAGAAATAGAATTTTGCTTATAGTTCGTCCTTTTGGTAGCTAGAAAAAGAAGTTTCCTTCTGTTTCACCAGGCCACACAACCATGATTTGAAGGGCATAGGCATCATGCTTCGCAGAAACATCGATCAGCCTAGTTTGTGTAATGAGATGCGTATGGTTGTGATTGAACTACAGCATCACGTTATCGAAGCCAAAATCCTCACTGGATATGGTAAGGGACTCATCGTATTTATACCTAGAATACCGTTAATACCAACGGATGTCCACTTTCAATTCAAGCGATTGCAATTCCTTGTTAGAGTCAGTTACGCAATAATCATTAACAAGTTCGAAGATCAACCACTGCAGGTTGTGGGTTTCCACCTAGAAGATGGCTATTTCTCACATGGTCAATTGTATGTAGGTTATTTTTAACTTTATCCCAAAGAATAAAGTTAAAAGCATTGGATATACTGAAGTTCTGTAAATGTTCTATAATTTTCGGAGAAAATGTCAATTGCAATCATATCGAGGTCAGATTAGTTGAAAACACTCAAAACCTTAATTATTACCAATTTTATTTAGTGCTATTAGCGATCAACCAACTTTTTTTAATAAGTATTATAGATATTTATTTCTTCCACAAATATGTTTTATATTTACAGTCAAAACGTTTTTTCGCTTTTGTTTCATTATTTTCCATTCCCTTCTTTAACATCTAGTTATTAATTATTGTTTCTACTTTTGGCACAAGGCCAGCAATTATCCCAGTGTATTACTGGTACTTTATTTTATCGACCCCGTAAGGATGAAAGGCAAAGTTAACCTCGGCGGGATTTGAACTCAGTCCGTTATTAATTAATGTGATTAATTAATGTGTTAAATACCTGAATACATCTTGTTACGGTCTAACACTTATAGATTTTGTTGTTAATTTTTCCATCTACCGTTTAAACATCATTATTATTATGTTGAGGGCGGTGAATTGGCAGTATCGGTAGAGGGTCGGACGCCATGCTTCGCAGCATAGAGTTACGGCTCTTTATGATTTGAGCTCAAATCCCGCCGAGTTTAACTTTGCCTTTCATCCTTATGGGGTCGATAAAATAAAGTACCAGTCACCCCCCCCCCAAATACCCACCTTGTGCCTATATAAGAAACCATTATTATTGTTGTTGTTGCTTTTATTAATCTCTCTCTCTCTCTCTATATATATATATATATCAAGTAAGTATGTTTTGAAACAGTGAGCAGGTTTGAAATTAGAAAATAGAATAGCTTTCACCGTATTTTTGACTAATAATGGGGTTTAGAACCCTCAGATAAATGGGGTTTAGAACCCTCAGATAAATGGAAAAAGGTGAGTATTGACGTACATGGGAGTCGAACCCACATCTTTGGTTATCGCGACCACTGTGCTACCATTACACCAACACATCACCCATCTCTTTCCATTCAAATTAGAAGCTACATTCTTAGCGAGTTTAAATGGCAAGAACTCTTTCATTCGCCAACTTGTTTTTTTGTGTCACACAAAAACAAGATGGCGTAGGACAGAACAAAGGAGCGGCACAAAAACAAAGAAAAGAATCCCAGTCACTGAAGAGGTCACAGAATGTGTGATGAAAGAACTTTGACAATATATGAACAATCGTCTGGTTGTGGAACCAACCAACCAACCGGAAATTTATAAATTCATAAATTTATAAATTTAATTTATAATAAATTGAAGTGAAAGCAACTGGTGCGTGTGTTTCTTATTGGCAACATGACCCTCCCAAAGTATAACAATATCGGTTTCAACACACGTTTTTAGATAAAGAATCTTGCTAAACAAATTCAGAAACGAAATATATATATATATATATATATATATATATATATATATATATATATATATATATATATATACCAATGGATATCAATCACTCTCTATACAACTTTGCATTTCTGATGATTTCATACGAATGAAACAGTTCTAGTCCTGTAGAAGCCATTTCTTTATTAAACACTTGTTTCTACTTTTGGCACAAGGCCAGCAATTACCCCAGTAAGTTACTGGTGCTTTATTTTATCGACCCCGTAAGGATGGAAGTCAAAGTTAACCGGGGAAGGATTTGAACTCAGATCATAAAGGGCCGTAACTCTATGCTGCAAGGTCTGGTATTCGACAGTAAGGCTGAAATGTAGGGGTGTAGGAGGAGATGATGTATATGTATATTTGGCTATATTTGTACAACACTCCCGAGCGTATCTATGAATATCTGTGTAGGCATATCAGTGTGTCTTTCTCTCTCTTTCTCTTTATATATGATGGCTGCAAACTCTGCTAAAAGTATTGCAATCGCTTGTCAGATTATAGAGTTTGGTGCAATTTTAGGCTACGGCCAGCCACACAAACCTGTAACATAACCAGAACAAGCAATACCTGTGCTTATAGTTTCCATTTGTTAATATCGTATTTTACTCCAATTATTTGTTGAGTGCTTTATATCAGTTATAAAAATATTTGCTTGTTGTATCCCAACAATTTAAATAGAACTTTTACATATATTTATAATGTGGGTAATATTAAATATTATCCAATTACAAGTATGAGAATAGCTCAATGTAAATTAACAAGTGTATTACAGAGCCGAAATACTAGGAGCAGCTAAAAGCATAAACAATTTAAAAACATCTTGCTTTAGAAAGATTAAGTATAGTGCAAGACATATATCATAATTTTTTAAATAAAAATATATCATAAGCATTACAAAAGTTTAAAAAGTTAATAAGAGCAGGTGTGCAGTTCAAATATAAATTTAAAATATAAAAAATACTTCTCCAAAAGATATTTTTAATAAAGGATATAAAATATTCGACTGCATCATTCAGTCATAAAGATAAACTTTTATTTTCCAAACCATTCAAAGGTAATAATGCTTTTAGCTGCTCCTAATTTTATTTTATTCCATTTATACGCTCATATTTTTCAAATGCTTCTTCTACCGTTGCTATCTTTTCTTATATAAATGTTAATATTTATGCTTACTTCCCATATTATATATCCTCCTAATGTTCTTACGACAAACTTCTGATATTATATTTGTGTTTCAACCTTTATTATATACTCCGATGTGGTCGGCCTTGTGCTTGGATGAAACGATCGTAAATTATTAAATGTTTTAAACACTCTTTGATTGTTGTTTATAAAGTATATATATATATATATATATATATATATATATATATATATATATATATATATATATATATATATATATATATATATATATATATATATATATATAATATATATATATATATATATAGAGAGAGAGAGTGAGAGAAAATTAGTTATTTGTAGACAAACATGAAAATAATTAAATAAATGAAAGTAAATATTAGTCTTTAAAAATAACCGAACCCGGTATCGAATGATGTAAAATATTTAAGCAAGTCCATACGTAAGTGTAAAGTAGGTAACACCATAAAAACACAGGTTAATATTTACAATATAACTTTTAAAAAATCTTTAGAATTTCGAACAGTTTCGATGGTTGAGTGGCACAACTGTTGGTTTTATAACAGTATAACTGCTAATTTTAAAGGGCACAGAAGAACTTTGCTTCTCTTTTTGCTTACTAGAAGAAGATAGAACGTAGAAGTTCCAGTCGTCCTTCGCTCAACAATTCCTCCTTCAATACATACATATATATCAAGTTGTTTATAAATTAATGCAACATTTTAAACATTGTTTCTAAAACGACATATCTCAGTTCAGAAAAAAAAATCATTAGTGATCGAAATAAAGACCATTAGAATCTACACAATTTTCCAACATGATACAAGTTTATTTGTTACAGTAACATAGACATTTTGTAGGAGATAATTCCTCCGAAGGCAATTTTTGCGGTTGTTTGGTTGTTGAAAACATTTCCTTACAAAAAGTTGTCGAAAGGCATGGAAAAAGGGTAGTCAGTTGGCGAAATATCAAGTGAGTATATGATTGTGTAGTGTGGTAAATCAATATATAGATATATATCAGTTCCGAACACAAAGGAACCAAACTCCTACTGTCACTGCCTCTGTCTCTCCTGCTCTCTCCAACTCTCACTATTATGAGAAAATGGGGGCCCACGCGATGGACACTCCGCGGCCCCGGCGGACAAAATAGGGAAGGCGTTTCCCAGAAGGATGACGAGGGAGACGTTCTGGAAGAGCCGTTACAGCTCGCGAGTGAGTATACTGGATAAGGCAGAGTTCTGCAGCCGATTGTTTAAAAACATTTTTTGCTGGTTATGCGATGTATGGTCAGGTGTTGTCGTGCAAGAAGATTGGACCATTTCTATTCACCAATACTAGACCCATACATTGCAATCTTTAGTGTGTTTCACCAATTTCGTGGCCATACTTCCATGCTGTGGTTGTTTCACCGGGATTAAGAAAACTGCAGTGGATTAATCCGGTTGCAGGACCACCAAAGTCAACATAACCTTCTTTTAGTTCAATATCGGTTTTGTGAAATGCTTAAGAGCTTCATTTCGGTCTAACTACTGTACTAAATGTCGTACATTACAATGTGATCAATAAAAAGGTCGACATTTCGTGCAAAAGGGACGACTACATTTCACACGAAAACACACATGTATGTATGTATGTATGTATGTATGTATGTATGTATGTATGTATGTATGTATGTATGTCAGGTCACCAGTTGGTGCTACTGGTAACATGTATCCCAGTACAACCTGTCCCATGGTCGGGTCGTTGGCGACTAAACTGGCAACCCCACCAAGGTTTCTTGGTGAGGAGGGTGACTTTGGACATCCTGCAGGACTAAAAACAAGACCTGTCAAAGGGCAAAGGAGCTCTTAAGAGTCAATGGCCATCCAAAATCACCGGGAGAGATGACCCCTTAACCTTTGTCAAGGCAGAATTCTAGGAGAAGGAAAACTCTGATATAACACCTGCAACTCTGATGGTATCCAATGGTGTTGACTTGTTCTTCTTTTTGGTAAATATCATCTTGGTTAAGAGAGTGGGACTGGCTTTGTGCAGTGCCTTTGCTCACTATAAAAGCTTCACGGCACAGGCATTGCTTTATATCTGGAGATCTCTCTGCACTTGTCGTCACATGGTACCATGGGCCCAGCACTATGTGTCAATAATTGTCACAAGTGTAGTGTTTGTACCAGAGTTTTCAAGTCGCTGGCTGGACTAAAAGGTCACACTCGTTCAGTGCATCGGTAGGGGTTCTCCTATATGGATATAAAGTAGTGGCCGTACTCGAAAACGAGTTGGCAGCCACTATGTATGTATGTATGTATGTATGTATGTATGTATGTATGTATGTATGTATGTATGTATGCAAGTATCTATGTATGTATAACTGTAAGTAAGCATGTATGCATGTATGTATGTATGTGTGCATGTATGTATATATGTATATATGTATGTATATGTATGTATGTATGCATGTATATATGTATATATGTATGTATGTGTGTATGTATGTATGTATGTATGTATGTATGTATGTATGTCAGGTCACCAGTTGGTGCTACTGGTAACATGTATCCCAGTACAACCTTTCTCATGGTCGGGTCGTTGGCGACTAAACTGGCAACCCTACCAAGGTTTCTTGGTGAGGAGGGTGACTTTGGACATCCTGCAGGACTAAAAACAAAACCTGTCAAAGGGCAAAGGAGCTCTTAAGAGTCAATGGCCATCCAAAATCACCGGGAGAGATGACCCCTTAGCCTTTGTCAAGGAAGAATTCTAGGAGAAGGAAAACTCTGATATAACACCTGCAACTCTGATGGTATCCAATGATGTTGACTTGTTCTTCTCTTTGGTAAATATCATCTTGGTTAAGAGAGTGGGACTGGCTTTGTGCAGTGCCTTTGCTCACTATTAAAGCTTCACGGCACAGGCATTGCTTTATATCTGGAGATCTCTCTGCACTTGTCGTCACATGGTACCATAGGCCCAGCACTATGTGTCAATAATTGTCACAAGTCTAGTGTTTGTACCAGAGTTGTCAAGTCGCTGGCTGGACTAAAAAGTCACACTCGTTCAGCGCATCGGTAGGGGTTCTCCTACATGGATATGAAGTAGTGGCCGTACTCGAAAACGAGTTGGCAGCCACCATGTATGTACGTATGTTTGTACGTATGTATGTACGCATATTTCCTTACTAGTTCTTTATGTTTGGTTTTGAACAATAGAGATCCTATATTCATAAGTCTATTAACCTTTCGAGACCTTGTGTGTGTGAGATATCTATATATACTATATAATTTTCCTATTTGTATGTTATGCATATACCAACAAGTGAATTCTTTGATCTGTCTTTCTAGACAACATTCTATTACAATCTTCAATGTTTTTCTTTAAAAGATGAATCCAAAGGACTGCTGCGTACACATTTGCCATTAAATGATTATATTTATCAGTAAAGCGAACAAATAACTTTCTCGCATCCACCACTGAATAGAATAAGTCATATACTCTTTTATCAACTTCGGCCGATGCCGTAGTCTTAGAATGTCAGTAGCCAATTTAAACATTTTTGCTAGCACAGTCAACGCGAAAACCAAATAGAAGTCATAAATTATAACGGTACCTAGCATATTTTTCTCTGAATTACCAAATACCCAAACACCTATAATATAGTATCCTTATCGGTGAATATTGGCAGCGTTCTATAGAAGATTTAACATTGAAAGAGAGTCCTGTCTGCTAAATCACCTCAGTTGCGACTATAAATTCAATACTTGCTGTCACCAGATTTCAACTAGAAATTACTACAGTTGGACCAGATTCATGTAATTTGTTAGTAATTTTATTATCAAGGAGGTGAGGGCGGTGGATTAGCAGTATCGGCAGAGCATCGGACACCATGCTTCGTGGAATAGAGTTACGGCCCTTTACGTTCTGATTTCAAATCCCATCGAGGTTTGTTTTGCCTTTCATCCTTACGGGGTCGATAAAATAAAGTGCCAGTAAGCAATGGGATTTATTTAATCGACTTTCCACTTCCCTTCAAATTGCTGGCCTTGTGCCTAAAGTAGAAACAATTATTAAGGAGACGGTAAATTGGCAAAGTCGTTAGAACTTCAGATAGAATACCCTATTTTATTCGTTCTGGCTCTCTGCGCTCCGAATTCAAATCATATCGGGGTCAACTTTGCCTTTCATCTTTTCGAGGTCGATAACAAAACATTAGTCTAGTCCTGGGGTCGAATCTTCTTCTATATCTATTTCTCATTTCCTCTTTTTAACTTTCTCTCTCTCTCCTTCTGAGGAAGAAATCTGCAGTATTAAGAACTGGAGAAGAGATCGGCTCCGCCAAGTTTAAAATGTCACAGCGGCACCCCCACGACTCCATCAGGAGTTACAGGTCTATATATACTAAGGAAGCAAGATTTGTTTTACTTCAGTTTACTCCAGCCTTTCTAAATTAAGAAATTCGTTCAATACACAAGAGAGAGAATAATGTGTTTTCTACTTGTTTCTTTGAATAATTTTAGTGATCTTCGTCATATTTCCAATATTTTGAAAAATCTTTAAATAATATATAAAAACTACTTTTTAATGTTAAAACAATGGAAACAACAAAACTCTCGAAATTTGAATAAATAAATAAAGTAGAATCACACACACACACACACACACACGCGCGCGCGCGCGCGCACGCGCGCACGCACGCACGCACGCACGCACGCACGCACGCACGCACGCACGCACACACACACACACACACACACACACACACACACACACACACACACACACACGCGCACACACACATATATATGTATATATATAAAGAAAAGAAAAATCATAAAGCGTTACAAAATTTCAGATATGCGTCTGTAGATATGGAATAAACATCACAATTTATACATTTTTCTGAGACTTTAATCATCAAATTATAAAAACAACAACCCAAGAAACGCACAATTCTAGATAAATATAATAACTATAGAATATTTAAATACATATTGGAAAAATTGTAGAAGATATTGAAAATAAAATACTACAGCACGTCATTTAGGGATAGAGTTCTATTTTTTTTGTGAGAGATTCTACATATTTCTTTTGTTCACAGATTTTATATAATTCCCTTTTATATAGTTCCCCAACCTTAGCAAATTCAATGTTGATCTGGGAAGCATTCCAGTGAAACCGATTGTTCACTAAACTCTAACGTAACAACCTCAATCCCACCGTAACAAAGGTAATTGTATCACTCGTCAGTAACCAGCCCATTTATCATCATCAATTATACTGCTCAATGATTCTGATTTCTGTTGAGCTACATAACGGTGATCTATCAGTTTGAGACATTCAGCGAAAGAAATATTATTGCTTTTACCATAAGAAAATGCTTCAATCGTGTGCGTTACAAGAACCTTTTCATTTAATTGCCTAAGTTAACGGCTCTACACATATCTTGAATAATGTGTATATTGGATCTGAATTTTCCTGTAAGTCTTTTCCATTGTAGTTTGAGTAAACAAATCTGTCCCTATCCTACATTATATCAATAGGGATAGGCCAGCAATTAGAGGGGAAGGAGTCCCACATTATATCAATGCGGGATAGGCCAGCAATTAGAGGGGAAGGAGAAAGAGGATTAAAACTACCCCAGTATATTACTGGTACTTTTATCGACCCCATTAGGATGAAAGACAAAGCTAACCTCGGCCGAATTTGAACTCAAAACGTAAAGAATCATAACTAAATACTGCAATGCATTTCCTCCGACGCATTAACGATTCTGCTAATCTACCACCCTCCCTGGAGCTTAATAACAACAACAATTCCTTAAATATCTGTACTACTTTCATCTACACACAACTTAGACACTTCAAGCCAGACTTGCATTTGTTTAACAACATTCTTGAAAATATCCTCCCAAGAGAACATAATGATCAAATATCCCTTTCAACAGAATTAAGATTAGTCACTGTGTATATCAGAAAAAAAAAACATCTTGCATAACTACAGCTCTCCTGCTCACGAAGAAAATACAACTAAATGATATAAGTGTTAGGTTTCATAGACATCAACGAGTTTTCTTTGTACACTACTGCCAAATAGGCTAGACCTCCTTTTCATTTCTCCAATACTTCAGCATATGTGATCATTATTAGAAGACTTCTGAGGGAGCATTCATAAACATCAAATTCTACATTTAAAACACAAATACTAAATAAATACACTCAATGAATAGTTGACACTCTTAACACCCGAGTAATAAGGTTGATGATGATAAAGATGATGATGATGATGATGATGATGATGATGATGATGATGGTGATGATGATGATGATGCCGATGATTCCTTAACAACAAGACGTCCACACATTTACACGAGATATATATTAGTCGATTTACTCGTTGACAACATGTAAGCTGTTACTAAATTCGTCAACCCTGACATTTATAACCCGAAAACACTAATTCCAGCTTTCTGCAGAAGTGATTCTCAAATGAGAGGCACTTGGCTCCCAGGATAGGAATTTCAAACCACTAAGGAGGACCTTTAACTGAGGGAGTAATTGGGGCAGAAATGATATTCAAAGGAGGAATCCAAACTAGGAAATAGCCGTTAATATTGTGTATATATTGAATGAACTACAATATACCCAACAATAGTGTACATTGTATATATATATCAAATGAAATACTTATATACCCCCAAACTACAATATACCCAAAATACTTATATACACCCAACACTACAATATACCCAACACTAATGTACAATTGTGTATATATCAAATGAAATACTTATATACCCCAAAACTACAATATACCCAACAATAGTGTACAATTGTATATATATCTAGTGAAATGTTAATATATCCAACTATGAGGGCGATCATGAATTAACAGGTCACAAAAACAACAAACACACAAACAGACAAACAAACAAGCCCCCCCCCCCCCAAAAAAAAAAACTGCTGCTTTTTATATATAATCCCATTTGGGACAATACAATTATTGAGGTTTAAAAATCTTGCTCATATTAATATGGTGCTTAGGCGAAAAATTACTACATTACAATTGAAAATGGTGAGGAATGGAAGAAATGAGGGATTCCAAGGAGATGAATATAAGCTTCGTTACACACCTCTTCAGAATAATGGAAACTTTAGAAATAGATTATTCAATAACAATTCTTAGTTTTAAGCTTAACAATCGTACAGAAATTTGTCTCATTTTGAAATTATGCACTGATTGGAACTAATTTCTCTTTATTCTCCCTTTCCTCCAACATCGTCTCCTCCTCCTCCTCCTCCTTCTTCTTCTTCTTCTTCTTCTTCTTCTTCTTCTCGTCGTCGTCACCCTCCCCTCCTCTCCTTCACCCCCTCACCCCTCCCCTCCTCCCCGTCACAACTTACTACCCCACATCCCATCCTCCTCCTCACTCCTCGTCCCGCTCCTCCTCCCCTCGAACCCCCTCTCGTCGTCCTCATTCTCCTCTCCCCGCCACTCCTCCCTCCCTCCCTCCCTCCCTCCTCTATGTTGACGTTATATGTGACTTAGTTTCCGCCATGTTTTAGTGCTCCATTTATTGTACGTCATTTTACCAGAGATCAACATACACATATCTGCCACGAACTAGGGAAACGAATAGGCGCACATATATACACACACGCATATATGTACACACACGCATATATATATATACACACACGCACATATATACACACACGCATATATGTACACACACGCATATATATATATATACACACACACGCACATATATACACACACGCACATATATACACACACGCATATATATACGCATACGCATATATATATACACACACGCATATATATACACCGACGCATATATATATACGCACATGCATGTATATATACACATGTGCGCACACATACACAGACACATGCACACACACATACACATGTGCACACGCAGACATATACATAAACACTCATACATACACATATTACACAAATATAAAGGCATACAAACTTACACACGCATACGCAAGCATACATACATATATACATATACGCATCAACACATATACACACGCACATACATATACACACGCAAACATACACGCACACACACACGCACATACATATACACACTCAAACATACATGCACACACACTTACACTCATACATGCGCACATACACATATATACTCACATATGCATAGATATCCAAATACACACACATACATACACATAAATACACATAGGCATACACACTCATGCGCACACGCATACATACAAACACACACATATACACATACGCATTAACATTTACACAGACACATGTGCACATACATACAAACACACACACATATACAGATACTCATTAACATTTACAAAGACATAGACACAGATGCCCGCACAGACAGACACACACACATACATAAATACACATAGGTATATACACACATACACACATGCATACATACAAACACACACATAAACATTTACACAGACAGACACATATGCCCACACATAGATATAAGCACACACATGCAAACACACATATATACACATACTCATTAACATTTACAAATACATAGATACATATGCCCGCACACAAACAGACACACAGGCACATAAACATACACACATACACACACACAGGCACAGACACAGACACACATATACACACACATACACAGGTACACACACATACACATACAGACACACACACATATACACAGACACACAGGCACACGCACACTCACAAACACAATACATACACATACACATACACATACACATACACATACACATACACTCACACACATACATACAGATATAAAAATATCGACCCGAATCTATGAGAATAAGACAATAAATCTCAAGAAACTAATGATTTAGCTGGATTGAATGGAACACTGGAATCATATGAGGCGGGAACAAGTCAAATAAAAACTACTGTCCACAACGGTGGAGACGTTTTCTAAACTGGCTCATTATTACTAGTTTACTATCATCATCATCATCATCATCATCATCATCATCATCATCATCATCATCATTATTATTATTATTATTATTGTTGTTATTACTCTTTGAGTCTCAGTCATTGATGTTAGTTAACTGGAAAGTTTGTTGAAATGAATATCAAGCCACTACCTGCAGCCTCAGATATTCAGGACGTATCGGAGGGTTCTTGCTGTTCCCAGCAAGCATGCCTTTTGAAGCGTTCCAAAAAGCGTGAAGGGGCCAATTTTCTTTAACCATCCCTGGAAACTTTTTGAGATAGTCCCTAGTGCGCCTATGACAATCGGGATCACTTTGACTTCATGGCAGTGTTTACACTCTGGATACAATGTGAGCCACAGTCTCCTCTCTCTCTCCACAGATCCTGCACCGTGGGCTAGCCTCCTCCTTGTAAATATGGTGTTTCAACCACTTCGTTTTGAGGGCCTGCTCCTGCGCAGCCATTAACATTCCTTCTGTAGCCTTTTTAAGGTCTCCTCTTTTTAACCAGTTCCATGTCTGTGGATCTCTAAATTCAGTTTTCTCAAAGAAGGTACTATGAAGGAATTTTTCCTGAAGGCTGCTCTTTCTCCTTGATGTTATTTCCTCCTTGGACATCCCCTGGCCTATTGTCCCCTCCTTCAGTACAGTTCTGAGCATTGGCTCCTTACTATCAGTCACGTATTTGTGTAGGTTGTTTTTCTCCATCTGAACACAGTCCTCTATGCTGATAAGACCTCTTCCACCCTCAGATCTCCTTAAGTAGAGTCTATCGACATCACTCCTCTTGTGGAACATGTTGTAGATAGTCAATAGCTTCCTAGTCTTCCTATCCATTTCTTTCTGTTCAGCAACATTCCATCTCAGAATTCCCGCACTGTACCTAATAATAGACACAGCTCGGGAATTTACTGAACTTATGGCATTCCTACTGTTCAGATGTGACTTTAATACGCTCCACACTCTCCGAATGTATTCAGTTCTTATCAATTCCTTCATTTTTTTGTTCTTGATGTCATCAGCCTCCAGAACACCCAAATACTTGTATCCTTCTTCAGAGTCAATTTCCTTTATCATCTCACCCGTTGGTACCTGGATTCCGTTACTTCTGCTCAACTTACCCCTCCTCATCACAATGACTCCACACTTACTAATACCAAATTGCATACATATATTATTGGTGAAAATACGGACAGTGTCAACAAGCACATCCGACTCCTTCTCACTCTTCCCGAAGAGCTTAAGATCGTCCATGAAGAGGAGGTGATTGATGGTAAGGCCTCCCTTTCCCAACCTGTATCCTGCGCTCACTTTTCGCAGTACACTGGTCAGGGGCATCAGGGCAAGGACAAACAACAGAGGGGACAGACTATCTCCCTGGAAGATACCTCTCTTGATCTTCACGCTTCCCAAGGATTCTCTAGTTGATGTTAACTCTGTTTCCCAGGACTTCATAATTTTGCCCAACAACTGTCTGATCTTATCTGCCACCCTGAAGATCTCCAGGCTTTTGGTGATCCAAGAATGAGGCACCATGTCAAATGCCTTTTTGTAGTCTATCCATCCCATGGCAAGACCAGTGTGTCTCCTCTTGCAATTCCTCATTACCATCTTATCAATAAGTAACTGGTCCTTTGTACCACGTGACTTATTTCGGCATCCTTTCTGTTCGTCCGGTAACAAGTTGTTTGTGTGGAGGTGATGGTAGATTTCCTCAGACATAATGCTTGTCAACAGTTTCCACATTACGGACAGACATGTGATAGGTCTATAGTTGGTAACATCATTACCCTTGATTCGGTCTTTCATTATCAGAACTGTGGTACCTTTTGTCAACCACTCTGGTACCTCACCTGACATCAAGCAGTCATTGAACATGGTTGTCAGTTTCGGGTGGAGGGATGTTATATTTTTAATCCAATACCCCTGCACGCCATCTGGATCTGGTGATTTCCAGTTGGTTAGTTTTTTGGCTTGCCCCTTAAGAGTTTCAACTGTGATACTCAAATCAGTTTGTTGGTGTGCCTGTTCACTAATCTCCTTCTGTACTGTCTCAATCCACACTGCCTGGTCATTATGTTTAACATCCTGCTCCCATATTCCTCTCCAGAATGTTTTAGTTTGTTCCGCCTCAGGGATCAAGTCGTTGCCTCTTTCTTTCCCTTCAAGCTGTCCAAACAGCATCTTCTGGTTGTTGTCGAACATGCGGTTCTGTCTATACTGACTGACTCTGTTCTCGTATCGCCTGATTTTTGCACTCTTTGCTACAATGCGTTGCTTCAGTTCCTCTATGATAATATTTAGCTTTTTCCTCCTAGTTTTGTACTTTATTTCCAGTCTATTTTATGTGTCTATGTTTTTTAGTGTCCCATTCAGTAGGGACTCAAGCATTCCAATGTCATTTCTCATTTCCCTGATTTGACCATTCAGTCGTTTCTTCCACCAAGGCTCTGCTCTTTCTTGTCTGTTGTTTCCTCTCGCTTTTATACCAAGTAGTTTCCTCACCGTATTTGCTGTTGCTTTGAGGATATTGTTGCACTCGTGAAGGCTCCTCGCCTCAAGGTATGGGATGACTTTGTTTACCTTAGCTGTTGTTTCTTTTAACTTTTTCCTGTCTACAAATCTTAGGTTAATAGGTCTCCCACTATCATTGTTCAATTCATCTACCACTAAGTTTAGGATATCAACCAAATCTTGTCCTAGCCCATCAGCATTCATCTCCTCAGTGGCCGTATCTCTGTTCCAGGTATTATTTATCTCAGCATTCAGATCATTGTCTGCTTCGGGTGGTTCCTCCGTTCTCTCGACCTCTTCACCTTCATCTCCCACTGGCTCGTTTGCCTGGCATTCTCCACTCTCCATCTCCAAGCTAATCTCTCTGCTCAGTTCCTCCAGTTCCAGCTCGCTTATCCACCCATTAGTTCTTATTACCCGAGCCTGCCCGGCCAATTTTTGTTCATCTAATTTAAATAGACCAATCTCGTTCCAGATGTTATGCATCCGTTTCCTATAGCCTTTCTCCTTGGGGTTACTCTTCAGGTAACATTGCATAACAGTTCTCTTCAATTCTTTCGTCCAGTTGGTTCTGGTCCCTTTCCTTCTTCTTCTTCCTCCGACACCAGCAGTATTTGGTTGACAGCCAGGTCCCTGCTGCTGAGCCAGGGAGCACCTGTTGGGTGAGAGTCTGTCACATGACATTCTAGTCTCCATTTCACCGTTATTCGAACTGTTTAGGTTCGACATTTAAACACTCTTATCGAGGATTGGCGAATGTATGGTTACATAACCACCGGTGAATTCATCGTCTCCGGTGGTTCCGTCACTCCACACGATTTTTGTGTGGCATTATCACGCTGTAGACGAACATAAATAAACAAACAAACAAACAGGCAAAAAAAAAACCAAAAATGAATACGCATAAGTTTCATTGTAATGTAGTGTTTGAATGTCTGACTTAGTTTTTCCCTTCCCTTCTCTGTCCGTCTGTTTGTTTTTCTCTTCATTCTTATTTTCTTTACGTTTTTCGTTGTTGCTGTGCTGCTTTAATTTTGATTTTTTTTTTTTGATTTTGACCGGGTCATAAATTCAGTCTATTTATATATTTTGATGGCTTCCTCTTTTAGTGGGGTTTCTACGATGTAGCAGGGGGTAGCGGGAGAGAATAGCAGCGGTAGTGACAATGAGGCAGTGGTGGTGGTGGCGGTGCTGTGCTAGCAGCAACTAGCAGGAGGTAGTGGGAGAGAATAGCGGTGGTAGCGATAAATCATTATTAGGCAGTGGTGGTGGTGATGTGGTCGTATTACTGTAGTGATGGTGTTGAAGTTGGAGTAGAAATAGCGGCTGAGTCGACTTAACCAGAGTTTTCATCGTGGTAGTGGTGGTGGTGTTGGTGGTGAAATTATCTTGAGTTATTTAGTCATTTTGTCATTTTCCTCCTTTTCGACTCTAACATTCCTAATCCAAAATTAAATATTAATCTTGTTTATTAATATTGTCTAGTGATACCGCCATCTTCCCCTTTCGTAAGTTAACAGAAGGTAATGGGGGGGGGGATAGCGGTGGTAGCAATGAAGGAGTGGTGGCGGCGGTGATGGGATAGTGGTAGTAATGATGGATGGGCGGCGGTGGCGGTGACTGTAGTGATGGCGTTGTCGTTACTGAGTTTTGTTGAATGAACTGTATTTTTGTTTGATCGGTGAATCTATGGGGTTAGTCGCGTATATGTGTTGACATATTTTCTTAATATTGGAATTAAACATTTTGTTAAAACTTAATTATTATGCTGAGATTGGTGGTGGTGGTGGTGAAATTGCCGTTATCTGGCTGATGTGTTTAGTGTAGACAGAGGGGTGATGGGGTAGGTGGTGTATCTAGTTTCTGGTGTTGGTGAAATTGCTGTTATTTGGCTGTTCTATATAGTGTAGACAGAGGGGTTTTCTTCCATTTATAACCATTTTCTTTTTTGAATATAAAATGTATTATACAAAATTGAATATTTGAGCGATATAACAATATATTATGGATCCGAATTTTTTGGGACTCAAGCCGGATGTTTTATGTATCATTTGTACTAAGAATTGTTATTTCACAATTGATTTAAATATGTTAAAAATCAAAACTTACGGGAGCGATTTCACGACCTTCTATCCACCATGTGCGTCTTCTGCCCTATTATTATTATTATTATTATTATTATTATTATTATTATTATTATTATTATTGAATGCTATGGTTGACGGAGGCTCGGCTCTGTAAGGTATTGTAAATTTTGAACGCTATAACAATTGTAAATTGTTTAAAACTTTAACGAACTTGTAGACAAAAACACCCTCCTCCTCGTGAGAGGGGTCTTTCTGCCCGTTATTTGGCCCTTCGGGGTTAAATAACTGCTTATTGGGGTTTTGTACCCAATATTTATTTTAAACAAAAAAAAAAACAACATGGCTACGAAAAAGAAATTTCATAGGTCACTCCCACTCATTCCGTCTTCTTCTTCCTCAATCATCACTACAGCAGAGTGAAGATTGTCTCTCTCCCTCCCTTCTTTAAATGTGTCCCTCTCCCTCCCTTCTCTTTCGCAAGCGACGAAAGAAAAGAAAAGTCTCGTGCAAAGCGTGCAAGGTTTCTCCACGACGACGACGACAGCGACGAAACAGGTGTGCGGGAAATACGAAAACCCAGTTCATTCGTCTGACGTCAGGAATAATAGCAGTAGCAGCCGTAATAACAACAGCAACAGTGACAATGAAAACAACAGTAGCAGCCGCAACAGCATCACCAGCAGCATAAACAACAACAGCATTAGCAGCAGCAACACCAACAACAACCACAGCAACAGCGGCGGAGGCAGTAGTCGTAGTACCTGCAGCAACAACAAAAGTAACAGCAGCTCTGACGACAACAACAACAACAGCAGCAAAGAAAAACCAATCTCATTTGCAGGTATTTCGAAAAACTTGGAAACAATCCTCATAACAAATGAGGAATTAGAGGAAGCGAAGAAGATGGTGACAAAGAATGGAGACCGAGCAATCTGCAAGGCAGCGGAAACATTTTTCGAAACCCAACAGCACTGTACGGTCACGTACCGTACAGTAAGTACAAAATCCCGTAGGGTGGAAAGAGCCACAGAGGCTCAAATACAAAAAGCCTTGGGGTCTGTGTGGCAGCGGAAAACGCACATCACCCGAGGCAAAAAATATGCCACCGTAGACGTACTTTTTGCCACACCCCAGGAGGCAAAGGCCCAATCCGTAGTGACCCTAAGGAGCGAGGAAATGGTGTTGGTGCCCTCCTACTGCGGGCAAAAAATTGTGAGGGTCAAACTGACCCACGTCCCCCCCGGAATGGCCCCTTCTTGGCTGGCCGCGTCTGTCCTCGTCGGAATCGAGGACAAAACAACTGTACTGCAAGTACAGAAAAAAGTAAGAGAAGATTGGGTCGGCACCTCTATTGAGATGCTAATCCAAACCAACCAGGAGTGCATCGAAGCTATCCCGGATGTGATAGACTTCGATAACGGCACTCAACTGCCCATAAGTGTTGAGGGCAAACGCCCGAAATGCTTTCGCTGTGGATCGAAGACTCACCTCAGGGCCTTCTGCAACGAGAAGACCCTGAGAAAGGAGAAAACCCCCTTCCTTCCGAAACAGGCTCCACGGCTACCAGCAACAGGACAAGCGGCAACCAGGAACGATAGGTCCGTGGCACCCATACCCACGCCACGGAAATCAAAAACAGCAGCAGCAGTGGAAATATTAACAACAACAACAGCAATACCAAATGCAGCTGCAACAGAGACTCCAGTGCAAACATCACCAACAACAACAAGTGAAAGAGTGGAGCTGGTACCCATCCCCGACCTCACAGAATCAGACATGTAGTGTGAGGTGGGAGAGGGATGGCAAAAGGTCGTAAGAAGGCACAAACGCAGAAGCAGCGCATCGTCGCCTTTGAAAAGGGAGGAAAGAAATGAGAAAAGGGTAAAGTCTACTGCAAAGAGACCCACAGCAGCAACACCACCAACACCATCACCACCCACACTAGCACCAACATCACCACCGGCGACAACCCCACCGCCAACAACACCTTCAACACCACCACCACAAGCACCAACATCGCAAACACAACAACAAAACACACACACCCAGCAACAACGACAAGAAAATAGCAGAACCACACCCCACCCCCAGAAAAACAAATGCACGGCAATAAATACACACAACAATAAACTAATGACTTACATAATTGAACACACAGACATTTCACAACACGGCTACATAATACCAGCACCAATCAAAACGCCAACTAACATAAGACTGCTAAAAATAGCACAGAAACAATACACAAACATTAAAACGAAATTCCCCAACGCAGTTGGTGATTTCAGGGACCTAGGAGGAACTATCAATCGAAGAGTATATTCAGACATTCTCATAGAAGAGCCGACGACCAGCCGAAGGGACGATTCAACGGTCCCTTCACCAGACGATCAAGTGAAAAGGGATGTAAAAACCATCCCTCCTCTACCAAAAGTACGGTAAGTGATCTTTCCCATCTTTTCCACTCTATTTTAAACATGACCTCACTCAGAATAGGCAGCATAAATGTGCGTGGCTTGGGGTCGTCATGGAAGCAGGGTCACCTGCTCAACGACCTCAGGTCACTAAACATAGATGTAGTGGCCATCAGCGAGACCAGAATCTCCGAAGCACGGGCCTTCGCACCGATCTTCGGCGGCTACGATGTGTACGCATCTCCCAGCCGTCCTGGATCGGGGGGAGGAGTTGCTGTGCTTTTTCGGAGAGGTTTGGATCTCGCCATACGGGCCATCTTCCTGGACCCAGAGGGTAAGCTGGTGGTGCTGGACGTGACCAGTGGAGACGGGCAAGCTTTCAGGCTAGTGGCCGTCTATGCCCCGACAGGGGCAGGGCGGCCTGATTTCTTCCGGCGTCTGGAGACCTTTCTTGGAACGTCCCGCTTTTTAGTGTTAGTGGGCGACTGGAACGGGATTTTAGATGCACGCTGGGACTATGTGGGATTAGCGAATAGGGGTGGAGGGTGCAAGAGCCTCACCAACCTGCTCAGGCATTTTGAACTGTCTGACAGGTACCGATTGGATTTCCCGAATGTGCCAATGTGGACTTGGACAAATCGCATAGGGTCATCCAGATCATATCTAGATAGAGTATTTTGTAGGGAAATAGATAGGACTAGCATAGGCTGTCCACAATTCAAGATAGTCAGCTACACGGACCACAAATTCGTGATCTGTGTGCTTGACTTAGATAGGCTTCATAGACGAGGACCCGGCTACTGGAAGCTAAACGCGTCCTTACCAGCGCGCAAGGCCTACAGAAACCGGATTAGCGAACTAGTTAAGCGGGCGTTGACGGGGGGCCATCGTCAACAACAAGTAGTGGTTTGCTCTGAAAAGAGCGATTAGAATAGAATCCATTAGGTTTAGTAAGGCTTTAGCAATAGAGAAAAATAGAGCAGAGGGAGAACTAGTTAGAAAATTAGACGAGGCGCTTAGCAAAGGCATCGCGACCGACGTGCTTGCGGCGAAATTGGCCCTTGACGAATTCTTCAATGCAAAGCACGAAGGCTGCGTTATCAGAGCTAGGGTGCGTGCTCTCAGACACGAGGGGACGAAAGCCGTTCAATGGGCCCGAGTGGCGGAGGCGCGTCGTGGCAACAAAGCCACGATCCGGTCTTTGGTGGACCACGACAGGCGCATGCTACTCGATCCCGGGCAAATGTGTGAAGCTTTTCAGCGACACTTCGCTCAGCTGTTCGGGGGCAGCGGTGGGCCGGGTCGAGGGATGGACTTTAGTGTCTACCTCGACGGACTGCCGCGGCTCTCGGCCACTGAGGCGAAGTGTTACGAAGAGCCGATAACAGCCGCTGAAGTAAGGGAGGCAATGACTGGCTGCACAAGGGGTAAATCGCCTGGTTTGGATGGTCTGTCCTATGAACTTTACGTACAGATGCCAGACTTGTTCGGAGGCCTCTTGGCGGACGTCTACTGCAACTGGCAACAGAACGGGAGAATTCCCAGCTCTGTGAGCCGAGGAACGGTGGCACTTCTGAGAAAGGATCCGAACAAGGGGGATAACATAGATAATTTCCGGCCCATAACTCTGCTAAACACAGAGTTCAAGATTTTGGCCAAGGTGCTAGCAAAGAGGTTGGCGCTTGTCGTTGGTGGTCTGGTGGGAGAGGCGCAGACATGCGCCATTCCCGACAGATCCATCCACGACAACCTCCACCTCATGCGATACATCGTAGAGAGGGTAGCTAGGGAACCTGGCACGGGTGGGTCCTTGATTAATTTAGATCAGTCGAAAGCTTTCGATAGGGTCGACCATTGTTACCTAGCGGCAGTCCTGAGGGCGGCTGGCGTTGGGTCCGTCTTCAGAGGCTGGATCGCTGCCATGCACAGCGACATCTGCTCTGTGGTGAGAGTGAACGGTCACCTTTCGGAACCGTTCAACATCATGCGCTCGGTCCGCCAAGAATCTCCCCTCTCGTCCCTCTTGTAGGTATTGACTCTCGAGCCATTACTGCACAAACTGGAGACGTTGAGGGGCGTCCCGCGCGAACTATGATGCGGAAGATCCGTGTCAGCATATGCGGACGATGTCACCGTAGTGCTGTCGAACGCCAAACACATCGAGGCGATCGGCACTACACTAAGAGAATACGAAGCGGTGATAGGAGCAATGATCAACCAGGAAAAGTCAGTGGGCCTGCAGCTCGGCACCTGGAGAGGCAGGTCCATGCCGTCCAACAGCGTCTGTAGTTTGAGAAATGGAAAAATTGAGAGAGGGCGCTTGCCATGGTGGTCAGGGTGGCCGTGGTCTTTTGTTTTGTTTTCGCCACGAGTAACCCTCGGAGGTTTTCCCCCTATTGGGGAATTTTTCATTGTTTCAATTTTCATTTTTATTGTTTATATATATATATGTTTCTATGTCCTTTTTTTTTCTTTTCTTATATAAATAATAAAAATATTTACACGCACAAAACCCACATCGTACCGTCCTGTACCGTCCTGTGCCGTCTGTAATGTTTTTCTTGATGTCAGCCCTTGTGGCCAATAAAGAAATCATTATTATTATTATTGTTTTTGAGTCTCAGTCATTGATGTTATTTAACTGGAAAGTTTGTTGAAATGAATATCAAGCCACTACCTGCAGCCTCAGATATTCAGGACGTTACGGAGGGTTCTTGCTGTTTCCAGCAAGCATGCCTTTTGAAGTGTTCCAAAAAGCGGGGCGGGACTAATTTTCCTTAACCATCCTAAGAGACTCTTTGAGATAGTACCTAGTGTGCCTACGACAATCGGGACCACTTTGACTTCATGGCAGTTCCAAATCCTTTTTACCTCCCACTTTAAGTCCTGGTATCGGTTAATTTTCTCCATCTCCTTCTCTTGCACTCTCGTGTCGAATGGGCAGGCCACATCTACAATCAGGCACGATATTTTTTCCTTGTCCAAAACCACCAGGTCAGGCCTATTGTGTTCTAATTTCTTGTCCGTCTGTATCCTAAAATCCCACAGCACCTTCACCTGATCGTTTTCTATCACCGACTCTGGCTTATGCTCATACCACTTCTCAGAATGTGATAAATTGTTTACTTTGCATAGGTGCCAGTGGATCACCCTGCCCATCACATCATGTCTCCGGCCGTTATAGTGAGACTGGGCTAGGTGTTTACACTCGGATACAATGTGAGCCACATTCTCCTTTCTCTCTCCACAGATCCTGCACCGTGGGCTAGCCTCCTCCTTGTAAATATGGTGTTTCACCCACTTCGTTCTGAGGGCCTGCTCTTGAGCAGCCATTAGCATTCCTTCTGTAGCCTTTTTAAGGTCTCCTATTTTAAACCAGTTCCATGTCTGTGGATCTCTAAATTCAGTTTTCTCAAAGAAGGTACTATGAAGCGATTGTTCATGAAAGTTGCTCTTCCTCCTTGGATATCCCCTGGTCTATTGTCTTCTTCAGTACAATTCTGAGCATTGGCTCCCTACTGTCTGACACGTATTTGTGCAGGTTGTTTTTCTCCATCTGATCACAGTCCTCTATGCTGATAAAACCTCTTCCACCTTCAGATCTCTTTAAGTAGAGTCTATCGACATCACTCCTCTTGTGGAACATGTTGTAGATAGTCAATAGCTTCCTATTATTCCTATCCATTTTTTTTTTTCTGCAACATTCCTTTTCGGAATTCCCGCACTGTACCTGATAATAGACACAGCTCGGGAATTTACTGCACTTATGACATTCCTACTATTTAGATATGATTTTAATACACTCCTTACTCTCCTAATGTACTCAGATCTTATCAATTCCTTCATTGTTTTGTTTTTGATGTCATCTGCCTCCAGAACACCTAAATATTCGTATCCTTCTTCAGTGTCTATTTCTTTTATCATCTCACCTGTTGGTACCTGGATTCCGTTGCTTCTGCTCAATTTACCCCTCTTCATCACTAGGACTCCACACTTATTAATACCACATTGCATATCAATGCTGAAAATACGGAGAGTGTCAACAAGTACATCCAACTCATTCTCACTCTTCCCAAAGAATTAAAGATCTTCCATGAAGAGGAGGTGGTTGATTGTAAGCTCTCTTTTTCCAAACTTGTATCCTGCTCTCACTTTTCGCAGTATAATGATCAGGGGTATCAGGGCAAGGACAAACAACAGAGGGGACAAACTGTCTCCCAGGAAGATACCTCTCTTGATCTTCAGGCCTCCCAGGACTTCATAATTTTGCTCAACAACTGTCTGATGTTATCTGCCATGTTGAAGATCTCTAGGCTTTTGGTTATCCAAGAATGAGGTACCATGTCGAATGCCTTTTTGTAGTCTATCCATCCCATGACAAGACCAGTGTGTCTCCTCCTGCAATTCCTCATTACCATCTTATCATTAAGTAACTGGTCATTTGTATCACGTGACTTCTTTCGGCATCCTTTCTGTTCGTCCGGTAACACGTTGTTTATGTGGAGGTGATGGTAGATTTCCTCAGACACAAGGCTTGTCAACAGTTTCCACATTACGGACAGACATGTGATAGGTCTATAGTTGGTAACATCATTACCCTTGATTCGGTCTTCCATTACCGGAACTGTGGTACCTTTTGTCAACCACTCTGGTACCTCAGCTGACATCAAGCAGTCATTGAACATGTTTGTTAGTTTCGGGTGGAGGGATGTTATATTTTTAATCCAATACCCCTGCACACCTTCTGGGCCTGGTGATTTCCAGTTGGTTAGTTTTCTGGCCTGCCCCATAAGAATTTCAGCTGTGATACGCAAATCAGTTTGTTGGTGTGCCTGTTCACTAATCTCTTTTTGTACTGTCTCAATCCAGACTGCCTGGTCATTAAGTTTAACATCCTGCTCCCATATTCCTCTCCAGAATGTTTTAGTTTGTTCCGCCTCAGGGATCAAGTCGTTGCCTCTTTCTTTCCCTTCAAGCTGTCCAAACAACATCTTCTGGTTGTTGTCAAACAGCGGTTCGGTCTATACTGACTGACTCTGCTCTCATATCGCCTGATTTTTGCACTCTTTGCTACAATGCGTTGCTTCAGTTCCTCTATGATAATATTTAGCTTTTTCCTCCTAGTTTTGTACTTTATTTCCAGTCTATTTTTAGTGTCTATGTTTTGTAGTGTCCCATTCAATAGGTCTCAAGCTTTCCAATGTAATTTCTCATTTCCTTGATTTGACCATTCAGTCGTTTCTTCCACCAAGGTTCTAATCTTTCTTGTTTGTTGTTTTCTCTCGTTTTTATGCCAAGTAATTTCCTCACCGCATTTGCTGTTACTTTGAGGATATTGTTGCTTTGGTGAAGGTTCCTCGCCTCAAGGTATGGGATGACTTTGTTTACCTTAGCTGTTGTTTCTTTCAACTTTTTCCTGTCTACAAATCTTAGGTTAATAGGTTTCCCACTATCATTGTTCATTTCATCTACCACTAAGTTTAGGATATCAACCAAATCTTGTCCTAGCCCGTCAGCATTCATTTCCTCAATGGCCGTATCTTTATTCCAGGTATTATTTATTTACGTCCCTTTACGATCTGAGTTCAAATCCCGCCGAGGTTGACTTTGCCTTTCATCCTTACGGGGTCGATAAAATAAAGTACCAGTAATGCACTGGGTAATTACTGGCCTTGTGCCTAAAGTAGAAACAATTATTTATTTCAGCATTCAGATCATTGTCTGCTTCGGAATCTTCCTCCGTTCTCTCAACCTCTTCACCTTCATTTCCCTGCTGGCTCGTTTGCCTGGCAGTGGATTGGCAGTATCGGTAGAGGGTCGGACGCCATGCTTTCCAGCATAGTTACGTCCCTTTATGATCTGAGTTCAAATCCCGCCGAGGTTGACTTTGCCTTTCATCCTCACGGGGTCGATAAAATAAAGTACCAGTAATGCACTGGGTAATTGCTGGCCTTGTGCCTAAAGTAGAAACAATTATTTATTTCAGCATTCAGATCATTGTCTGCTTCGGAATCTTCCTCCGTTCTCTCAACCTCTTCACCTTCATTTCCCGCTGGCTCGTTTGCCTGGCATACTCCACCCTCCATTTCCAACCTAATCTCTCTGCTCAGTTCCTCCAGTTCCAGTTTGCTTATCCACCCATTAGTTCTTATTACCCGAGCCTGCCAGGCCAATTTTTGTTCATCTAATTTAATAGACCAATCTCGTTCCAGATGTTACGCATCCGTTTCCTATAGCCCTTTTCCTTGGGGTTACTCTTCAGGTAACATTGCATAACAGTTCTATTCAATTCTTTCGTCCAGTTGGTTCTGGTCCCTTTCCTTCTTCTTCCTCCAACACCAGCAGTATTTGGATGACAGCCAGGTCCCTGCTGCTGGGCCAGGGAGCACCTGCTGGGTGAGAGACTATCACATGACATTCCAGTTTCCACTTCACCGTTATTCGAACTGTTTAGGTTCGACATTTAAACACTTATATCGAGGATTGGTGAATGTATGGTTACATAACCACCGGTGATTTCATCACCCCCAGTGATTTGATCACCCCCGGTGATTTTAGCGTGGCACTATGACGCTGTAGACGAACATAAATAAATAAACAAATAAATAGGTAAAAACTTTAAAAAAATAAACATAAGTTTCATTGTAATGTAATGTTTGAATGTTTAATGTTTTTTTGTTTGTTTGTTTTTTTTTGTGTTTTTTTTTCTTTACGTTTTTCGTTGCTGCTGTGCTGTTTTGATTTTTGATTTTTTGATTTTAGCTTCATGAGAAGTAGGGCTGTTGCGTTCAAAACTTTTGAAATTTGTTTCAACTTGTTGCTTATCATTATTATTATTATCAGCCGTGGTTAACTTTGCCCTCCATCCCCACGGGGTCGACAAGACAAAGCACCAGCAATGCACTGGGCAATTGATGGCCTTGTGCCAAAAGTAGCAACAATTATTATTATTATTATATCATACGGGGTCGATAAAACAAAGCACCAGCAATGCACTGGGCAATTGCCGGCCCTGCGCCAAAAAAAAAAAAAATAGAAACAATTATTATTATTATATTATAATTTAGATTTGACATCGTTTAAACTAAACACTTTGTGAGAGTTTTAGAGGTACAGCAGCAATCATGTTTTTGGTGTTGTTATTGCTGCTTCTGACCGGGTCACCAAATCAGTCTATTTATATCTTTTGATACCTTCCTTACTTAGTGGGAATACTACTATCCCTCTGTCTTAACAGGAGGTAGTGGGAGAGAATAGCGGCGGTAGCGATAATGATGCAGTGGTGGTGGTGGTGATGTGATAGTAGTACTGTAGTGATGGTGTTGAAGTAGCAGTTGGTTTTGCTAGATTTTTTGTGTGGTAGTGGTGATGGTGCCGGCGGCGGTGGTGGTGTTGGTGGTAAAATTATTTGCCTGCTGTTTTTCCATGTAGCCATTTTCCTTTTTTTGACTATAACATTTCTCATCCAAAATTAAATATTAAATATTAAATAATAAGATACACACGTGGTGGATAGAGTGTTATGGAATCGCTCCCGTAAGGTTTTGATTTTTACGTATTTAAAACAATTGTAATAGAATAATTCTTATTACAAATGGAACATAAGATTACAGATTTTTTACTCTCAGCAAGTGACAACACATCACATTAAGGCATAGGGCCTTCTAAACACAGAGTTCAAGATTTTGGCCAAGGTGCTAGCAAAGAGGTTGGCGGTTAGTGGTCTGGTAGGAGAGGCGCAGACATGCGCCATCCCCAAAAGATCCATCCACGACAACCTCCACCTCATGCGATATATCGTGGAGCGGGTAGCTAGGGAACCTGGCACGGGTGGGTCCTGGATCAATTTATATCAGTCGAAAGCTTTCGATAGGGTCGACCATCTTTATCTGGCGGCAGTCCTGAGGGCGGCTAGCTTTGGACCTGTCTTCAGAGGCTGGATCGCTGCCATGCTAGCGACATCTGCTTTGTGGTGAGAGTGAACGGTCACCTTTCGGAACCATTCAACATCATGCGCTCGGTCCGCCAAGGATGTCCCCTCTCGTCCCTCTTGTACGTATTAACTCTCGAGCCATTACTGCACAAACTGGAGACGTTGAGGGGCGTCCCGCGCGAACTATGATGCGGAAGATCCGTGTCAGCATATGCGGACGATGTCACCGTAGTGCTGTCGAACGCCAAACACATCGAGGCGATCGGCACTACACTAAGAGAATACGAAGCGGTGACAGGAGCAATGATCAACCAGGAAAAGTCAGTGGGCCTGCAGCTCGGCACCTGGAGAGGCAGGTCCATGCCGTCCAACAGCGTCGTCGGACGCTGGACGGACGGACCGGTTAAATTGCTAGGGGTCTGGTTCGGTCCGGACCTCCAGACGGACAAAAACTGGGACGAGGTGACGAGCAGGGTGGCTTCTCTCACCCAGAAATGGGCGGAGAGGAAGCTATCCCTGAAAGGTCGAGCGGGGGTGGCTAACGCGTACATCGCGTCTGTCATCTGCTACCGCCTGACCGTCGTACCTTGTTCTAAGCCCCGCCTGACTGCGCTGGAGCGTTTGCTCTTTCGCTTTTTGTGGAAGGGACGCGCTCCGATTGTCAGGCGGTCCATCGGCTGTCAACACCAGCTACGTGGAGGGCTGGGCATGGCATGGCTAATGATGCGCAGACACGCGCTCAGGCTACGACATCTCCATCTCTTCCTCGACGGTGATCAGGTGTTGTCGCCGTTTGCTAGACGCGTCTTTCCCCAGCTCGTCTCCTTGACGGAGCTGCAGTCCTGGGTCAAGCGAAGACCGAGAGAGAGCGCTTGGAGACTGGAATGTCTTCAGGCGTTCATAGCCCTCGACCAATCGGGCAATGTGATCGGTGGAAACTCCACCTTGGCGTTCTATAGAGGATTAGTGGAGGGGAAGAGCGACGACGTACTTGGGGAAACTCTAGGCGTCGACGAAAATCAACTAGCCAATCTCTATGGAAGAACTTTCGGGCCAGGGCCTATGGACAACTTCCAGAAATCGCTGGCCTGGCAGTGTTACCGAGGAGCTTTTCCAGTTCGGGATAAACTCTACAGGCATGGAGGTGCCGTCAGCCGGTCATGTCCGAGATGCGCGCAGGGCGAGGAAACCGTCCTGCATGCACTCGCCCAGTGTCCGAGCATTGCTGACTTGTGGGTTTATGTCGAACACCTGCTGTCGCGTGTAGAACGGATCCGACTATCAGCTGAGTCCATCGTGAGGATTTCCTCACCCTCTTCCTTTAGCCGGGAAGGGCAGGCAGTTTTTATCTGTCTGGTGGCCATGGCGAAAGAGATAGTATGGTGGACACGTTTGAAAGGGTTGAAGACGAGCACTTACCTCTTCGGTGATGCCCTGATTGACTTTTTCAAATTTCATTTGAAAAGGAAAATCAGAGTAGAGATGGAAGTGCTCTCTTCCCAGCATTTTGTTGAAAGATGGGTGAGAGAAGCAAGAATGGCCCGAGTGAATGGGCCTACTCTGAGTACGTATATGTAAATTAAAGGTAGAAAACTGGGAGAGGGCACTTGCCTTGGTGGTCAGGGTCACTGTGGCCTTTTACTGGGCTTTCTCCACGATGGCCCACGGAAGTCTCCCCCCTATTGGGGAATTTTTCATTGTTCTTTTATTACATCCTCTGTTTTTTTGTTTTTTTACACGCAGAAATGCCCATTTGTACCGTCCTGTATTGTCCTGCACTGTCCTTAATGTCTACTTTATGTAAACCCTTGTGGTTAATAAAGAAAGCATTATTATTATTATTATTATTATTACAGCTGCATTTATCTTGCTTTATGTTCATACGAGTTATCACCAAGTCACAACCAGTGACCTCAAGAGACAACAAGGTCCGCCATGTTCAAGAAAGAACATACATACGCACAGTTGCATCTTTAGGTGTTTAGACTTGTGATGTACTTATATTGACAGAATCTTCCTTAGTATATGGGCAGTTCCCATTAGTACTATCTTTTGTATTTCTCCTATACGCGAGTTTCCTGGGATTTGCGAAAAGTAATCATTAGACCCCTTAGGTATCATTCCTAGAGCGCCTACAGCCACTGGTATTGTTTTAGTTCTCAATTTCCACATTTTTCCAATTTCTATCTCCAGGTCCTTATACTTGCTCAATTTTTCAAATGTTTTTACAGATACATTCTTGTCTATTGGAACGGACATATCAATTAGCAGGCATACCTTCTTTTTAAAGTCCTTCAGTATTATATCAGGTCTATTTGCATCTATTTTTCGGTCTGTTTGGATGCTAAAGTTCCACAAGATTGAGATATGATTTTTTCAAGTATGGGTGGTCGTTGATGCTCCCACCAATTCTTTTGATGGGGCAGGTCAAAATGCTTACACATTATCCAATGTATGTATTGTGCAGATCTGTGATGCCTGTTTAGGTATTCGGTTGGAGCTATAGGACTGCACATTGAAATTATATGATCAATGGTCTCTGGTTGTTTTTTACATACACGGAATAATGGGCTGCATCTATTTTTTATTATGTTGGCTTGGTAATTTTTTGTTGGCAGACAATGATCTTGTGCTGATATAATCACTCCTTCAGTCTCCGATTTCAGTCCAGAGGATGCCAACCACTGATGGGTTAAAGTTTTGTCAACATCAGGATTGTTAGCTCTTTCTGGGTCTTTTCCATACAGAGGCTTTTCTTGCCATTTCTTAGCCAGTTTCTGTAGCAGTTCTTTCTTTGCAGTTACTTTTACCTGCTTTGCTTTTTCTGTGTTTTCCATTTCAGCAGTAAATGGGACTTCTGAAATTTGTAGTCCATTACTGTATCTTTGTGCATCTTTTGTAATGGAGTATGATCTTTTAATGCTTTCGTGTTTCAAAACGAGTTTGATCCTCCAATCATGTGATTCCCTTAGATATGTAGATAATCCAATTGTTGCAGTTTTCAACGCAATATCTGACTGGATTAACCCACGTCCTCCTTCTTTCCTAGGGAGATATATTCTATCTGTATCTGCCTTAGGGTGATGCATTCTGTGCATGGTTAAGAATTTTGTATCGAGTCTACGGATCTCTGTGCTTGACCAGTTGATGACATTGTAACTGTAGGTTACAACTGGTATGGCAAGCGTGTTTATGGCATCGATCCTATTCCTTGCATTCAATTCCGTTCTTAAGATTGCTCTTACTCTGCGGTAACATTCCTTCCTTATCCTTTCCCTCATTGTCGAGTGCTAGATATTTGTAAGTTTCCTCTTGATCAAGTTCTCTTATCACATTCCCCCGATCAAGATTAATGTCTGAACCTTTCAGCAGCTTTCCTCTGGTGAACGTTGCTTTGGCGCATTTATCTAGTCCAAACTCCATTTTAATGTCATTACTGAACTGCTCCACAGTGGATAATAGCCCTTGCAATTGTTCATCATTTTTTGCAAATAGTTTCAGGTCATCCATGTAGAAAAGTGATTAATGGTTTTGTCATAGACTTTATATCCATGTTTTGTTTCATTGAGCATTTTACTTAATGGTATAAGCGCGATGCAGAATAAAAGCGGTGATAAAGAGTCACCCTGAAAAATTCCACAGTTAATATTAACTTCTCCAGCTTCCAGTGATTTTGTTTCACTATTCAAAAGGAGTGTCGTTTTCCATGTCTTCATACTGAATGACAAGAACCTCCTGACAACGGGAGATATTTTGAAAATCTCTAAACATTTTTCAATCCAACTGTGTGGCAAACTATCGAATGCTTTTTTTTAATCTATCCAAGCAATTGATAGAGTTTTGTGTCTATTATGACAATCTTCCAGTATCATTTTGTTAACCAAAAGCTGATCCTTACAGCCATATGAGCCTCGTTTACACCCTTTCTGCTCATTGGGAAATAGGTCATTTGTTATCAGGTGGTCATATGTATATTCAGTTAGGACTGATGTTAAAATTTTATACATTGTGGTCAAGCAAGTTATCGGTCTGTAATTTTTGGGATTGTTTGTCTCATCATTCTTCGGAAGCAGGAATGTAATGCCGTTAACTAGCCATGATGGTATCTTTTCTGGCTCCTTAACTATATCATTGTAAAGTTGGGCTAACAGCTCATGAGACTCTGTGAAGGCATTTATCCAAAAATTTGGTATTTTGTCTTTTCCTGGGGATTTCCATTTGCTGTGTTTTTTAAGAGCCAAACGCAACTGTTCAACTGTTATATTTTCCCATATTTGTTCCTCAAGGTGAGCTGTATCTTTCATTTGTCTGTCTATCCATGGGGCATGTATATTATGAACTTTTTCTTCGGCCCAGATCTTTTCCCAGAATTCTTGCACTTCCTCCTTGGGTGGTATTGATTTACCAGTTATTGTTGACTTACTAATTTTTCTGTAGAAGTTTCTTTGGTTGTTTTTGAACATATTATTGTCCTTATAGAATCTAGATCGTTTTTCAAAGCGCCTTATACGAGCAGCTTTGGCCGACACTTTTTGCTTGATTATTTCTATCAGCATGTCTATGTCACTTGTTGATTTCATACTGTACTTTCTTTTCAATTTTCTAAGTTTAGTTTGTTTAACATGTTCACCTACTTTGTAGTTTGTTAAAATTTCTATGTCAGATCGGAGAAGGTTTATTTGGCGATTGATGTTCTCTTACCAAGTAGATTTCTTGTGGGAATTCCTTTGTTTTTTCATTTTTACTCCACATAAGTGAGTGGTGACTTTAGCCGATGCATAATAGAGATGATTTAAATCAGTAATGTTTAGTTTGTTTGTGATGATAATGTTTTTGAGAATTATGTTAGTCTTGTGTATTATCTTTTGGTTCTGTTTGGAGTTCTGGATCTTAGGGAGGGTGTCTCGTTCCCCCATGTCAGATTCTTTCATTTTCATCCATTCGATCATAATTTCATCCTTCAAGTTGGCAAGTTCATTCTCATTCATTTCTTTATCATTTACGATCTCATTGTTTTCATTCTGAGTTTCATCTTGAGCATGCACTCCCTCCACTTTTTCGATTCTTTCTTTAATTTGTTCTGTTGTCAGTGATTCTGCCCCAAACCTGGGATTCGGAGTGTTACAATTTACCTCGTTTTCACTGACACATGTTTCATATTCCCTTCGTTATTATTATTATTATTATTATTATTATTATTATTGGTCTAAGCGGACGTATTTTGCTCGCTCACAGTAAGTCGCTTTATTTGCCTGTTTAAATTATTTGTTGTTAAATATTTCTTGTTGTGTAAGGGATATAAGCCCTTAGACTTTGCCCCGTGAATGGGGAAAGTATAATATTTGGGCTTTTTGGCCCAAATATTTGAACTTTTTTTTACATGTTAAAAAATTTACGAAGAAAAAAAACATGGCTGAGCCACGCCCCCCAGCGATATGTCGGCTGTCGTGCGACAACGACGTAGAAGTTGAGAGGAGCGCTACAGCGAAATTAACACAAATTGATAACACAAATACCACCACAAACAATGTAAACAAAGACACCAATGATACCAATGAGAACTCTAATTTGAAAAAAATGACAGTAACAGCGACAACGAAAATACAGATAACAAAAAAAAACAAAACAAATAGAACAACAATATCAACACCACTAACATGAAAACAAATAGCGACAACACCAACAGCAACAATACCAACTGCACCGAGAACAACGGTGGCAACAAAGACAACAATGATAACAGCGAAAGTGCTAACAACAACACCAACAAGAACAACGTCAACAACACCCCAACGAAAACAAGACCACTTTCGCTGCGGCAGCAGCAAAAAAGAGGCCATGCTTCAACATAGACCTCTCAAACAAAGATGAAAAGTTGGCCCAGGCATGGAAGCTCATCAAGCAAGAGCAAATTTGGACCAACTTAACTGTCCCGGTAGAAGCTATTGAGGCAGTGGAGCGCAAAACGGTGCATTATAGATGCATCTCAGCACAAACCAAAAGGGCAGCGTTAATCCCACAAGAAGATGTCGAAGTCGCGCTGAGCTGCATCAGAGAAGACACCCAGTACATAGAGAGGGGCAGACAGTACGGCACCATTTCGGTGTTGTTCAAGTCAGAAACCCTCGCTATGAAACACGCTATGACTCCTTGCAAAACCAGCAAGGTCATAATGTACCCCTCCCACATGGGAAAAAGAACGGCCCGTCTCCGCATTCCCAGAATCCCACCAGGACTTGACATGTGGTGGCTTCTGGGATGTGTGATTGTGGAGGGGACGGATACAGTCCTTATAGAAGTGACCAGAACGGCCAGAGAGGACTGGTCTGGGGTTGACCTGGAGATCCTTCTCCAGATCAGGCCCGAGAATATGAAGACAATCCCAGACCACATCCGCCTTCAGAATGGGACTGTCATTCACATTATGACCGAAGGCAAAAGGCCGCAGTGTTTTGTTTGTGGGGAAAAAACCCATTTGCGAGCCTTCTTCCCTCAACTGCTGAAAGAGGCAAGGGGTCGAAAGGCTCCACTGTTGGCTCCACAACCAACACCTGCACCGGCTAAACCACCACCAACAACACCAATAGAAAGACCACCACCAACATTGACCACCCAGGGGGGAAACGAGGAAAGCTGTCAAATTCCCCCTCTCCCCCAAAATACACACACCAATAAAACCTTAAACATACATACAGACACACTTACAGACACAGACCCCTTATCTACCAGTAGTGAAAATGAGGGAAATCCCAAATCCCTCAAAATACAAAAAAGGAAACACAAAAAGAAAAAAAAAATCAACAAAGCACAAAAGCACCACAATAAAAAACGCAGACACCACCCACGCAAACACCTCTCCAATAACACCAACATCAACACCACCATCACCATCACCAGAATCCCCCAAACGCAAACAACCGAAACAGACGCAAGAACAAATATACACACAAACATCTGAAACCACAGACACCGCACTCACAATAAACACAGATACAATCGAAACAACACCACCAAAACCATCACCACCACAGCCACGCAAACAAATAAAATCACACCAACAAAACATACAAAACTTCGTGCTTGTCAGGAGGGTCAACAAGGAACTTATGGCCCTCTTAGCACGAAGTGAAAATATACAAAAAGAGGGGGACATTTTTAAATCGAGCACATTTCGCGTGCCGGAAGATTTGGTTCTGGTGCGAATGTCACTCGACATATTCAAAGAAATACGAGACAGCTTTCCTCGGGACGTGGGAACCCCGAACGTAAAACCTACTTCATGACTTTTAAAGGGGTTCCCAAAAGCCTCAACAACCTGATCAGCCAGTTCCAACTGTCTGACAGGTACCGACTAGATTTCCCTAATGCGCCAGTGTGGACCTGGGCTTACCGCATAGGGTCATCTAGATCGTATATAGACAGGATATTCATTAGGAAAATAGACAGAAATAGTGTAAGCTGTCCACGTATTGAAACGGTCGCCTATTCAGATCACAAGTTTGTGATCTGTATGGTCGACCTAGATAAGACGCGTAGGTTAGGACCTGGTTACTGGAAGCTAAACATATCATTTCCGGCACGTAAGGCTTACAGGGACCAGGTGAACAATTTAGTTAAGAAAAAGTTGACAGGGGGAGGCGTCAACAATAGATGGTGGGGGGGCTCTCAAAAGAGAGATTAGAGTAATGTCGATAGAGTTTAGCAAAGAGGTAGCATTAGAGAAAAATAGAAAGGAGGGGGAGTTGTTAGATAAGTTAGACGAGGCTATTGGTAGTGGCATTGCAACTTGTGTGCTAGCGGCGAGAATGGCATTAGACCATTTCTTCAATGCGAAACACGAAGGTTGCATTGTCAGAGCTAAGGCGCGTGCTCTGAGAAACGAGGGAACCAAAGCTGTTAGATGGGCCCGCGTGGGAGAGGCGCAGCGTGGTAATAAAACCACGATTCAGTCTTTGACGGACCGAAACGGGCACGAGCTGAGCGATTCCAAGAGGATGTGTGAGGCCTTTCGCCAACATTTCGCTCGGTTGTTCGGGGGAAGTGGCGGGTCAGAGATGGTGGTGGACTTCAGTCCCTACCTCGATAGCTTGCCGCAACTCTCGAAGGCTGACGCTGGGCGCTGCGAAAGGCCAATTACTTCAGCTGAGATTCAGGATGCCCTTGTAGGCTGCATGAGGTGCAAGTCACCCGGTTTGGATGGTTTGCCCTACGAGCTTTACGTAAGTATGCCAGACTTGTTCTCCAATCTCCTCGAAGCCCTCTACTGCAACTGGCAGAAAAACGGGAGTATTCCCAGTTCTGTGAGCCGGGGCGTAGTGACGCTGATAAGGAAAGACGAGAACAAGAGGGACACATTAGACAATTTCAGGACCATAACTCTGCTCAACACAGAGTTTAAGATTTTGGCCAGGGTGTTAGCGAAGAGGTTAGCGCTTGTCGTCAGGAATTTGGTTGGGGAGGCGCAAACTTGCGCAATCCCGACCAGGTCCATACACGACAACCTCCACCTAATGCGATACATCATAGGGAGGGTAGGGTGTAAACCTGGCTTCGGTGGGGCTCTGATCAATTTAGACCAATCGAAAGCATTCGATAGGGTCGACCATCGGTACCTGGAGGCTGTCCTCAAGGCAGCTGGCTTCGGCCCCGTCTTCAGAAGCTGGAACGCTGCAATGCATAGCGGCACCTGCTCGATGGTCAAAATTAATGGCCACCTCTCGGAACCGTTTCAGGTCTCCCGATCGGTCCGTCAAGGGTGCCCTCTCTCCTCCCTTCTGTACGTATTGACTCTCGAGCCTTTACTGCGGAAGCTGGAGCTGTTACAGGGCATCGCGCTCGAACCGGGGCGCGGAAAGGCTGCGTCGGCTTATGCGGACGACATCACCGTGATGGTGTCGGACACCTCAGAAATCGAGGTGGTCGGCAACTTATTGGAGGAATGTGAAAGGTTGACTGAAGCAAAACTTAACCCGGAAAAGTCAGTAGGCTTGCAACTCGGCACCTGGAGAGGCAAGTCCATGCCCTCCAACAGCGTCGTTAGGCGCTGGACGGACGGACCGGTAAAGTTGCTAGGGGTTTGGTTCGGGCCAGACTACAGGTGGATAAGATTTGAGACGAAGTGACGGGCAGGGTAGTCAGTCTCACCCAGAAATGGGCTGGGATGAAGCTATCACTGAAAGGTCGGGCGGAGGTGGCGAATGAGTACATCGCGTCCGTCATCTACTACCGTCTGACTGTCGTCCCTTGCCCCGTTCGCGCCTCGCCATCTTGGAGCGGCTCCTCTTCAAATTCTTGTGGAGGGGTCAGGTTCCGGTGGTGAGTCAGTCCATCTGCTGCCAGCACCCTCTACGTGGAGGGCTGGGCATGCCGTGGCTAATGATGCGCAGGCACGCGCTGATGCTGCGGCATCTCCAGATATTCTGCCTAAACGGTGAACAGGTGTGGTTGCCGTTTGTCAGACGGGCCTTTCCGCAGCTCGTTTCTTTGACTGAGTTGCAGTCCTGGGTCAAGAAGAGACCGAGACTGGGTGACTGGCATCTGGAATGTTGCCAGGCACTCACTGCCCTCTACCAGGCGGGCAATGTGGTCAGTGGAACTTCCACTCTCGAGTTCTATAGAGGATTAGTGGTGGGCAAGTGCGACGACGCACTCGGAGAGGCTCTGGGAGTCAACGAAGTCGAACTAACCAGTCTGTACCGGAGGACTTTCGAGCTGGGGACGATGGATAATTTCCAAAAATCCCTCGCTTGGCAGTGCTACCGGGGGGGGGGGGGCACTGCCGGTTCGAGATAAACTCTACAGGCACGGAAGTGCTGTCAGACGGACCTGCCCGAGATGCGCACAGAGCGACGAAACCGTTCTGCACGCACTCGTCCAGTGTCCGTGCATTACTGACTTGTGGAGTTATGTTGAATAGCTGTTGTCGCGTGTAGAACGGATCCGGCTATCGGCCGAGTCCATAGTGAAGATCGACCCGCCGCCTTCTTTTGGCCAGGAAGGGCAGGCAATTTTCCTCTGTCTGGTGGCAGTAGCGAAAGAGGTTGTATGGTGGACGAGGTTGAAAGGACTGAAGACAGACACTTTTCTCTTCGGCCAATCCCTCATCAACTTTTTCAAGTTTCACTTGGAAAGGAAGGTGAGGGTGGAGAGTGAAATGCTGCCCCCCAGTACATTTGCTGAAAGGTAGGTGAATGTGGCGAGAATCGCCCGTGTGAGTGGGCCTACTCTGGTCATGCGGCTGTAGGTAGGTAAATTTGAAGAGGAGAGGGGTGCCCTTCCAGGGTTCTCTCGAAGCGTCGGGTCGTTCAGGACTGGTGGGGTACCTAAGCGAACCCTAGGTCGTCATCCCCCCTATTGGGGAATGTTTTCTTGTAATTTTCTTCTTACTTTATTGTTACTTTGTTATTGTTACTTTGTTTATTTATATTATTTACTCGATTTTTCTGTAAAACCCCACTGTTCCAGTCTTTTGTATTGTCCCCTATATGTCGGCCCTTGTGGCCAATAAATGAAATCATTATTATTATTATTATTATTATTATTATTATTGTTATTCTTTGAGTCTCAGTCATTGATTAACTGGAAAGTTTGTTGAAATGAATATCAAGCCACTACCTGCAGCCTCAGATATTCAGGACGTATCGGAGGGTTCTTGCTGTTCCCAGCAAGCATGCTTTTTGAAGCGTTCCAAAAAGCGGGGCGGCGCCAATTTTCTTTAACCATCCCTGGAAACTTTTGAGATAGTACCTAGTGCGCCTATGACAATCGGGACCACATTGACTTCATGGCAGTTCCAAATCCTTTTTACCTCCCACTTTAAGTCCTGGTATCGGTTAATTTTCTCCCTCTCCTTCTCTTGCACTCTCGTGTCGAATGGGCAGGCCACATCTACAATCAGGCACGATCTTTTTTCTTTGTCCAAAACCACCAGGTCAGGTCTATTGTGTTCCAGTTTCTTGTCCGTCTGTATCCTAAAATCCCACAGCACCTTCACCTGATCGTTTTCTATCACCGACTCTGGCTTATGCTCATACCACTTCTCAGAATGTGGTAAATTGTTTACTTTGCATAGGTGCCAGTGGATCACCCTGCCCATCAGGTCTCCAGCCCTTATAGTGAGTCTGGGCTAGGTGTTTACACTCGGATACAATGTAAGCCACAGTCTCCTCTCTCTCTCCACAGATCCTGCACAGTGGGCTAGCCTCCTCCTTGTAAATATGGTGTTTCACCCACTTCGTTTTGAGGGCCTGCTCTTGCGCAGCCATTAGTATTCCTTCTGTAGGCTTTTTAAGGTCTCCTCTTTTCAATTATTATTATTATTATGGGCGGTGGATTGGCAGTATCCGTAGAGTGTCGGACGCAATACTTTCCAGCATAGTTACGTCTCTTTACGATCTGAGTTCAAATCCCGCTGAGGTTGACTTTGCCTTTCATCCTTACGTGGTCGATAAAATAAAGTACCAGTAATGCACTGGGTAATAGCTGGCCTTGTGCCTAAAGTAGAAACAATTATTATTATTATTATTATTATTATTGGTTGGTGAAGCCACGCTTCTTATCGCCTCCAGTCTTTTTCAACGTTTTACCTCTTTTTCAACCGTTCTAAACCTTTTATTCAAGTTTTAAATTTGATAAAAGTTTAGAAGAAGTGACCCACCTAATACAGGGGTTCACTAGTAAATAATACGGCACCCCTTTACGGGGTGTCGTATTCGTATTTGTGTAAAAATATTTTTTGAAAAATTTCAACATGGATAACACAAAAAAGAGAGAGAGCGCTGTCAGACAACACAGAGGGAGAGGGAGACTTTATCAGCATGTCAACAAGACAGCGTTCCAGCGGAGGTAAATATAAACGAAAATATTACAAAGGAAAAAATGATTGTTACAGATTTAAAATTAACAAATATTTCTAACACAAACAAAACCAACAATAACACCAACAACATCACCAACAACAACACCAAAAATAACAGCGGTAAAGTCGAGAAGGACAATAACAAAAATAACAGCGGTAAGGTCGAGAACGACAATAACAAAAATAACAGCGGTAAGGTCGAGAACGACAATAACAATGACAATAACAACAGCCACAACAACAATAATAGTAGGAACAGTATCAACAAAAACAACAATAATAACAACAGCCACAATAACAGTAACAGCAGCAACAGTATCAACGAAAACAACACCAACAACTGTACCAACGAAAAGAACAACAATGACACCGATACCTGTTATAGCGACCTCAGCACCACCAGTAAGACCAGTAGCGGCAGCAATAGTGGTGCTGCTGAAAAAGGGACCACTTCTTTTGCAGGTGTCGCCCGAAATATCGAGACAGTGTTAGTCACAGAGGAGGAGATGGCAGTCGCAAGGGCCATGGTGACAAGAAGCGCAAATAGAGTTTCCCTGAAACCTCCACCCGATTTTTTCAAGGACCAGCAGCTACGAACAGTGACTTACCGCACCGTAAGCAAAATCTCACATCGAGTGGAGAGAGCCACGGAGGCTCAAATCCAAAAGGCCTTGGGTGCGTCTGGGCACGCAAAACCCACATCACCCGAGGCAGAAAGTACGCCACAGTAGACGTACTTTTCGCCACCCCCCAGGAAGCAAAGTCTCACTCTTTGGAAACCCTAAAGAGTGAGGAGTTAGTTTTGGTGCCCTCCTACTGCGGGCAGAAAATTGTGAGAGTCAAAGTGACCCAGGTCCCACCCGACGTGCCCATACCTTGGCTGTCCGCGCCTGTCCTTGCTGGAATTGAGAACCGGGCGACCATGCTGCAAGTAGAAAAAATAGGGAGAGAGAACTGGTCAGGTATAGGCATGCAAATGCTTATACAAACTGACCAGGAATGTATCGAGGCTATCCCCGATATCATAGACTTTGAGGAAGGACTCCAACTCCCTATAAGTGTAGAAGGAAGACGGCCAAAATGTTATCTCTGTGGGTCGAAAGGTCACCTCAGGGCCTTTTGCCCGCAGAAGACACCGAAGAGGGCCCCTCTCCTTCCAATACCTGATCCGCTGCTACCAAGAGCAGGACAGGCAACACACGAAGAAGCCCCTTCCACGGTGAGTAGGAGGGCAACGTCCGTAGCACCCGTACCAAGGCCACGGATAACTAAAGCAGCATCATCAGTAGCGGCAACACCAATAGCTACATTTGAAATAGCTACACCAGCAACAACATTGCCGAAGAGGGCTCCACTACCACCACCAACAGTCGTGGAGCACATACCCCTCCCAGACGCCACAGAATCTGACATGGAGTTTGAGGCGGGAGTAACGTGGCAAACAGTCTGCCACAAAAAAGAAAAAAGAAAAAAACCCTTAGATTCACCCTCCAAAAGCGAAGGCATACAAAGAGGGGTAAAGGCAGCAAGGAAACTTGCAGCAATACCACCACAAACACCAACAACGCAAACACAACAAGACACACACACCAAACAGCAACAAGAAGAAAACGGCAACAAAATCACCCCTCCCCCCAAAAAGTACACAGCCATAAACATGGCAAAAAAAGAACTCATAAAATATATAAAGCACAACACAAACATCACGGAAAAAAATTACTACACCCCACCAACACCAAGAACTCTCCCGACAAACATAAGCATCATCGAAATCTCAATAGAACAATACAAACCTTTAAAACAAAAATTCCCCAACGCAGTTGCAGACTTCAGAGGGACGGTTACCAAGAGGATATACACTGACATCCTCTTGGAAACACCCATGACCAGCGAAAGGGACCGTTCTACTGTCCCTTCACCACACGAACAAGGTAAGTGACCCTTTCTCATTTGCCCCGTTTCTCATCCAATATGGCTGTACTCAGAATAGGCATTATAAATGCACGTGGCCTGGGGTCATCTTGGAAGCAGGGTCACCTGCTCAATGACCTCAGGTCACTAAACGTAGATGTGCTGGCCATCAGCGAAACCAGAATCTCCGAGGCACGGGCCTTCGCACCGATCTTCGGCGGCTACGGTGTATACGCATCTCCCAGCCGTCCAGGATCGGGGGGAGGGGCTGCCGTCCTTTTTCGGAGAGGCTTGGATCTCGCGATACGGGCCATCTTCCTGGACCCAGAAGGTAAGTCGGTGGTGCTGGACGTGACCGGCAGCGAAGGCAATGCTTTCAGGCTAGTAGCCGTCTACGCCCCAACAGGGGCAGGACGGCCAGATTTCTTCAGACGTCTAGAGACCTTCCTTGGAACGTCCCGCTCTTTAGTGTTAGTGGGCGACTGGAACGGTAGCTTGGATGCGCGCTGGGATCGTGTGGCGCTAGTGGATAGGGGAGGAGGGTGCAAGAGCCTCACCAACCTACTCAGACGTTTTGAACTGTCTGACAGGTATCGACTGGATCACCCGAATGTGCCAATGTTGACATGGACAAACCGCATCGGGTCATCCAGATCGTATCTAGATAGGGTATTCTGCAGGGAACTAGATAAGGCTAGTATAAGTTGTCCACAATTTAAAATAGTCGACTACACAGACCACAAATTTGTGTTCTGTGAGATCGACATAGACAGACTTTATAGACAAGGGCCTGGTTACTGAAAGCTGAACGCGTCTTTCCCGGCGCGCAAGGCCTACAGAGACCGGATTAGCGTATTAGTTAAGCGGGCGTTGACGGGAGCGGTCGTCAACAACAGGTGGTGGTTCGCTCTGAAAAGGGCAATTAAAGTAGAGTCGATTAGGTTTAGCTAAGGAGTAGTGATAGAGGAAAATAGAGTAGAGGGAGAGCTAGTCAGAAAGCTAGAAGAGGCGTTTAGGACAGGCATCGCAACCGACGTGCTTGCGGCGAGATTGGCACTCGACCAATTCTTCAACGCAAAACACGAAGGCTGCGTTGTCAGAGCTATAGCGCGTGCTCTGAAACACGAGGGGACAAAAGCCGTCCAATGGGCCCGGGTGGCAGACGTGCGACGTGGCAATAAAGCCACAATTCGGTCTTTGTCTGACCAAAACGGATGCGTGATGCCCGAACCCGAGCGGATGTGTGAAGCTTTTCACCAGCACTTTGCTGAACTGTTCGGGAGCGGCGGCGGCCCGGATCGGGGCATGGTCTTCAGTGCATACCTCGACGGACTGCCTCGGCTCTCGACGACCGCAGCACAGTGTTGCGAAAAGCTAATAACAGCCGGTGAAATACGGGAAGCGATGGCTAACTGCACAAGAGGTAAATCGCCAGGTTTAGATGGTCTGCCCTACGAGCTTTATACATTTATGCCAGACTTGTTCGGTGACCTCTTGGCAGACGTCTACTGCAACTGGCAGCAGAACGGGAGCATTCCCAGTTTTGTGAGCCGGGGAGCAGTGGCGCTGCTGAGAAAAGACCCGAACAAGGGGGATGCTATTGATAATTTCAGGCCCATAACCCTGCTAAACGCAGAGTTCAAGACTTTGGCCAAGGTGTTAGCAACGAGGTTAGCGCTTGTCGTCAAGGGTCTGGTGGGAGAGGCGCAGACATGCGCCATCCCGGACAGATCCATACACGACAACCTCCACCTCATGCGATACATCATAGAGAGGGTGGTTAAAGAACCTGGCAAGGGTGGGGCCCTGATCAACTTGGATCAATCCAAAGCATTCGATAGGGTCGACCATCGGTACCTGGCGGCGGTCCTCGAGGTAGCCGGTTTCGGGCCCATTTTCAGGCGTTGGATCGCAGCAATGTACAGCGACATCTGCTCAGTTGTGAGGGTGAACGGTCACCTGTCGCAGCCGTTCAGTATCATGCGCTCAGTCCGCCAGGGTTGTCCCTTCTCGTCCCTCTTGTACGTATTGGCTCTCGAGCCGTTACTGCACAAACCGGGGGCGATGAGGGGCGTCCCACGAGAACTAGGATGCGGGAAATCCGAGTCGGCTTACGCTGACGACGTCACCGTGGTGGTGTCGAGCACCAGACACGTCCAGATGCTCGGCACTGCTCTCAAGGAATACGAAACGGTGACAGGAGCAAAGATAAACCAGGAAAAGTAGGTGGGCTTGCAGCTAGGAACCTGGAGAGGAAAGTCCATGCCGTCCGACAGCGTCGTGGGGCGTTGGACGGACGGACCGGTTAAATTGCTCGGGGTCTGGTTCGGACCGGACCTCCAGATGGAGAAAAACTGGAACGAGGTGACGAGCAGGGTGGCCTCCCTCACCCAGAAATGGGCTGAGAGGAAGCTGTCCCTGAAAGGCCGGGCGGAAGTGGCGAATGCGTACATCGCATCCGTCATCTGCTACCGCCTCACCGTCGTCCCTTCGCTCCAGCCCAACTCTCACCAAAATGTAGCGCCTCCTCTTCCGCTTTTTGTGGAAGGGACGCGCTCCCATGTTCAGACGATCCATCTGCTGTCAACACCCGTTGCGTGGAGGACTGGGCATGCCATGGCTGATGATGCGCAAACATGCGCTGAGGCTGCGACATCTCTGGTGTTTCCTTGACGGTGAATAGGTGTGGTCGCCGTTCGCAAGGCACGTTTTCCCACAGCTCGTCTCCTTCACGGAGCTGCAGTCCTGGGTCAGAAAAAGACCGAGGGATAGCGCTTGGAAACTGGAATGTCTCCAGACGCTCACTGCCTTCTGCCAGCTTGGCACCAGTATCGGTGGAACATCCACCTCGGCGTTCTATAGAGGACTAGTGGAAGGGAAGTGCGACGACATTCTCGGAGAGATCCTGGGCGTCGAAGATCAGCTGTTTGCTCTCTTCCGGAGAACTTTCGGCCCGGGGCCTATGGATAACTTCCAAAAATCCCTGGCCTGTCAGTGCTACCGGGGAGCGCTGCCGGTTCGAGATAAGCTCTACAGGCACGGAAGTGCCGTCAGCCGAGCCTGTCCGAGATGCGCGCATAGCGACGAAACCGTTGTGCACGCACTCGTTCAGTGCCCGAGCATTGCTGACTTGTGGAGCTATGTCGAACAGTTGCTGTCACGTGTGGGACTGATCCGGTTGTCGACTGAGTCCATCGTGCAGATGGTCTCGCCGTCTTCCTTCGAGGAGGAAGGGCAGGCGGTTTTCATCTGCCTGGTGGCCATGGCGAAAGAGATTGTGTGGTGGACAAGGTTAAAAGGATTAAAGACAAACACTTTCCTCTTCGGCGAATCCCTAATTAACTTTTTCAAGTTTCACTTGAAGAGGAAAATCAGGGTGGAGAGGCAAGTGCTGCTTTCTAGCAAGTTTGTTGAAAGGTGGGTGAATGTAGCGAGAATGGTCCGAGTGAACGGGACCACTCTGAATATACGTCTGTAGTTTGAGAGATGGAAAAGTTGAGAGAGGGCGCTTGCCCTGGTAGTCAGGGTGGCCGTGGTCTTTTGTATGGTTTTCGCCATGAGTAACCCTCGGAGGTTTCCCCCCTATTGGGGAATTTTTCATTGTTTCAATTTTCATTTTTTTGTTTATATATATATATATGTTTTATGTCTTTTTTCTTTTCTTATATAAATAATAAAAATATTTACACGCACAAAACCCACATCGTTCCGTCCTGTTCCGTCTGTGATGTTTTTCTTGATGTCAGCCCTTGTGGCCAATAAAGAAATCATTATTATTATTATTATTGAATGCCATGGTTGACGGAGGCTCGGCTCTGTAAAGTATAGTAATGTTTAACCGTTAAAACAATTGTAAATTGTTTAAAACTTGAACCAAATTGTTGATAAAGACACCCTCCTCCTCGTGAGAGGGGTCTTTCTGTCCATTATTTGGCCCTTCGGGGTTAAATAATCAGTTATTGGGGTTTTGTACCCAAAATTTCATTTTAAACAAAAAACAACATGGCTACGAAAAAGAAATTTCATACGTCACTCCCACTCATTCCGTCTTCTTCTTCCTCAATCATCACTACAGCAGAGAGAAGATTGTCTCTCTCCCTCCCTTCTTTAAATGTGTCTCTCTCCCTCCCTTCTCTTTCGCAAGTGACGAAAGAAAAGAAAAGTCTCGTGCAAAGCGTGCAAGGTTTCTCCACGACGACGACGACAGCGACGAAACAGGTGTGCGGGAAATACGAAAACCCAGTTCATTCGTCTGACGTCAGGAATAATAGCAGTAGCAGCCGTAATAACAACAGCAACAGTGACAATGAAAACAACAGTAGCAGCCGCAACAGCATCACCAGCAGCATAAACAACAACAGCATTAGCAGCAGCAACACCAACAACAACCACAGCAACAGCGGCGGAGGCAGTAGTCGTAGTACCTGCAGCAACAACAAAAGTACCAGCAGCTCTGACGACAACAACAACAGCAGAGAAAAACCAATCTCATTTGCAGGTATTGCGAAAAACTTGGAAACAATCCTCATAACAAATGAGGAATTAGAGGAAGCGAAGAAGATGGTGACAAAGAACGGACACCGAGCAATCTGCAAGGCAGCGAAACATTTTTTCGAAACCCAAGAGCACTGTACGGTCACGTACCGTACAGTAAGTACAAAATCCCATAGGGTGGAAAGAGCCACAGAGGCCCAAATACAAAAAGGCTTGGGGTCTGTGTGGCAGCGGAAAACGCACATCACCCGAGGCAAAAAATACGCCACCGTAGACGTACTTTTTGCCACACCCCAGGAGGCAAAGGCCCAATCAGTAGTGACCCTAAGGAGCGAGGAAATGGTGTTGGTGCCCTCCTACTGCGGGCAAAAAATTGTGAGGGTCAAACTGACCCACGTCCCCCCCGGAATGACCCCTTCTTGGCTGGCCGCGTCTGTCCTCGTCGGAATCGAGGACAAAACAACTGTACTGCAAGTACAGAAAAAAGTAAGAGAAGATTGGGTCGGCTCCTCCATTGAGATGCTAATCCAAACCAACCAGGAGTGCATCGAAGCTATCCCGGATGTGATAGACTTCGATAACGGCACTCAACTGCCCATAAGTGTTGAGGGCAAACGCCCGAAATGCTTTCGCTGTGGATCGAAGACTCACCTCAGGGCCTTCTGCAACGAGAAGACCCTGAGAAAGGAGAAAACCCCCCTCCTTCCGAATCCGGCTCCACGGCTACCAGCAACAGGACAAGCGGCAACCAGGAACGATAGGTCCGTGGCACCCATACCCACTCCACGGAAATCAAAGACAGCAGCAGCAGTGGAAATATTAACAACAACAACAGCAATACCAAATGCAGCTGCAACAGAGACTCCAGTGCAAACATCACCAACAACAACAAGTGAAAGAGTGGAGCTGGTACCCCTCCTCGACCTTACAGAATCAGACATGGAGTGTGAGGTGGGAGAGGGATGGCAAAAGGTCGCAAGAAGGCACAAACGCAGAAGCAGCGCATCGTCGCCTTTGAAAAGGGAGGAAAGAAATGAGAAAAGGGTAAAGTCTACTGCAAAGAGACCCACAGCAGCAACACCACCAACACCATCACCACCCACACCAGCACCACCATCACCACCGGCGACAACCCCACCGCCAACAACACCTTCAACACCACCACCACAAGCACCAACATCGCAAACACAACAACAAAACACACACACCCAGCAACAACGACAAGAAAATAGCAGAACCACACCCCACCCCCAGAAAAACAAATGCACGGCAATAAACACACACAACAAGAAACTAATGACTTACATAATTGAACACACAGACATTTCACAACAGGACTACATAATACCAGCACCAATCAAAACGCCAACTAACATAAGACTGCTAAAAATAGCACAGAAACAATACACAAACATTAAAACGAAATTCCCCAACGCAGTTGGTGATTTCAGGGACCTAGGAGGAACCATCAATCGAAGAGTATATTCAGACATTCTCTTAGAAGAGCCGACGACCAGCCGAAGGGACGATTCAACGGTCCCTTCACCAGACGATCAAGTGAAAAGGGATGTAAAAACCATCCCTCCTCTACCAAAAGTACGGTAAGTGGTCTTTCCCATCTTTTCCACTCTATTTAAACATGACCTCACTCAGAATAGGCAGCATAAATGCGCGTGGCTTGGGGTCGTCATGGAAGCAGGGTCACCTGCTCAACGACCTCAGGTCACTAAACATAGATGTAGTGGCCATCAGCGAGACCAGAATCTCCGAAGCACGGGCCTTCGCACCAATCTTCGGCGGCTACGATGTGTATGCATCTCCCAGCCGTCCTGGATCGGGTGGAGGAGTTGCTGTGCTTTTTCGGAGAGGTTTGGATCTCGCCATACGGGCCATCTTCCTGGACCCAGAGGGTAAGCTGGTGGTGCTGGACGTGACCAGCGGAGACGGGCAAGCTTTCAGGCTAGTGGCCGTCTATGCCCCGACAGGAGCAGGGCGGCCTGATTTCTTCCGGCGTCTGGAGACCTTTCTTGGAACGTCCCGCTCTTTAGTGTTAGTGGGCGACTGGAACGGGATCTTAGATGCACGCTGGGACTGTGTGGGATTAGCGGATAGGGGTGGAGGGTGCAAGAGCCTCACCAACCTGCTCAGGCGTTTTGAACTGTCTGACAGGTACCGATTGGATTTCCCGAATGTGCCAATGTGGACTTGGACAAACCGCATAGGGTCATCCAGATCATATCTAGATAGAGTATTTTGTAGGGAAATAGATAGGTCTAGCATAGGCTGTCCACAATTCAAGATAGTCAGCTACACGGACCACAAATTCGTAACCTGTGTGCTTGACTTAGATAGGCTTCATAGACGAGGACCCGGCTACTGGAAGCTAAACGCGTCCTTACCAGCGCGCAAGGCCTACAGAGACCGGATTAGCGAACTAGTTAAGCGGGCGTTGACGGGGGCCATCGTCAACAACAAGTGGTGGTTTGCTCTGAAAAGAGCGATTAGAATAGAATCGATTAGGTTTAGTAAGGCTTTAGCAATAGAGAAAAATAGAGCAGAGGGAGAACTAGTTAGAAAATTAGACGAGGCGCTTAGCAAAGGCATTGCGACCGACGTGCTTGCGGTGAAATTGGCCCTTGACCAATTCTTCAATGCAAAGCACGAAGGCTGCGTTGTCAGAGCTAGGGTGCGTGCTCTCAGACACGAGGGGACGAAAGCCGTTCAATGGGCCCGAGTGGCGGAGGCGCGTCGTGGCAACAAAGCCACGATCCGGTCTTTGGTGGACCACGACGGGCGCATGCTACTCGATCCCGGGCAAATGTGTGAAGCTTTTCAGCGACACTTCGCTCAGCTGTTCGGGGGCAGCGGGGGGCCGGGTAGAGGGATGGACTTTAGTGTCTACCTCGACGGACTGCCGCGGCTCTCGGCCACTGAGGCGAAGTGTTGCGAAAAGCCGATAACAGCCGCTGAAGTACGGGAGGCAATGACTGGCTGCACAAGGGGTAAATCGCCTGGTTTGGATGGTCTGCCCTATGAACTTTACGTACAGATGCCAGACTTGTTCGGAGGCCTCTTGGCGGACGTCTACTGCAACTGGCAACAGAACGGGAGAATTCCCAGTTCTGTGAGCCGAGGAGCGGTGGCACTGCTGAGAAAGGATCCGAACAAGGGGGATAACATAGACAATTTCCGGCCCATAACTCTGCTAAACACAGAGTTTAAGATTTTGGCCAAGGTGCTAGCAAAGAGGTTGGCGCTTGTCGTTGGTGGTCTGGTGGGAGAGGCGCAGACATGCGCCATTCCCGACAGATCCATCCACGACAACCTCCACCTCATGCGATACATCGTAGAGAGGGTAGCTAGGGAACATGGCACGGGTGGGTCCTTGATCAATTTAGATCAGTCGAAAGCTTTCGATAGGGTCGACCATCGTTACCTAGCGGCAGTCCTGAGGGCGGCTGGCTTTGGGCCCGTCTTCAGAGGCTGGATCGCTGCCATGCACAGCGACATCTGCTCTGTGGTGAGAGTGAACGGTCACCTGTCGGAACCGTTCAACATCATGCGCTCGGTCCGCCAAGGATGTCCCCTCTCGTCCCTCTTGTACGTATTGACTCTCGAGCCATTACTGCACAAACTGGAGACGTTGAGGGGAGTCCCGCGCGAACTAGGATGCGGAAGATCCGTGTCAGCATATGCCGACGATGTCACCGTAGTGGTGTCGAACGCCAAACACATCGAGGCGATCGGCACTACACTAAGAGAATACGAAGCGGTGACAGGAGCAATGATCAACCAGGAAAAGTCAGTGGGCCTGCAGCTCGGCACCTGGAGAGGCAGGTCCATGCCGTCCAACAGCGTCGTCGGGCGCTGGACGGACGGACCGGTTAAATTGCTAGGGGTCTGGTTCGGTCCGGACCTCCAGACGGACAAAAACTGGGACGAGGTGACGAGCAGGGTGGCTTCTCTCACCCAGAAATGGGCGGAGAGGAAGCTATCCCTGAAAGGTCGAGCGGAGGTGGCTAACGCGTACATCGCGTCTGTCATCTGCTACCGCCTAACCGTCGTACCTTGTCCTAAGCCTCGCCTGACTGCGCTGGAGCGTTTGCTCTTTCGCTTTTTGTGGAAGGGACGTGCTCCGATGGTCAGGCGGTCCATCTGTTGTCAACACCCGCTACGTGGAGGGCTGGGCATGCCGTGGCTGATGATGCGCAGGCACGCGCTCAGGCTACGACATCTCCACCTCTTCCTCGACGGTGATCAGGTGTGGTCGCCGTTTGCTAGACGCGTTTTTCCCCAGCTCGTTTCCTTGACGGAGCTGCAGTCCTGGGTCAAGCGAAGACCGAGAGGGAGCGCCTGGAGACTGGAATGTCTTCAGGCGCTCACAGCCCTCGACCAATCGGGCAATGTGATCGGTGGAAACTCCACCTCGGCGTTCTATAGAGGATTAGTGGAGGGGAAGAGCGACGACGTACTTGGGGAAACTCTAGGCGTCGACGAAAATCAACTAGCCAATCTCTTCGGAAGAACTTTCGGGCCAGGGCCTATGGACAACTTCCAGAAATCTCTGGCCTGGCAGTGCTACCGAGGAGCCTTGCCAGTTCGGGATAAACTCTACAGGCATGGAGGTGCCGTCAGCCGGGCATGTCCGAGATGCGCGCAGGGCGACGAAACCGTCCTGCACGCACTCGTCCAGTGTCCGAAAATTGCTGACTTGTGGGTTTATGTCGAACACCTGCTGTCGCGTTTAGGACGGATCCAGCTATCATCTGAGTCTATCGTGAGGATTGCCCCGCCCTCCTCCTTTAGCCGGGAAGGGCAGGCAGTTTTTATCTGTCTGGTGGCCATGGCGAAAGAGATAGTATGGTGGACACGTTTGAAAGGGCTGAAGACGAGCACTTACCTCTTCGGTGATGCTCTGATTGACTTTTTCAAATTTCATTTGAAAAGGAAAATCAGAGTAGAGAAGGAAGTGCTCTCTTCCCAGCATTTTGTTGAAAGATGGGTGAGAGAAGCAAGAATGGCCCGAGTGAATGGGCCGACTCTGAGTATATATCTGTAAACTAAAGGTGGAAAACTGGGAGAGGGCACTTGCCTTGGTGGTCAGGGTCATTGTGGCTTTTTACTGGGCTTTCTCCACAAATGTCCCTCCGAAGTCTCCCCCCTATTGGGGAATTTTTCATTGTTATTTTCATTGTTATTTTTGTTACATCCTCTGTTTTTGTTTTTTACACGCAGAAATGCCCATTTGTACCGTCCTGCATTGTCCTGCACTGTCCTTAATGTCTACTTTATGTAAACCCTTGTGGTTAATAAAGAAATCATTATTATTATTATTATTATTATTATTATTATTATTATTAGCCTTATGATTTTGCGCATTATCATTGCATTACAAAGCGCAGCTCTATGCGCCTGGGGTATGTGTGGTATTTTCGTGGTGTTGTTTTTATTGTATAGAGAGTACACTTCGTAATATATGTACGGTACCTAGTAGTACTATTTTCTGTAAATCCTGCTTTTTTTGGTTATGTATCAGTCTGTGTTTTGGTATTATTATTATTGTTAGGGAGGTGGATTGGCAGTATCGGTAGAGGGTCGGACGCCATACTTTCCAGCATAGTTACGCCCCTTTGCGGTATGACTTCAAATCCTGCCGGGGTTAACTTTGCCTTCCATCCTTACGGGGTCGATAAAATAAAGTACCAGTAATGCACTGGGATAATTGCTGGCCTTGTGTCAAAAGTAGAAACAATTATTATTGTTAGCTTTGCCTTTCATCCTTACAGGGTCGATAAAATAAAGTACCAGTAACGAACTGAAGTCGATTTAATCGACTTTCTCCTTCCCCTAAAATTGCTGGCGTTGTGCCTATATAAGAAACCATTATTATTGGTTAGCATTTATATGCTAACCGAGCATCACAGAATAAAAAATCATTATTGGTTGTTGAAGTACGAAGACGTGATTTGTGAGCTACCACCACCACTACCACCACACCCAGTAAAACCAACACCAGTACAGACGCTACCACCAACGGTACCACCACGAGTATCAGCAGCAATAGCAGAGATAACAACAGCATCAGTAACAGCAACCGCATCAACAACAACGGCAACAACAGCAACAACAACAACAACAACAACAACAACAACGACAATAACAACGATGGTAACAACAACAGCGAAAGCAACAGCAGCAGAAAGACGAGCCCTCAAAGCAGGCAGGAGCCACCCAAGTGACCATATCCTTCGCGAGGGCAGCCAAAAATGTAGAAATAATCTACGTTAACAACAATGAGATGAAGAAGGCCAAGATTTTGGTCAAGAAGAACGGCCACAGGTCACCCTCACTCATCCACCCGTCATCATGAAAACAGATGCCTATGGTCTCGTAAAATTCGATAAAAATTGTGCCAATTGAAACGGGTGACCGAGTCCCAAGTCCAAAGGGCTATGGGTTCCGCATGGGCACAAAAAGCCTACATAACCCGGAAGACAAAACATGGCATCGTGAATGTTGTCTTCGCTACACTTGAAGAACCAGAGGACACTCGATCAAGCCACTTCGCAGCGAAGAGGTCACCACGTACTGCAGCCAAAAAGTTGTGAAGGTCCGAGTGACCCAGGTTTTGCACTCAGTAGAGATCGAGTGGCTGATGGCGGCCGCCCTCGCTCACATCGAAACGTCCCGCGAATAAAACAAGAAAACTGGTAAGGATTGGGGATGGAGCTGGTAACACATTTTAAGAAGCAAATCCTAGAGTGCTGTACTCCATTATAATTTCGATCATGACGTAATTTCGAATTTCAAGCCTTTTCTTTAAAAAAATCAAATAATTTCTTTAAAAAAATCAAATAATACTCCTTTAATCTACTTCTTAGGCATCTTCCTTATTTTCATTCTTCTGACTAAAACTCGCAAAAGATGATTATTTTATTGCTTGTCTGGAGGTCACAGTATTACTTAACTTTAATTGCTGATCTCAAGACCAAAGCACTACTCAACTTTGATTGCCTGCTGCAATGTAATAGCACTAATCACGTAAAACAATGTATATGCATGTGTGTGTGTATGTATGTATGTGTGAGTGTGTGTGTGTGTGAATGTGTGTGTGTGTGTGTGTGAGTGTATGTGTGAGAGATCCATCTAGATAAATAATTAACTATAATGATTACTGGATATTCAATAGATATCACGAATTCGCTGTTAATTCCTTATGAGACTAGCGCGTTAATACTCAGTTTAAAAAGAAACAGAAGTTGCAAGTGAAAGACACGGAGTTCAGCTTTGACAAATACTCCCGTTTCTACAAAATACCGTATATTTAAACAAGGTTTCATGAACGGGAAACGTTGCATATAACTTAAATATCCCAGTATAATACTGGAGAATGTGTGCTATATATAATGGAATTACAGTGTAACTACCGTCTAATGCTAAGTATTCCATCCAGTATAAGTCTCGAAACTTCGGATAAATATATGAACTTTTCAGCTGGTGAATTGGAAAATTTAAGGCATCGGATTAAAAATGCCTCATCATCTGTTCTGGTTTTCTGCACTTTGAGTTAAAATCACGGTGAAGTGAACTTTGCCCTTCATTTCTCTGTGTCGATAATTAAAATACAAGACTAGGGGTGGTGGATTGGCAGACTTGATAAATAGTTGGACAGGATACTATGTGGTGTTTTATCCGACTCTATTCTATGTGTTTTGCATTCAAATCCTGCCTCTTTCTGCCAGGAGTTACGACCTGCAGATAATACCGGCAAAGAAAAGACAAATGGAATATTGTTCTCTTGATCCGATCTGACAATCAGCTGCTTCCCTTTCACTATATATGTATAGACCCATAACTCCTGTTAGAGTCATATGAGCGCCGTAGTGACATACGGCGTTACTATCTATATACTAGTAAAACTCTGGGATTGCTTGCTTGCTTGTCTGTAATACAGCCAAAAGGGCGCATAATGCGAAAATACTTTGAAAGGAAGTTGACGCTAAAATGGGAATACAAATGGAATAAATCAAGTTTCGCGTAAATTGGAGCACGGGTCCCGAGATATGGGGTTTTTCCGGGTACCGTCATAAACAGAGAGAGAGAGAGAGAGAGAGGGAGAGAGAGAGAGAGAGAGAGAAAGGAGACAGAGAAGGAGAATAGAAAAGAGAGAGAGGCGGTGTTGTTGTGTATGTATATATATATATATATATATATGTGTGTGTGTGTGTATATGTGTATGTGTGTCTATGACCAGTGTATATAGATCACGGACACCCACATATATATATATACACACACACATATATATATACATATATACACACACATTTATATATATACATACACACACGTATATATATATGGGCCTTCCAGTTTCATTTCACATTATATACATGTCTGTGTATATTTTAATTATTTAAAAATTATTTTTAAGTGAACATGATTTTAAAAAATATTTTGAAGTGAACCTGACCCAACGGGCCACAGGTGGTCTAGTGTATTTTACACCTGGCGGAGCCAATACCTCACCATGTCTGAACACAACCGATTTCTTCCAGAGAATGAGTGAGAGTGGTTGCGAGCAAGTGAGAAAGAGATATAAAAGAATCGAACTCAGTACAGACCTGGTCATATATTTAAGGACGAAAGACGAAGTTACCTCTGGCAGGATTGAACTCAGCACACAGAGAACCGAGACGAACACCACAAATCATTCTAATCGACATTTTAACTCTTCTGTCAATTCACCGCTTTTTCCAATATAAAAACGAAGTACATTATAACATGCTGGTATTACAACAAACATCGGATTTCAAATACGAAATATAGTTCACAATAGGTTATTGTAACATGAGTCTTAAAGTATAAAGAAATGAGAGGATATTAAAGTGCTTGTACATTCTTTAAACTTATTTGCTTAGTGCTATCACAATCACTTCAACTTTCTCTCCCCGAAGAAGTGTTTTGCTCAAAACCTTAGCCCCGAGGGGTTCCTCACAATATACACACATTGAAATCTGCAAACTTGTGAAATAATCTTTTTCTGTTGAAGACCACCATTAGTTTCCAAGAAGATGAAATGTATAGTGAATACAACACACACACACACACACACACACACACACACACACACACACACACACACACACACACACACACACACACACACACACACACACACACACACACACACACATTTATACATAAATATATAAATATATATAAATATATATATATACATACATATATATATATATGCATATACATACATATATATATACATATACATATATGTGTGTATGTGTGTGTATATATGTATATGTATATATATATATATATATATATATATATATATATATACATATAGGTATGTATATATGTATGAGTGTGTGAGTATGTATATATATATATATGTATATATATATATATGTATATATATATATGCATACACACACACGCACACACACACATATATATACATATATATATACATAAACACAGACATATGTATGTGTATGTATGAGTGCGGATCTACATATATGTATAACAGAATCTAAAAACATCTCACTAAGATCCTATGTTCTCTGGTTCTTTAATATGTATTAAAACGCTAAAAGATAGTGTAAAAAAAAACGAAATTTAAAAATAACAAAAACAATAAAATTTATGACTTAGATGAAAGACATCAGTATGATCCAATTTAATTAATTCCCACACTGATTTAAAGGTACAGCGAACATCTCGCGTATTCCGTTGTGATTATAACATACAGGAATTATTTAGCCGATGTAATTTCAGCTTTTACAACAAGAGAAATGTGTTAAGAACTTTTTCAAAGGAGAATTTATATGAAAACAACAACAACAACAACAACAACAACAACAACAACAAAAATGAAGAAGAAACAGCAGTAGCAGCAGAAGAAGAAAAATGAAGGAGGAAGAAGAGAAGAAGATGATGATGATGATGATGCCGATGACAATGATGATGATGATGATGGTGAAGAAGAAGAAGAAAATGATGAAGATGATAATGATGATGATGATGATGGTGGTGGTGGTGGTGAAGAAGATGATGATGATGATGATGATAATGAGGATGATGTTGTTGGTGGTGGTGGTGGTGAAGAAGAAAAACAGATGATGATGTTGAATAATAATAATAACAACAACAACAACAGCAATAATAATGATAATAATAATAATTAGAAGAAGAAGAAGAAGAAGAAGAAGATGAAGAAGAAGAAGAAGAAAACTGACAATTCTTTCAATTTGAATGATGTTAGAGAGAAAAAATCATAATGATAAATATTCTGAAATTTGAAAAGGAATGTGAAAAGCGACCTGTAAAGGAGTTATCCAAATATACATTATTTCATCAACAATGGTGAATGAAATATCTAGAATTTTAACAAAGCTAATGAGTAATGTGGAAAATCAACAATGGTTGAGGACAATAGCTAAGTATACTAAATAAGAATATGGTCGGTTCTGTCAAATGTAATATTAAAGGTTAATGGTTCATCGGGTTAGAACTTATCTCTGTTTCATTGGCGTTAAGCGATTGAGAATACAGTCCATCGTATGCTTTACCCCCAGCTGCTTTTGGTATTCATGTCCAGCTGTGTAGACTGGAACAATGTGAAGTGAAGTGTTTTGCTCAAGATCACAATGTGTCGCCGTCCTATAGGTTCTAGCAAATGTAATATAATGAGTTGGAATACTTCAATCAACTGAAGATTTCCAGTAATTAGCATGCAAAGCTCCATCTACAAATATTTAAAATCTAAAAACAACAAGCAAAAGAGAGAATTTCTATAAAATCTGTTACATAGGTTCAACGTAACAAATATCTTTCTCAAGTAATATGAATAAGCTTGAACCGTAAATTGTAATTAGTTCGTGGATTTTATTGACCAGAACTTTAACCTCTATCCTCTTTTTTCCATCACCTATGTTTCTCAATTATTATGGATTGGCAGTATCGGTAGAGGGTCAGACGCCATGCTTTACAGCATAGAGTTACGGCCTTTTATGATCTGAGTTCAAATCTCGCCGAGATTAACTTTGCCTTTCATCCTTAGGGGTCGATAAAATAAAGCACCAGTAATAAACTAGTGCTTTATATATATGAGATAATTGCTGGCCTTGTGCCCAAAGTAGAAACAGTTATTTTCTGCGCTTGGGACGCTCACATTTTCATATTTGAAACACCACCAGTGCTTCGATAATTCATAGAGTTAATTCTTACTGTATAACGGTCACCATAGGGCACTGGATGTTCTATTCAATGTCGTAAACATCTCTTATCTGTCTGGCGCCTTAGAAGCTGAGACGAATTCAAACACTCTAGAATAAAGGCTGCTTTTACAAAAGAAAATGAAAACAGTTTCCTGTCTTTTCTTTTTCTTTTTAAAAGTACAAGGTCTTTATTTTATTTTGATATCTGTTATACATAAACATATTATGACAATTATATTTTACAAACAGAAGTTATACAATGATGGAAATATTAACAAAAGATAAAAAAACAAAATTAAGTAATGAAAAAAAACAAGGGGGAAAGGGTAAAGAAGGGCAGATCTGGCTGAATAGGAAAGTAGAGGAAAGGACTATAAATGCCATAAATGTGAAAAAAGGAGGGAAAGAGAAAGGACTCTTAGACAAAGGGAGAAAGAGAGGAGGAAGGGGAGAGGGTGACAGACTCTATAATCTTTATTTCTATATTTTTAAAATTACTAACATTGATATTAACCATTCACAAACTACGATATATAATAACATTTTATTAATAGCCTTATGTACTGGTACTCATGATTGTCTCCTTAATCCGATTATTACATCCATCAGATTGAATAGTGTTAACCGAATAAAAATACATCAAATTTTAATTGAAAATATCGTAGTACCTTTCAACAGAGTGTGATAAATTGAAGTGTCTAATCCAGAAATAAAAGAAAATGTTTCTAATACATCAAAAACTCATTTTCTTCTATAAGATTATTTCAGGAAATGTCATACCTTTTTTCTAAGAACATCGTTTGACTATGTGCAAATAACAGGTGCTGATATTTGGAGCACCGAAGGGACATTTACATGAGCAATCCTTCAAGCAGACTTGTCAACTCTCACCTCTCCGACGAGTTGATCTCCCACCTACTTTGGGGTAGGCGAGAGATGTATTCTCTTGTGAAAATAGGTATAGCTTTCATTATGCCCCATTTCTCTCCGTTTTGGGGCATTTTTTTCATGGTACACCCCGTTTGGGTTTTTAGAGGTTGGCAGGTCTGTTCAAGCAATATCTTTTTGTCTTAAATGCAGAGAGCTAAAGCAGCGAATTGGCAGAGTCGTTAGAATGACGTCTGATAAAATACTTTGCGGTATTCGTTTCGGTTCCTTGCGATCTCCGAGTTTAAATTCTGCCGAGATGAATTTTGTCTTCCCTCATTTCGAGGTCGATAAAAAAGTACTAGTCAAATACTGAGGTCGAAATTTCCCCTTTATCTCTTACTTATTTCATCTATATCTCTTACTTATTTCATCTATATCACCTTCTCTGGAAGAAATCGGCTATGTTCAGACCTGGAGAGGGATAGGCTACGCTTGGTTTAAAATTCCAGAGGTACCCCTCCACCAGGAGTTATAGGTCTATGCATGCATGCAAAGAAGGTTACATTAGACAATATAGTACAGGGTATAGACGAGGCTAGTTAGAACGCAGGCCTAACCAACTAAAGTTCACTAGGGCTAAACAACAACACCAACAGTCACGCACTGGGGTCGATTTAATAGTTTAAGGGAAGGAAAGGGCAAAGTACTTAACTAGTACTTTATTTTATCGACCAGAAAAGATAAAAGGCTTCAGCAAGATTTGAATTCAGAGCGTTAAATGAAATAACTAAATACTGCAAAGGCCTGTTACCCGACGCTCTACCAGTTCTACCAATCCACCACCCTTAAATATGCTATGATATTGATTAATTACATTAGTATAACACAACACATTTATAAAGGAAGGATACAGTCAATGGAATCGATCCCAGCATATTACTCTACACTTTTGCTTTCTATTAAATCTTGGAACGATAAAATATTTCTGACGTAATATTGGTTTCTTCTAACTCTCCACAAGACGTCAAGCTAGAGGATTAACATAATGTGTATACAACAGCATTGACATATATCACAGTATTAGCCTGAAATAATTGTTTCTAGTTTTGGCACAAAGCCAGCAAATATCTCAGTGTATTACTGGTACTTTATTTTATCGACCCCGTAAGGATGAAAGGCAAAGTTAACCTCGGCGGGATTTGAACTCAGACCGTAAAGGACCGTAACTCTATGCTGCAAAGCATGGTGTCCGACTCTACCGATACTGCCAATCCACTGAAATAATGTATATCTGTATGAATCCGTAACTTCTGATGGAGTCGTAAAGGTGCAGTCCTGACATGGACACTTTAAATCTGGTTAGGGCCATCTTTTCTCAAGGCTGGAACATAGCCAGTTTCTTCGAGAGAGAGAGAGAGAAAGAAAGAGAAAAGGGGTGGGGGTGAGGGGGAAGAAGTGAGAAAGAATTATAGAGGAAGATTCAACCCCCAAAACGGGACTGATACCTTTTCTATCGACATTAAAAAGATGAATGGCATAGTTGACCACGGCAGGATTTGAACTGAGAGAGCGTAGGGAGTCATAACGAACACTGCAAAACATTTCAGTCGTCGTTTTAACCACCCTGCTAATTTTCAGTACCCTGCAAGAGTAGGTTTTACAAAATTGAATACTGTGAGCTATACATAATGAGGTACTCTTCTGTCGGAAACGACTTACGGGCGTTAGGCTGTTCGATCAACTGAACAGGCTATTCACTGAATCATCGTGGATGAGTATTCCATAAAAACGTGTACCCAACATGACACGGCAGTCTGTGTCACAGTATGACAAGGTTATATCTTCGAATTACAGGTACAGTCCTGTCCAGTTTCACTCACAAGATATAGGTTGAACCTTGGTAGATGACACGTGATCAATAAGACTAGAATGGGACTGTACCGCGGATCTCATGATTGCAAAGCACACTTCTTAACCACCCAACTGCTGTACAACAAACGGTTATTAGAATCATCTAATCAACAAAAAAGTGAGGTGGAGTTTGTCTAACCGGACTGAGGAAACAATGTTTCCATTGGTCTTTCCAAATGCTAATACTTACCGGTCGCAAATCCAGACAGAGGTCATAACGCATCGCTGGGTCCGGGAATCGAGCTCACAACCTCACAATTGAGAATCCAATTCTCTAACCACTCGGCCACGCGCCTTCTTCTATGCCTTCTATGCATTTATGCCTTTCCTAAAATATATTAAAGGTCTGACTGAAGTAAACTTTCATCCACCTAGAATCGAAACTGGGTCTTAACCATCGAGATATTTTAATCTTTGTTTACGGTACTCACGGAATATACTAATTATGATTTATAAACCCAAACAGACAGTTTATATTTTCTTTTGATTTCCACGTTAAAAACAAAACAAAACAACCAAAGATAAAAAACAAAACAAATATTAATCTGTAGCGCCACAATAATTTATAAGTGAGTTGCATTAAACTAGTTTAAACCTTTCATCTGACAAATCTGTTTGGCTGCGTGTTTTTTTCTTTATCATATATTCTTTTAATGCTACATTTTCAAATCAAAACCGAAGTCATTTGCCAAAATCTAAGTCCCCGTGTAGTCTCTTTAAATTTGCTATTCGATCAGTAAACCTTCACTCAACACGCTCAATTCTATCAAAACTTAAGCATGAAAAAACGAACGAACAAACAAAGAATAAAGCGGAAAACAAACAAACAACAACAACAACAACAAACAAAGAACGAAAGAAACATTGAGAAGTAAGAAAATAGAAAAGAATTGCAGTTCATCCATTGGAGGAATGGAAATTTCTAGAAATTAATTTATCTCTCCTTCAGTGTGCTAAATAAAACTTCCCTATCAATAAAAGCGAGAATGTTCTAAGGCAGACAAACGATTGAATACTATTCTCACGACCAGAGCAGCATTTCTCCTCTTATGTCTGCCGTCGATATTCAGAATTGCTTTGGAAATCTAACGGATCAATGGTTAACTTTATTGACCGGACTCACACACACGCCGTCCGTTGTTCACAAGACAAAATGTCTCATAGCATCTATATTTCTTTTCTTTTCTTTTTCTTTTCTTCTGATATTTACACGAACCAGTTTTGTTTCTTCTTCTTCTTCTTCTTCTTCTTCTTCTTCTTCTTCTTCTTCTTCTTCTTCTAAAATTTCCACTATTACTTCTATTTCCTCACGTTACCGACACCACTATCAGCAGCAACAGCAGCCGCAACGTTAGACCCGCCCCACACACACACCACTACCATCATCATCATCATTATCATCATCATCGTCATCATCATCAGCAGCAGCAGCATCATTGTCATCATCATCATCACCAGCAACAACAGCCGCAACGTTACCACCACCACCACCACCACCACCACCAGCAACATCATCATCATCATCATCATCATCATCATCATCATCATCATCATCACCATCGCCATCGTCATCGTCATCATCATCACCATCATCATCATCATCATCATCATCATCATCATCATCATCATCGTTATCATCATCATCATCATCATCATCGTCATCATCATCATCATCATCACCGTCATCATCAGAAGCAACATCAACAACATTTTTTCCAATCAGTTATTCTCTTTGTATCGCTTCAAAACTCCATGACTAATCAAATAAGCATTTTGCTCGGCTAACTTTTAATCCTCAATAATATAGCGTGACGGGAGATCTAGACGTTGGATGATTCTGCAAGCTAGGTTCAAATTATGGTTGAAGCTAGTTGTGTTTCTTTCAGGCGTTTGTGAATAGATTATGTTACACAGCTGTCGATTCCGACCAAGAATGTTACAGTTGTTAGCACAACGGAACAACTTCTGCTTCTTCTTCTTCGCTCACTTATTCCTGAGAGGGTCATGGGGGCAGTCCTCAAATACTCCTTCCGGCAGGTCCTGTCAGAAGTGACCGTCTCCAACTGATCTGGCTGGTTCCCCAAGTGAGACCTGCCGAGCTCATGGATGTTATCCAACCATCTTGTTCGGTGTCTACCCCTGGGTCTCCTGCAGGTTTTGCCCGTAACATCGGTCCAACGATTCTTTCCTAAGACATTCTAACCACATGCCCATTGTGAAGTTAATACGCAAGTAGCTGAACATTTCATAGCCACGTGTATCCTTCATGTAGTTCTCAGGGAAATTTAGCGTGACAAAAGTGTGACAAAACTGGATTTTTGAATTGCAGGTACTAACCTGGCTCTTTACCCGCTGAGTTGATTGTACAAGGTGTGCATATATCGAACAAGGGCATTAGTTGGAATGAATTCCGTACAGGGTGGACCACGTTAAGGGTGCAATATCTCAACCAAGACCTCGTCCCGGACTTTACATTTAAACCAGCGGACTTTCACCTTCCCAGAAAGCAATGAGTGTCCATTAATAGGATCCGCACAACACATGCCAGGACAGCCCATCATCTCCATCGATGGAAACTGAAAGACCAGCATGTGACTGTGGGGACCCTACCAGAGAGTACTGCATGTTGTTCGGGATTGCCTCCTCAGATGTTTTCCCGGCGGCTTGGAGGCAATCAATAATACTGTAAATGGTCTGGCTAGCCGGGCGACTTGCCTCTCTAACTATTGTGTATATGTCATACGACAAGAAGAACCTGCTGAGTAGACTAGAACAACGTGAAATCAAGTGCCTTTCACAAAGGCGCAAGGTGCCACAGGGAGTCGAACTCACGAACTTGTGATTACCAACCAAACACCCGAAGCACTAAGCCATGAACCTTCACTCAACGATATGAACCTAATACAATTTCATTTCGTTTTTTGTGACCAATATGTAAGAAGAAAATACATAGAAATATATATAAACTACGGCCGTCATTCGCATTATTGTTATTATTAGATATTTCAAAATGGCGGTGGATTGGCAGTATCGGTAAAGCGTCGTACACCATACTCCGCAGCGTAGAATTACGGCTCTTTACGATCTGAGTTCAAATCCCGCCGAGGTTAACTTTGCCTTTCATCACTATGGGGTCGATAAATAAAGCACCAGTAATGCCCTGGATTGATTTAATCGACCACCCCCCCCCCACTCCGCTTCAAATTGCTGGCCTCGTGGCTAATATTTCAAGGGAAATTGTAGAATGGTTTAAACAACGTGCTAGGAGCATATTAATAGTATTGTTATTCAAGCTCTCTGTTCTTATTAAAGAATGTTAAATATTAGATAACAAATATCAACAAATTGCAATTCCTTTCGAGTAAACATGCAGTAAAACGTTTTATCATAAGTGTGGATAAACAGTACAAAAGCTACCAGTGTCACTCGCAATCAAATATAATTTCATACTTTATATCATCCTTCCGTTCAGGTTTTAGGATCCCATGCAGTCGCAATCTGACTCAGACAAAATCTCAGCCTTTCCTCACTTGATCCAGCGGAACATCCAGGATGTGAACCCTGGAAGGAGAGTGAACTGTATCAGTACTGAGCTTTCTTCTTCCTTTATCTAACAACATAGTGTACATTGTGTGTAACATTCGACCGTTGTTTGTGTGTAAACATTGAATGCAAGAGGTGGCATGCTAGAGTGTCGACGTGGGATAATTATTTGAAGTAAATATCATTTTCAAATGAACTTCAACTAAGCAATTCTAAAAATACCACAAAACTCTTAAATCAATCAATGAAATTATTATAGACTGAATTTTCCCCCATAACTTGTATATTTAGCCCACTTTGTTAGAATGCCCAAATTAATCTATTCACGCCTAGAGGGAAATCAGGGAACTCGACATTTTGTTAGCGGAATTTGAAGTCAATTTTGAATCGGTATGAATGCATGGATCCGTAACTCCTGATGGAGTCGTACGCAGCTGATTTCTTTTAGAGGAGAAGGAGAAAGAGAGAGAGAGAGAGGGGGAGGGGAGTATGTGTGAAAGAGAGTGAGAAAGAGAGAGGAGGTGTATGTGTGAAAGAGACGAAGTGAAAAAAGATATATAGAGAAAGAATCAACCCCAGTACTGGATTGGTACATTTTTTTATCGATCACAAGATGATGAAGGCGTAGTTAACCACGACCAATTTTGAACGCAGCGTAGAGAGAGCTGAGACGAGTACCGCAAAGCTTTCTATTCTATCCGACGTTCTAACGCACCATCCTGAAAGTGAATCTCAAAGACTGAATTAAAATAATAATTGTTTCTACTTTTGGCACAAGGCCACAAATTACCCAGTACATTACTGGTACTTTATTTTATCGACCCCGTAAGGATGAAAGGCAAAGTTAACCTCGGCGGGATTTGAACTCAGAATGGGCCGTAACTCTCTGCGTCAAAGGGCCGTAACTCTCTGCGTCAAAGCATGGCGTCTGACCCTCTACCGATACTGCCAATCCACAATGGTTGCTGTTTTGGAAGCATAGAAATATCAGTGTGGGTGTGTGTATATATATATATATATACACGCTGTTTACCTTTTACATACACACATATATATATATATATATATATGTGTATGTAAAAGGTAAACAGAAATAACAACACAATCGGTACAGTATATGGAAGGTATATATTAGGTTAACGCTTGATATAACAGGAAATATATATATATATATATATATATATATATATATATATATATATATCGTTTCTGAATTTGTTTAGCAAGATTCTTTATCTGAAAACGTGTGTTGAAACCGATATTGTTATACTTTGGGAGGGTCATGTTGCCAATCAGAATCACACGCACCAGTTGCTTTCACTTCAATTTATTATAATAAATTTATAAATTTAGGAATTTATAAATTTCCGGTTGGTTGGTTGGTTCCACAACCAGATGGTTGTTTATATATTGTCAAAGTTCTTTCGTCACACATTCTATGACCTCTTCAGTGACTGGGGATTCTTTTCTTTGTTTTTTGTTTTTTGTTTTTTGTGCCTCTCCTTTGTTCTGTCCTACGCCATCTTGTTTTTGTGTGTGTGTTGTGTGCTTAGTTTGCGCATGTGTTACACCCGGGTGTCTGTGTGTGTTTATATGCGTTTATTTATTTGTTTATTTACATGTTACTGATTGTTTGTTTGTTCTATGTGCGTGTGTGTTTTCATTTTGTCCTTAATTGTAAGTTGTGATGTTGCTGTTCCACTCATGTTTTCTATTTAATTTTGGTTGTAATTCATTTATGTTTATTGCCTCTGTTATTTGTGTGTAGATTCTATTTTTATTTCTATGTTCTCTAATTTACCCTTATGTTCTATTTTAGCATGTTGGTAGAGTACAGATGATTCTTTACTATCTTGAAGGTCTCGCCAGTGTTCATTTATCCGTTCCCCTATACTACGAGCTGTCTCACCTATGTACACTATATTTTTATTTCTACATTGTCCTTCAGTACATCTTATGCTATATACTACATTTCAAACTCAATATTAAGATAGTAGAAAGACCAGGTACCTCCATAAAAACACTTATTAGCAAGACATACCCTTTTCAAAGACCTCCCTGTATAGATAAGAAATGTATAATCTGTAAATCAAGCCCCCATATTAACTGTAAAACTAGAAATGTAGTATATAGCATAAGATGTACTGAAGGACAATGTAGAGATAAACATATAGTGTACATAGGTGAGACAGCTCGTAGTATAGGGGAACGGATAAATGAACACTGGCGAGACCTTCAAGATAGTAAAGAATCATCTGTACTCTACCAACATGCTAAAATAGAACATAAGGGTAAATTAGAGAACATAGAAATAAAAATAGAATCTACACACAGAAAAGACGCAATGTTTAGACAAATCACAGAGGCAATAAACATAAATGAATTACAACCAAAATTAAATAGAAAATATGAGTGGAACAGCAACATCACAACTTATAATTAAGGACAACATGAAAACACACACGCACATAGAACAAACAACCAACCAGTAACATGTAAATAAACAAATAAATAAACGAATATAAACACACACAGACACCCGGATGTAACACATGCGCAAACCAAGCACACAACACACACACAAAAACAAGATGGCGTAGGAAAGAACAAAGGAGAGGCACAAAAAACAAAAAACAAAAAACAAAAAACAAAGAAAAGAATCCCCAGTCACTGAAGAGGTCACAGAATGTGTGACGAAAGAACTTTGACAATATATAAACAACCATCTGGTTGTGGAACCAACCAACCAACCGGAAATTTATAAATTCCTAAATTTATAAATTTATTATAATAAATTGAAGTGAAAGCAACTGGTGCGTGTGTTTGTTATTGGCAACATGACCCTCCCAAAGTATAACAATACATATTATATATATATATTCAATAAGAAAAGAGTAAGGACCTCGACGGCTGAGCTCCGGCCGTTTCGAGAGATAGATCCGAACTTTTCCTTACCCACTCTACTACCCTAAGTATCGAGTACTCTGGTGCGTTATGGTCTGCACCTGGTATCTTACCACACCGTCTTTGTTATATATATATATATATATATATATATATATATATATAGCGGCGATGAATTAGTTTTGCGAGGTTTTTTATATGAAATCGTGTGTCGAAACAGATATTGTTATATTTGGGGAGGGTCATATTTGCGTAATATTGCCAGAATTAATAACAGAACACACTCACTGTTTGGTTGGTTTTCGCTTCTCGCTGTCTTTTATATATATATATCTGCGATCTAACTTACTCGGTCCTCAATGTTGCCATTGACTGACCGGCGGTCAAAAATAAATATTCAATATATTTAAGTTCAATGAGAAAATCTACACCCAAAATGAGGGAGCAGCCATCGGCGTCAGCATAGCTGGTGATGTTGCCAACCTTTTCATGGTATGGTGGGAAAGGAGACTTAAAGATCTCCTTAATGAAAGCTCCATAGACCTCATCATGTACTCTCGTTATGTAGACGATATCAATATAGCTATAAGAACACCCCCACTAGAGAGCACTAACAAGTTTGATTTAGAACGTAGCACGATGGAAAGCATCCAGCAGATAGCTAATTCCATACACCAGAGTATAACTGTAACTATAGACTTCCCTTCCAAACACCCTAACAATAG
>OZ024741.1:353057163-353099663 GCA_964016885.1 Eledone cirrhosa
AAATAAAGTATCAGTTAGGTAATGGGGTCAATTTAATCAACTTTGCCTTCCCCCAAATTTGTTGGCTTAGTGTCGAAATTAGAAATCAATATTTAGCTATAGATGTAGTTGCCCACAGTAAAACAACGAACTTAGCAGTACTGCCATTTCTTTTGACTGTAAGTTACTCTAACATATGAGGTATTTATTTACAGTATCTTAAGGACATTGGATAGAATACTTTGTGGTATCCATTTCGTCAGTTTTCTCTCTGAGTTCAAATCTCACCGAACTCAACTTTGACTTTCGTCCTTTCAAGATTGATAACATCTACCAGTCCAGTACTAGGGTCTTGTCTTCCCCTTTCTCACTTTCACACGCACACACACACACACACACACACACACACTCTCTCTTTCTTCTCTCTCCATCTCTCTCCCTTCTCTCTCTCTCCCTCTCTCAAGCCAAACCATTGCCAACAAAACACTCGTCCTGTATACAGTGTTTCCACTACTTACAGTAATGAGATAATCCTTTCTATGGTAGTTGCTTCTGCATTTGTTTTTTGTTATAAGCTCCAATAATAATAGTAAAGCCCTTGAATGCTGCTCTTCATACTAATAAAAAATAATCATGGTTTGATTGCAGTAGTAGACGCTCACAAACCTCCTTCATTGTTTGCAGTTTGTATAGTTATTTGTGGTCCCGTGATCAGGATATTAGCTATGGTTATCGGTGACAACCTAAATCTAGAAATCCCGAAACAGATAGCGATGCCATCTCGTCCGACACTCTCACAGTTCCACTATTGTGTTGCCATGAATTGTCACTTTATTTTGTTGAACCCAAAAGGATGGAAAGCCGCAACAAATAAACAAGATATTCTACAAGATTACTCTGCCAATTCACTGCTAAGGAAATACTTGACTGTCATATGGTATCTCATGATGCTTTCAGAAATAAATGAATTATAGTTATTTATAGCTCCCTCTTACACCTAATTTACAACTAATGTGGAGAGTTCTAGCGTCGATGGCAGTGGATTGCCGAAATTGTTAGAACGTCGGTTGAGATGCCTTGCTGTATCTTCTTCGGCACTTTGATTTTTGGGTTCAAATTCCACCCAGGGTTTAAAATCCTACCAATATCTAGGACTAATCACCCGACTACTGGACCATGATTATGAAAACTGCAAATAGTGACTGGAGTTTGTGACCGTCTGCTACTGCAGTCGAACGAGGATAATTATTTACATTATACGTAATATAAGGCAACATTGACGTTAATAGCTAAAACATTAGACATCCTATAAAAACAGATCAGCCTTAAAGCTCACATCTACGCCTAATAAACATTGAACAGGAGAACTAATCTCTAAGTCCGTGAAATTAAATGTACTAAGATAAAGCGTATCCCAATACAATGCAAAATTATCCCATATGAAGAAACATGTTAAAGATTGCTTCACCAGACAGTGAGCACCATCAGCAACCGAAAAGACGCCAGCCAATAACCAATTTTGACGCCGCATTGTTTTTCATTAACAAATTCAAAAACGTCTTAATTAAAACCTTTAGAAATTGTGTTATTTATAACTTTTGTATTACAGCGTATTTCACATTTCCCCTTTCTCACTGTTTCTCTCTCTGCATGATTGTCCGCTGTCCGTCATTCCAAATACACACGCACACACAAACACAACTTATATATGTATGTGTATATATATATATATATATAAGCTTATTCTGGGTTCAATCGGGAGTAACCAGGTTAACTTTGCCTTTCATCCTTACGGGGTCGATAAAATAAAGTACCAGTAATATGCTGGGATAATTGCTGGCCTTGTGCCTATAGTAGCAATCATTATTAAAGTTATATATATATATATATATATATATATATATATATATATAAAAGTAAGTCCATAGAATCATTAGATAAAATATATACAGTATTTCTCCTCCCAATCAGTATAAATCAACCACACAAAAAAATCATTTAAACGAGGCTATAAGTTTAAAATGTACTTATGAAGAAACAATGGTTAAATGATATAGCTTCTAATTCGCGACTTATAGCTACAAAAAAATTACCTAATATTTCTATTAGCCTGTAAAAATTGACTATATATATATATATTGATGATGCATATATGATGATGCATATAGTAGAAGACACTCCCTAAAGCTGCCATGCAATGCGACAGAACCCTAAACTAAGTGGGTGTGTAGCTAACTCTCTAACTACACAGCCATACCTGCGCGCACACACACACACACACACACACACACATATATATCACACACATATTTATATATGCATATAATATTAGTAATAAACGAAAGATATACATTTTATATAATCTCTATTTATTTCATTATATATATTTCGAAGATGCAAAATTATATACATATGTGTATACAAATACAAACGTACACACATATGCATATTTATTTTTATGCATATATATGTATGTGTATGTCTGTGTGTATACATAGTTATATATAGATTGAGAGAGAGAAAGACAGAGAGTTTGTGATCAATCTACGCGATTTTCCATTGGTTTATTGATTACTCATCTAACTGAACAGCTTGAATCCAATTCTTTAGTGTTAGGAGAGAAAAAACTCGAGAAGTAATAGTTGAAACTGCAATCACAATCGAACTTCCTAATACAGACCTGAACTTGCCGTATAAAGACAGTTTCGGCAATCACTTCTTAGTCTCTAATTTAGGCACAAGGCCAGCAATTTATGGAGTGAGAGGAGTCGATTATATCAACCCAAGTACTTGACTGGTGCTTTATTTCATCGATCCCGGAAGAATGAAAGGAAAATTTAACTTAATTTAACTCAGAACGTAAAAAGCTGAAGTATTTACCACGATAAGATGATCAGATCTGAAGCAACTTTGATCATATTTCTAACGCAAGTGTTTATATATGGTTGTTCGACCTGCTTAAAAAAGCTGTACAATCTACCTCTAATCAGACCCCACGTGCGGCATCAGATAATGTAAATCCTAGATATGTACAGACACATGCACACACACATATATCTGCATACACACACACACATGCAGATCAACACATTTGTGTAGCTACAAATGAGGAAGAATCCACGAGGGTGTATGACATGCTAGAAACAGCAGCCAAATCTCAATCGAATCATACAACGTCTTGAAATTAGGAGAGTACAGGAGATATATAGAGCATATTTCAAGTTATTTTGTGGTCAAATAAATATATCAGGAATGTCAGCATAATTGACATGTAATCGGAATTATTGACATTTAAATTCCCCAGCCATCAAATTCTCTATCCACACGGCCATTTCACATAGTAAAATACTCATTTTACTATAGTGGAATCCTTTTACCAGAGAGAGAGAGAGAGAGAGAGAGAGAGTGAGAGAAAGAGTGTGTGGGAGAGAGAGAGAATGTGTATGAGAGATAGAGATCGAGTGAGAAATAGAGAGAAATGTAGAGAGTGAGAAAGAGAGAGAGAGAGAGAGAGAGAGAAATAGAGAGAGAGAGAGAGAGAGAGAGAGAGAGAGAGGGAGAGAGAGAGAGAGAGAGAGAGACTGTGTGAGAGAGAGAGAATATCATAAGAAATTATGGTAAATGAACCGTATAAATTAGGCTCACTCAACAATTTCCGCCGATAGCCCACATCCATCACATCAATACAGTTAGCTATCTTGACTCTTTATTGATTGAATTAAAACCAAGGGAGAGAAAATATTTCCGCTCCATTCCTTCAGAATAACTCTTGTAACTAATATTCTAATTGCAGCTAGTTCCGTTTCAGGAAATAGCAATTAGACTTTTTATATCAACTGTGGATCCTTCGATATTTTTGTAAAATTTCTTACACACACACACACACACACACACACACACACACACACACACACACACACACACACACACACACACACACACACACACACACACACACACACACACACACACACACACACACGTACGCACGCAAGCACCCCCCCCACACACACATACACACACTCATATATATGTATATATATATATATATACGTATATATATACGATATATATTATTCAAAATGTTCACAAATGAAAAATATTCTCATAATCAAAATATATACTTTATTATATATATTTTAAAGGTACTGTGTTGTTTTTTTCAGTACGTCCTCATCAGACAAAATACTGCCAATACTGGAATTAAATAATCAAGACCGTAGCGGTATGTCATATATCAAATCATATATTTTGTCTGATGAAGACGTACTGAAAAAACAACACAGTACCTTATATATAATAAAGTATATATTTTGATTATGAGAATATTTTCATTTGTTAATATTTTGAATAATATTAAAAACTCCAGGAAAACTTTTTTTGTTGAGTGCTTCTAATCTCTTGCAAATTGTATTCGTTGAGTAATCAACGAACCATACTAATCTTTGGTTATATATATATATATATATATATAGGAACGAGTAGGACCCCGACGGCTGAGCTCAAGCCGTTTCGACTGCTAATTATGGTTCACCTGGTTCCTTACCACATTTCCTTCGTTATATATATATATATATATATATATATATATATATATATATAATGAACAAAACGGAGTTAAAGACTCGCGTTAATCCCTTGTAATTTAATGAGCTCAAGGAATAAGTACCGGGTTCTTCATAATACAGTATATAGAGAAGAATATACAAATAGGCTATGTTTTCAATTACGAAGGGTAGAGAACCACTAGAGTGAAGAACATAAAGTCTACAAAAAGTGTGGAAAATACATAATAATTAAAAAGGTAAATTAAAATGCACAGACCCACTAACTATAAAACACCTGGACAATCTCAAAGACGAGAATGTTTTGCCATAAACAGTGATGGCGCCATACCTTCTCAGGGCTCTTCGGTATGTGTAAAGAAGATACAGTCAACACTTCTAAAGAGACTTTAGACAACTGAAATAGCGCACATGGTGTGAGAAAAGAAAACATGGTTATTTACCCCTCGTAAGCGAAAATATTCCCTTTTTGTGTTTTCTTCTCTATTTACTGTATTATATATATATATATATATATTATATATATATATATATATATATATATATATATATATATATATATAATGAAAAGAAATTGAAAATGCAACTGGAGTCTTTTAAGAATATTTATTTTACTTTACCGGCTTCAGAGTTCTTATGATTTTCAAAAGTAAAATTGAGATGGAGGGTTTGTGTTTCTGTTGTGGTTTGTCTCGCATCTGGTTCGTGTTCGAAAGTTCTTTCTGTTTTATACATTGGTGTTTTTTTTAAAAAGTACTTAGGTTGGCAGATTTCTTCCAGAGAAAGATAGAAATTGAGTGAGAGGAAATGAGAAAGAGATGTAGAGGAAGAATCGATCCCAGTACGAGAGGATGAAAGGCAAAGTTGACCTCGGCGGGATTTGAACTCAGCGAGCAGAGAGCCGGAACAAATACCATAAAGCATTCTATCCACGTTCTAACGACTATGATAATCTGTATACTCTCATATAACTTCCTCTGTCTTTCTTCCGTTGTTGACAACATCAAACGCTTTACTTTAACCCTTGTACTTTTGGTAAAATGAATTGTTCTCCAGAAAACGAAATAAAATACCAACACATGTATTTAGTTTTGAATGTCTTAGTAAACGCTTTTTAAACATGAATATATATATATATATATATATATATATATATATATATATATATATATATATATATATATATATATAACCCCACACGCACACGCACACAGGCGCGCGCGCATTCTGCATAGAACGTTCAAGCATCAACTGAACGAGTATCCAATACAAGTGAGTAGATTGTAAGATTTATTTTCCGAAGAAAAAGTTGGCAATGGCTTCGAATTTTCGTCGATGAGGCCGTTCCAGACTGTTGGTAAGTGTCTTTCTTAGATCTTTTATATATGTTTATTTCTGCACTTGAGGTGTTCAGTTGTTACTTAATTAGCGGTGTTAATCTTTATATGGTAGTAGGTGAAGAAGGGGTGTATGTGAAAGTATTGGCAACTGCCTTTTAGACGTGTCCACCATGCAGCTTCTTTCCCCATAACTACCTGGCAGAAGAAAACTTGTTCCCTACTAAAACAAGGTGCTCGTTCTATTTTTACTATAGACTCAGTTGATTGCCGGGTCTGTCCTACACATGATGGCTGCTGTTCGACACAATCCCACATATCTGCAATTCATGGACACTGGACGGTAGCACGCAGGACGATTTCGTGGTCTTGCGCACATCTCGAACAGGTTCGGCTGTTGGCATTTCGTACAGATCGAACTTCACAGGAGCTAGTTACGCCACACTCATTCTACTCTGATTTTTACCTATCATCATCCCAGGCCATCATCGATTATACCTTTCAGGAATTACCTAGAGAACGTAAGCGTTGATTTACAAGCGTTGATTGCGTTGTCCAGCTGGTTAAGTGACGTGAACGCCTGGAAACACATATATTTATATAAGTATGTACTCTCTCTCTTTCTCTCTTACACACACACACACACACATTTGAGATATACTTCTTTATTTGCCACAAGGGCGCACAAGAAGAGGGGACAATACAAAGACACATGCCAGTGATTTTACATACAGTCGTGTAAAAATATTATTAAAACAAACAAATTTAACAATCGAAATCCCCAATAGGGGGGAGGCGTTACAAATGGGTTGTTTAATACGCCGTCGATAGAACAACCCTCAACTTCAGGAGCGTGTTGTGCAAGTGCCCCTTTCTTCCTTTTGCTCTCTTCTTCAACATACAGGTTTATATACAGAGAAGGCCCAATCACTCGGGCCATTTTTGCTACATTCACCCACCTTTCAGTAAATTTACTGGGTTGCAGAGCCTCTCTCTCCACTCTACATTTGAGATAGATAGATAGATAGATAGATAGATAGATAGATAGATAGATAGATAGATAGATAGATAGAAAGAAAATGATACTCATTATTGTGGTTATATGCGTACACTGATATATTCACTTTTATCTTAGAATCTTGTATTATTAATTATAAAAGTAACATATTTTCAAGTATGTTTTAGTACTGAAAATCGTTTGTCTTACTTCTGTGATCTTGTTTCTGATATTCTACTTCACTATATCTAAGCAGTTCTTAATGTATGTAGTGTGGATATCTTTCAGTGCTTTTTCTTTCGTTTTCTCCTTTTTCTTTCTTTGTTATTGTCTCATCGGTCACATTCTCTCTCCCCTCATCTCTCTCTCGTATTCTTTCTTCTTTTCCTCAATTACCTCTTGTTAGACTAAAGTATAGGATAGAATATATCCAATCAAAGTGTGGAGACTTTACCGACCGCTTCCTTTTCGTGCCGGTCATCACCGAGTCCTCCGATGTCCTCAGTCACCGAACTGACGACCTCTACCAACATTGGGAAGAGTGCATCCCGCCTCACAAAAAACCCTTAAAGGTGAAGTGGCTGAATTAGCAGTTGTTACATACGAAGAAAATGCATTGGGAACTTTCTCGTAACAAAGGGAGAATGTCTACATAAAGGTCTGCCGGTTTCACTTGTTATTAAGATATTCATGGAAATGAAGTTGTACCGCATTTTTTATACGCACCCCAAACACATACATATGTGTATAATAAGAATTATATAAATAAATGAAACATAATTTACAATTAATTTGAAAGATGGTTATGTGAACTTCAGCTCCACCTCTACTGAATATCCAAGATCTGAACTCAGAATGTTCCTCTCTAAGCTACAGTTTTCTTTTATGGAAAAGCAAGCTTTCATTGCCTATTTTCCCCTGCACACCACCGATGTTGTCGGAGAGAAAGGCAATGACCGATAATATTTGCTATCAGTGTCGTCTCAGGTGTGGCCATCAGAATTCAGAGACGAAACAGAGACGACCTAACAATTCCTCTAATCCACCTCACTGAATTCGTACTTATATTTTATCACGAACAAGTCGTATAGAATCACATTTATTTTCTTGGGGAGACACACGCCAAAATCCTATGGCACTATTTGTTTTAATGTAAAACGTATCAGTCTGAAAGAGAGAGAGGGAGGGGGGGGAGGGAAACAGAGAGAAAGATAGATAGATAGAGAGAGAGAGAGAAAGTGAGAGAGAGCGAGAGAGAGGGAGAGAGAGAAAGAGAGAGAAAGCGAGAGAGAGAAAGATAGATAGAGAGATAGATAGATAGATAGATAGATTTCTTTATTTACCATAAAGGCATAAAAAGAAGGGACAAATACAAAGGGGGAGTTTACATATAATCGAGTAAAAAGGGTGTAACATGAAAATAATCGAAAATAACCTCAAAAGGCAAAAGGGAGGGGACGTGATGGGGGTTGCACACACCCCCGAAAAAGTGTGCAATCCTTTGCCCGGGGAGCACATGGAGAAGGTGCTCCCCTCTCCTTTACTTCTTTACCTACAGGATGGTATACAGAGAAGGCCCATTTACACGAGCCATTCTCGCCACTATCACCCACCTTTCATAAAACTGCCTGTGGCCAAGCACCTCTCTCTCCATTCTTATCCTTCTTCCGAAGTGATATCGGAAGAAGTAGACCAGACTATGGCCAGAGAGGAAGTTGCCTGACCTCAGACCTTTCAATCGTGTCCACCAAACAACCTCTTTCAACATGGCTATTACGCACAGAAAAACCGCCTTTGCTTCCTTTGTGAAGAGGGGAGGCGGTTTGATTGTCATCACGGACTCGGCGGTCAATTTAATCGGCGCCACCCGCGACAGCAGTTGTTCGGCGTAGCCCCACAGATCAGCCACGCCCGGACATTGCACCAATGCGTGCGCTACGGTTTCTTCGTGACGCACGCATCTAGGGCAAATCTTTTTTGAGGGATCCCTGCCCGGGCGCCCGTGTCTGTAGAGCCTCTCTCGAACGGGTAGAGCCCCTCGGTAGCACTGCCAGGCCAGTGACTTCTGGAAGTTGTCCATTGGTCCTGGGCCGAAAGTCCTACCGAACAGGCTGGCCAGTTCGTCTTCTTCCATGTCCAGCGACTCTCCAAGGGTGTCATCGCCCCTGCTAGCCACCAGCCCTCTATAGAATGATGAGGTGGATTCTCCACCGATGGCCCGGCCCGCTTGCCAGAGAGCCCTGAGCGCCTGAGCACACTCAGTGTGCCAGTCTCCCAGTTTTCCGGATCTTTGCTTGACCCAGGACTGTAGCTCGGTGAGTGAGACGAGTCTCGGAAAGGCTCGTTTCACGAACGGAGCCCACACCGGTTGACCAGTGAGGAATACCTGTAGGTGCCGTAGCCTTAATGCGTGCCTACGCATCATCAACCACGGCATCCCCAGCCCTCCTTTCGAAGGTTGTTGGCAGCAGATGGATCTTCTCACCATAGGAGGACGCTTCTTCCAAAGAAATTGGAAGAGCATGCGTTCCATGGTGGTGAGTGTTTCCTTAGGGCAAGGCACGACAGTCAGGCGGTAGTAAGTGACGGACGCTATGTAAATGTTCGCCACCTCCGCCCGGCCTTTTAGGGACAGCTTACACTTGGCCCATTTCTGGGTTAGTGCAAACACCTTGTTCGTAACCTCGTTCCAGTTCTTTTCCACCTGGAGGTCCGGTCCAAACCAGACCCCAAGCAACTTTACCGGGCCCTCCGTCCAGTGTCCGACGACACCGACAGGAGGCATCGGTTTGCCTCTCCACGTTCCGAGTTGCAGCCCGATGGATTTTTCCCGGTTCAGTTTCGCTCCTGACAACCTTTCGTACTCCTCCAGTAAGGTACCGATCGCCTCGATCTCCGAGTCGGTTGATACCATTACTGTTACGTCATCGGCGTAGGCCGACACCGCTTTGCTCAATCCTGGTTCCAGGGGGATACCCTGCAACAACTCCAACTTCCTCAGTAAAGGCTCGAGAGTCAATACGTACAGAAGGGAGGAGAGAGGGCACCCCTGTCGAATGGATCGTGTGATTTCGAACGGCTTCGAAAGGTAGCCGTTCACCTTGATCCTAGAACAGATGTGGTTGCTATGTAGGGCAGTGATCCAGCCTCTGAAAACAGGACCGAACCCAGCCGCCGCTAGCACCGCATCCAGGTAACCATGGTCGACCCTATCGAAGGCCTTAGACTGATCCAAGTTGATCAGGGCCCCACCGAAGCCGGGTTTGTTGCCAACCCTCTCTATGATGTATCGCATGAGGTGGAGGTTATCGTGAATGGACCTGGATGGGATAGCACATGTCTGCGCATCTCCCACCAGGCCACCCACGACAAGCGCCAACCTCTTTGCTAACACCTTGGCCAAAATCTTTAACTCTGTGTTTAGCAGGGTTATGGGCCGAAAATTATTTATACTATCCCCCTTGTTCTCGTCCTTCCTCACCAGCGTGACTACGCCCTTGGCTACAGAACAAGGAATTCTCCCGTTCTGCTGCCAATTGCAGTAGACCGCTTCGAGGAGTTCGGAGAAGAAGACCGGCATTGCTAAATAAAGTTCGTAAGGTATACCATCGAGACCTGCGTCTGCTGCATTGTCTCAGCGCATCTCCGATCTCATCAGCCGAGATTGGTCCCTCGCAGGACTCTGCCTCTTCGTTCGAGAGACGCGGCAGGCCGTCGAGGTATGGACCGAAATCCACGCCCCGGCCCGGACCCTCGCCTCCCCCGAACAATCGGGCAAAGTGCTTTTGAAAGGCCTCGCACATCTGCTTAGGCTCCCGGATCACTCGTCCATCTTCGTCTTGCAACGACCGGATGGTGGATCGATTTCCACTCTTAGCTTCTGTCACGCGGGCCCATCCAACGGCTTTGGCCCCCTCATTACCTAGAGCACGTATTTTACTTGTTAGATAGATAGATAGATAGATAGACAGAGAGAGAGAGAGAGCGGAGAGTGCGAGAGAGAGAGAAGAGAAAGAGAGAGACAGGGCGAGAGAGAGAGAGAGAGGGAGAGAGAAAGAGAGAGAGAGATAGAGATCATCTTGAGGCTAGTTTTTAAAAAACTACTAAAAGTGGGGGTGAGTGCAATGTATTGTTAAGAATCTTCCAAACATAAAAAATATATATTTCAGTACTTGGATGCTACAAAAATACTCAGAAACAGAAACTTTTAACTGCTTTATAACTGCCCATGTTTGTCACAATTTTTCTTATTTATGCTGCTTTTGGTATTTTTTCCTTTCTTTTTTTTTATCTGTTGTTTTTCTCTAGGTTTTGTTTCTTAAACATAAGGGGTTTTGGGTATCTCTGCTAGTCTGTCAAAGCTTACCAACCCCACACAGATGTTTAAATTGAATAAATATATCAATAATGGCTACAAGGCTAAGTTGACGTCGCTGGGATTTGATATCAGTGGACAAAGAACCAGAACAGATAACGTAAGGATTTCAATGTGACGCTTTAACAGTTCTAACAATTCGCCATCTTTGTTAGTGGATATATATATATACAAAACAAACAATGACCATTGAAATACCGAATTATGTGTATATATAATTCAATAAGGAAAAACTCAGATACATAAACAAAGAACACCCACTGTTCTATATGTATGTATGTATGTATGTATGTATGTATGTATGTATGTATGTATGTATGTATGTATGTATGTATGTATGTATGTATGTATGTATGTATGTATGTATGTATGTATGTATGTTTATGTCAGGTCACCAGTTGGTGCTACTGGTAACATGTATCCCAGTACAAGCTGTTTAATGGTCGGGTCGTTGGCGACTAAACTGGCAACCCCACCAAGGTTTCTTGGTGAGGAGGGTGACTTTGGACATCCTGCAGGACTAAAAACAAAACCTGTCAAAGGGCAAAGGAGCTCTTGAGAGTCAATGGCCATCCAAAATCACCGGGAGAGATGACCCTTAGCCTTTGTCAAGGCAGAATTCTAGGAGAAGGAAAACTCTGATATAACACCTGCAACCCTGATGGTATCCAATGATGTTGACTTGTTCTTCTTGTTGGTAAATATCATCTTGGTTAAGAGAGTGGGACTGGCTTTGTGCAGTGCCTTTGCTCACTATAAAAGGTTCACGGCACAGGCATTGCTTTATATCTGGAGATCTCTCTGCACTTGTCGTCACATGGTACCATGGGCCCAGCACTGTGTGTCAATCATTGTCACAAGTGTAGTGTTTGTACCAGAGTTTTCAAGTCGCTGCCTGGACTAAAACGTCACACTCGTTCAGCGCATCGGTAGGGGTTCTCCTACATGGATATAAAGTAGTAGCCGTACTCGAAAACGAGTTGGCAGCCACCATGTATGTATGTATGTATGTATGTATGTATGTATGTATGTATGTATGTATGTATGTATGTATGTATGTATGTATGTATGTATGTATTATGTTATATCAGGTCACCACTTGGTGCTACTGGTAACATGTATCCCAGTACAAGCTGTCTAATGGTCGGGTCGTTGGCGACTAAACTGGCAACCCCACCAAGGTTTCTTGGTGAGGAGGGTGACTTTGGACATCCTGCAGCACTAAAAACAAAACCTGTCTAAGGGCAAAGGAGCTCTTAAGAGTCAATGGCCATCCAAAATCACCGGGAGAGATGACCCCTTAGCCTTTGTCAAGGCAGAATTCTAGGAGAAGGAAAACTCTGATATAACACCTGCAACCCTGATGGTATCCAATGATGTTGACTTGTTCTTCTTTTTGGTAAATATCATCTTGGTTAAGAGAGTGGGACTGGCTTTGTTCAGTACCTTTGCTCACTATAAAAGCTTCACGGCACAGGCATTACTTTATATCTGGAGATCTCTCTGCATTTGTCGTCACATGGTACCATGGGCCCAGCACTATGTGTCAGTAATTGTCACAAGTGTAGTGTTTGTACCAGAGTTTTCAAGTCGCTGGCTGGACTAAAAAGTCGCACTCGTTCAGCGCATCGGTAGGGGTACTCCTACATGGATATAAAGTAGTGGCCGTACTCGAAAGCGAGTTGGCAGCCACCATGTATGTATGTATGTATGTATGTATGTATGTATGTATGTATGTATGTATGTATGTATGTATGTATGTATGTATGTATGTGTGTGTATATATATGTATGTGTGCGTGTGTGCCCATATATATATATATAGTTAATAAATGAAACAAACAAAACAGAGGAGGCAATTTTACACCGTTACATTAGGTTCATTCTTGTGTGTGTGTGTTTGTGTGTGTGTGTGTGTGTGTGTGTGTGTGTGTGTGTGTGTGAATGTGTGTACGTATATGTATATAAATATATGTATATAAATGCATATATATATATATATATATATATATATATATATATATATATATATATATATATATATATATATGCATTTATATATATATATATATAAGCAATTAATCACATTCTTTCTAACTTGACCACTGCCACGTCACGATTCTTAGCCATTTTTGAATATATTTTTGGCGCGATCACTTTGGAAAATTAATTGTCTAATCTTGAGTTTTCTCCTGATGAGTCTGTTACTCTGGATATATCCTAATAATTGGATGTTTAAAAATACGGACGAAACCATGGTAGAGATATAATTACGGTATGTACACATTTCTTCTAAGTTTGAATTTACACCTAATTGTGTATGGTTGACGGTATATTTAGTCAATTTCTACATGCTGTTGAAATGTTGGATAAATACTCTATTGGGGCCACCGCGAAGAAGCCGCTTTCGGTTATTTGTCGAAAATTTCTTCATAGGAACCTTTATTCTTATAGCCTGGTCTAATTGATTTTTTATATGGTTAATTATGCTAATTGGGAGAGGAAATGGTATATATTTTATCTAATAATTCTAAGGACATGATTTATGATATATATATATATATATATATATATATATATATATATATATATATATATATACACATATATATGTATGTGTATGGTTTCTAATAATGGAAATTGAAAAACATTTGCTGGCAAATTGATTATATTCTTAAATTAATTATATATTTAGATAGTATTTTAAAAGTATTTTTGGATAATGCTTGATATTCCAGCTTATGAAAAATCTCTGGGTTGTGTCCAGATAAAATGTGCTATTTAATTTTTCACTTAGTAATATATATATATACTAGACCTGAAAAATGCGCAAGTTCAAAAGAGCCACAAAATGTTATAATAAACCTTCAAAAGTGTGGGACTAGAGTTGTTGCTAAAAAATATTGTAATCATTATCTATCGTACACTCTGTGGCATCCTTTTATAAGAAAGAGACTCATAACGAACTCAAGACGACACGATAATTATTTAAGCTAATGTTTAATATCTCATATTAGATATTTAGTAATGATTAATACGAAATGCACTTAAACCGAATTCTATATTATAAATTCACTTAAATAATTATCGTGTCGTCTTGAGTTCGTTATGAGTCTCTTTTTTTTATAAAAGGATGCCACAGAGTGTACGATAGATATTGATTACAATATTTTTGAGCAAAAACTCTAGTCCCACACTTTTGAAGGTTTATTATAACATTCTGTGGCTCTTTTGAGATTGCGCATTTTTCAGGCCTAGTTTAATATTTTTTTAAGGCAACGCTTGTAATAACTCTAGTTAAACATGATATATATTAATAATAAATTATCGTTGATGTGTAATTAGATTATATAATTGTTATTTTATAAATGATCTTATAAATATTATTGTAAGATGTATAAAAATATTTTCAGACTTTTAATATAAACAACTACAAAAAAACAATAAATATTAAATAAATATATTTTACATAATAATTGTTATAGTTGAATTAATTATAATTAAATATTACATACAAATAGTCTAACATAATAATAAAAAAATAATCTAACATAATAATAATAAAATAATCTAACATAAAACGAACAGTAATATGGACAAATATACAGGTAAATATGATACAACCAATATTATAAACATGTTATAACGAACTGAAAAAAAAAAATAGTTAATATAAATTTAAAAAATCATATATAAATTAACAATATAACTTACCAAAACGAGAAAAATATTTTAATGATACACGACGAAGTACAGGAGGAAAATTCGAAAGCGAAACGATAAATAAACGTGCAAACAAAGTGGCGGATGCTTTTGAGCAACAATTACTCTCATTTTTTGATTAGCCAATAAGACGATGAAATTAGCCAATAAGACGATACATTACAAAACATGTTTGGGAGGGATCACCACGGCCAGCGAAACCCCTTGAATATTTTATCACAAGCTACGCATATATGTCATGTCATGTCAGAACACGCAGACTTAAAATATTCTGTTGTTAGTCACTGCGTGTCTAACAGATATATATAGACCCGTGTTAGCTGGCAGAAGGCGATATATTTTATCGTTCCTGGGTCTTTAGCCCTAGGAAAGGAAAATGCTTCTCTGATGAACTTTGGTTTTCCATTAGATATCCATTGGATTTCTTGTGTTTTACAAAGCGAAACTGATCAGTAAGGGCCATTAGAAGAGGTAAATATTTATATTATATTTTTTAATTTATTTAAAAAAATTGGTTAAATTTTGCTTGTTCTGCTTATCTTAATATTATAGTTCTGGTATGTCAAATTAATACCATTGAACAACTTTGAATCATAGACAACCTATGTATTTCTAGGGGTACTTAGTACCCTTGGACATATTAACTTCATTTATTATTCTCCGTTATGTAGAGAACAAATCCGTTGTTCTATTTAGCTGCTATTTTTTTAGTAGTAATATAGACAACACGTCTATGGTTTCCCGCTTTTACTTCAGACCGGTTCACATACGGGTCACTTCCACAACCTTATCAGACCCGTGTTAGCTGGCAGAAGGCGATATATTTTATCGTTCCTGAGTCTTTAGCCCTAGGAAAGGAAAATGCTTCTCTGATGAACTTTGATTTTCCATTAGATATCCATTAGATTTCTTGTGTTTTACAAAGCGAAACTGATCAGTAAGGGCCATTAGAAGGGGTAAATATTTATATTATATTTTTTAATTTATTTAAAAAAATTGGTTAAATTTTGCTTGTTCTGCTTATCTTAATATATATATATATATATATATATATATATATATATATATATATATATATATATATATATATTTATACTTTGGGAGGGTCATGTTTCCAATAAAAAACACATGCCACATGCACCTGTTGGTTTTCACTTAAATTTAATATAAATTTCCGGTTGATTGGTTCGATAACCGGATGTTGTTTACATGTTGTCACATTCTGTGACCTCAGTGACTAGGTTTATATTTTGTGTGTCACTCCTTTGTTCTGTCCTACACCATCTTGTTTTTGTGTGTGTTTGTATCTCTTCATTTTGTCCTTCGACGGCGTGTTTCAGTTTTTTGACAAATAGAATATGTAAGTAGATTAGCATTCCACAGACAAGTGTCTTGAACACAATTCTCGGGGAGCATCATCATGACACTGAGTATGACATTGCTTTTTGAATGTCAGGTACAACTCATTTTTTCCAGTTGAGTGAACTGGAGTCACGTGAAATATAATGTTCTGCTCAAGATTTTAACGCGCCGCCAGGAACCAAACGTACAACCTTACAATTGTGAGTATAGCATACTAACCACCGAGGCACCCATCTCCACATTTCACTTGGCCATGTTTATTCATTATCATGGATGGGGATAAAAAGCACCTAGCGAGACTGGTCCCATAAAAGCTTCTACACGCCTGAAGAAATTCGGTCATCCTACTCCGCTAAGGGCATAGACGGCCACTCGTCTGAAGGCACTGCTTTCTCTACCGTTCACATCCAATCCCACCGGCTTACTCCCGAGGTCTAGGAAGATCGTCTTTACCCTGAAATCGAAACCTTTTAGGAGCATCACTAATACTCCGCCACCCGATCCAGACGAAATACATCTTATAGTTTCCAAAATGGATGCGAAAGCATGCGTTCCCAGAATTCATCTCTCACTGACGATTACCACATCTATGTCTAGTGATCTGAGATCATTGAGCAAGTGATCTTGCTTCCAAGTCGATCCCAGACAACACGCATTTATACTTCCCATTCTAATTGCAGCCATGTCTGTTGAACTAAAGAAAAAAAGGGAGGTCACTCACTTTGTTCCCCAAGTAAGAGAGAAATTGATTTCATTGTAGCTAAGCTGTATTAACCCACAGCTGCGTTTCAATGATTTACGGGTATGTCAATCTAATTATACTGTCTCAGCAGAAAAAAACAATGGTAAAATTTTAAATTTTAAATGTGTGATCCAATGCAAATGGCGATCATTATAGGTGATCAATTTCTTTTCTGCCTTCTGGCGTACTTTACCCTACTTTCTCAGTTATTATGTATTTTGGTCATTTCCGTTGGGACATACTCATTTAAAATAAACAAATAAAATTGATGCGCCTCTATAGTCCCGGTGGGAGCTCTAGGCTGCAGTCAGGTGAGCCTTATGAATAATGGTTTCTGATTTAGATACAATTTTGTGGTGTGGGGAAAGTCGAATAAATCGAACCTAGTGTATTACTGGTACTTTATTTTATCGACCCCGTAAGGATGAAAGGCAAAGATAATCTCGGCGGGATTTGCGTCTTTGTACGGTAGTAAAACAATGAACATACTGTGTACTGTTGCAGTTTTGTAGTCGAAATGTTTTGTGTTTCCGGGTTGAACCAACTCAATTGAAAGTAGTAATATCAAGAGATATATGTGAATTTAGCAATAGAGTTGAGGTATAAAGAGTGCATTGCTAGCTCTTTATAGATAGTCTTATCAATCGAGCAACTGATTTCTGTAACAGCCGTTTGTGTATGTATGTGTGTGTGTATTTACATATGTATGTATTTACGTACGTATGTATGTAGGAATGTATGTATGTATGTATGTATGTATGTATGTATGTATGTATGTATGTATGTATGTATGTATGTATGTATGTATGTATGTATGTATGTACGTATGTATGTATGTATGTGTGTATTTACGTATATATATATGCATGTATGTGTGTATTTACATTTGTATGTATGTATTTACGTATGTATATATGTAAGTATGTATGCATGTATGTGTGTATTTACATATGTATGTATTTACGTATGTATGTATGTATGTATATACGTATGTATGTATGTGTGTATTTACGCATGTATATATGCATGTATTTGTGTGCGTATGTATGTATGTATGTATGTATGTTTCGTGTTGTATGTGTGTGTATGTTTGCGTGTGCATGTGTCGCTTTATGTGTATTTGTTTTTCTGTTCTCTTTTACTAGAAAAAGGTTGATCTTTTATGCCTACATTTGGAATGTTCACCCAATATGATATATGGTATATGAGATATTTCCAAAGATATAGATAACATTTAATAATCTGAATGTTTGTATCGTATCTCCATTAAGGCAATGCTTTCTGTGAGTGCAGTATATACAGTTCTGGCTAAAATAGAACCAACAACTTTACAGTCATTTTCCAGAAAGATGAAATTTTACAAGAAGCTCAAATTTCCCCCACACTTATGCAATATTGGAAGAGAAAAAAGGAAAGGACACTTAACCCATGATGGAGTCTTAGGGGCGCCATCTAGATATACAGCGTGTCTTGGGCATTTTAAACCTGGTGGAGCCTATTCTTCTCCAAGCTTGAACACAGCAGAGTTTTTTTTAGAGGAAGTGAATGAGAGAGAGAGAGAGAGAGAGAGAGAGTGTGAGTGAGAGAGAGAGAAAGAGAGAGAGAGAGAGAGAGAAAGAGAGAGAGAGAGAGAGAGAGAGAGAGAGAGGGAGAGAGAAAGAGTAGAATTCACGTTGCTCCAGTATACTCAGCTGAAAATGAGTACCAGCAATAACTGGGGTTTGACCCTGTGATGGACTGGTGTCTTGTTTAGGGAGAAGTCTTGTACTCTCAGTCACTTCACGCCACGAAACCGGAATAGGCACCGGACTTATTAGCCTCCTAGCTTGAGACAGACTTTAGAATGAGATCTAAAACGATAAAATGGAAAAGTTTACATTGACAAGATTTGAACTCAGAGTGCAGAGAATTTGGATGAGTTCTATAAACCATCCTTCCGTCATCCTAACTACTTTGCCAGCTCGCAGTTGGCAACATGTCAATGCTACCTTATTTTATCCAAGCTGGAGCATTTATCCAACTTACATAAAATTGTTCACGACACTCTAGTACCATAAAAAAGCACTATAATATGAATAACTTCAGGTTTACATAATTTTACACATAATATCAATCCCCAATACGTTATTCTTTTCATAACATTGTATCCATAACTCCTGATGGAGTCGTAAGTGCACGGTAGTGATATACAAAGTGTCATGCACATTTTTAACTTGGCGGAGCCCATCCCAATCCAGGTCTGAACACAGTCGATTTCTTCCAGAGAAGGAGAGGGAGTGAGAAAGTGAGGAGGTGAGAATAGGGGAAGAATCAACTTCGATACTAAACTGGCAGTTTATTTATCGACCTCGAAAGGATGAAAGTAAAGTTGACCACGACGGGATTTGAACTCGGAGTGCAGAGAGCCGGTACGAATGCCACAAAGTATTATATCCGATGTTCTTTGCCATTTTTCATTACATAGTATATGTTTCAAATGTTTCTAATATTTCAAAATAGGTTATCTGATGCTTTCCATAATTTTAATCACAACTAAAACAATCTCCGTTCTGTTCAAAGATTTAGTGCACACTTAAATTTTATAGAACGTGATAAGCATATTACTGGTAAAGTGAAAATTTCTGGAATGTAACTGTAGATATCTTATCTTTTCTTATCATTGGAATGTCAATGATTCCTCATGCTATCAACCACATATTGATGATATTGATACCAGTCACTCAAATGCATTCTGGTATTTTGACATTATTAAACTAACCAGAAATGTTCAAAGGATAATTCTGTTATAATATTGGTGGCCATCTTAGGTAAAAAGTCGATGTTTTAAAGGAGAAGGTATAGTCAATTGAATCTATATCAGCATTTTATTGATAAATATTTCATTGAAACTGAGGTAATGAATCATAAAGTTGATCCTAGCGTGATTTTTACTAAGAAACTAGAATAATCAAACTAAATAAGGTGATGCATTAAGTTTGGTGGTCTCTTCTGTAAACCATTTCTACTACTTTTATGTCTGCTATAATATTGATTTCTTATTTTGGAATAAGGCCATAAATTCATTGTGCAATGTTTAGATCTTTATCTAAAGAAATATCTGTAAATGAAATTTCAATCGAGAATGAAAAATGGGGAAACAGTCTCAACTGACCAGGAACAAACTTCATACTCTATAGTGCTCATTATTAAGTCTACTTTTTATGATATTTCTCATTCATTCTCATTCAAACCCATTCTTGTTCTTGATATCTCTGGAGAATATACTTTCATCTCTCTCAAGATCATTTTGACTTTTGCCGGTAACCGAATGATAAACAATTTCTCTGACGTCATGGGAATATATATATGAAGTTCTTTCTTGGTTCCGTCACCCTGCCTCATATAGATGTCCAATACACATATCAAAGAAACTGAATGTAATACTGCGTTTCTTTGAAATTGACAATATGAACATAAATCTACTAAACTTGAAAGAAATGTTGAAAGGGTTATGACAAAAATAACAAGCCATCTGAAACACCTTTTTGAAATTTTCCCCTGGAATAGTCTATAGTATTCTAAAATTACAAATTTACTGGGACTCTTTATCTTTTTTTGCAATAGTAACAACTAATATTCTTGACCAGAATCGGAAGTCATAGGTGTAGTGGCATGGCACTAAATATTGTACGTTACTGTTCAAGGTTCTCACCTTTATATCTATCTACTACCATAAATAGATAGAATTCATTCGTGCGTGTAGTAGTAGTAGTAGTAGTAGTAGTAGTAGTAGTAGTAGTAGTAGTAGTAGTAGTAGTATTAGTAGTAGTAGTCGTAGTCGTCGTCGTCGTAGTAGTAGTAGTAGTAGTAGTAATAATAGTCGTAGTAGCAGTAGTAGTAGTAGTAGTAGTAGTAGTAGTAGTAGTAGTAGTAGTAGTAGTATAGGGAGTTGGTTAGCGTCACAATGTTGAATAACAGTGTAATATAGATGTTTAGTGGATATGATGTACTTAGCCGAGTAAGCAATTGTATGTAGCACCGTAAATGTATGTTTTATTTTTATTTCTTGTTCTTTTTTCTCTTTATTTTTGTTATTATGATAGTGCAAAGATATTTTGAAAATTTCAAATGAATTGATTAACGGAAATATATGTTAGCCATGTAATTAACTGTGAGCAGGAATTTTACTGAATCGACCGTAACCCAATAAACGGATGGTACATTAAATAATTTCTTTGTTTACTTTTATGTACATACATACATACATACATACATACATACATACATGCAGACACATATACATACATATATACAATCATTCATACATACTTACATGATGGCTGCCCCCTCATTATCAAGTATGGTCATTGCACAATATAACATTATTAATTAATGCCATCGTGCAATGCCTGACGTGAGGATTTTTTTTAAAGTGAGGAAAGACTGTGCACTGAGCCAATCCCACTCTCTGAGCAGCAGTAGCTATAACCCGAAAAGAAGAAAAGATCAACATCATCGGTAACTACTGAGCCGCAGGTTTTATATCGGAGTTATCCCAGTTTCCTGAGTTGCCTTCTCCTAGAAGAATGCCCTGACAAAGGCTAGGGGTCCTTCACTCCCAGTGGTTTAACCGCGCGGTACATCTGTATACATATATTTACACACTTTTGGATGGCCGTTGACTCTTATGAGTTCTTCCGCCCTTTGTCAAGTTTTGCTTTTTGTCCTGCAGGGTGTTCAAAATCACCCTCCTCACCAAGTAAACTTGGTGGGGTTGCCGGCGACCCGACCATGCGACAGGTTGTACTGGGTTATATGTTACCAGTAGCACTCAAGAGTGACCCGATATAAACATACATACATATATACACACACACACACACACACATACATACATACATACATACATACATACATACATACATACATACATACATACATACATACATACATATTTACATACATAGTGTCCTTTGCATCCCAAAGCAATTCTCTGCCGTCTTGTGTGCGAAGAGGTGCAACTGGTGAGGATAGTGGCCCATACACTTCCCGCAACAAATTGTACAATAGCTTTGTATTGTTGGAATCAGAGATCGACTGGATCTCCCCTGTTTTATTTCTCCACCATTTATCTCGGATGCTAAGGAACCTTCGCTGTACTTCACCTCCTTGAGCAAGACTTCATTCTTACACGTTTATAGTCTATCAGCTAGCACTGTGTTCCTTTCGCTTAATAACATACGAACTTCTTTATTTTCATCAAACCAGTCTCGATGTTTTCTTTCCACTAAACCCAGAACATCCCAGCAGACTTCATACACTGAATGTCATCCATTTTCTTTACCAGCTCTTCCTTAATGGAATAATCTTTTAGACGAGCCACATTACTTTCTTTGGTATGCTCACACCATGGACCCTAACCTTCGCTTTCACAGCAAATTCCACCTTTGCACGAACAAGACGAAGATCAGTCCAACATTCTTCTGCCCGCATAACATTGACACTGTGCACATCTCGAACAAGAAAATAATCAATAATGTGCCACAGCTTTGAATCCAGATGCATCCAGATATTTTTGTATTTACCTTTCTGCTGAAACAAGTTGTTTGCTATGAACAGATGCAGCCTCTGACACGTTGCTATTGCTCCTTCCGGCTCAATGTTTACTGAGCACAATCCAGATTTCATAATCCTTGTCAACTCTAGTGTTGAATCATCCAGAATGACAACTTAGTTAGCCTGAGGAATTGTGTGGATAAGTCCCTTTATTGAATGATAGCAAGAGAGTTTTACGTCACCAGAGGAACTCATGGCTGGAGCGTATAAATTCACTAGAGTGACAAACCTGTACTTTGATAATGGAATTCTCATTGACATAAAGCGATCAGTTAATCTACATGGAAACTCTTCAAGTTTAGAAACTAGAACATTCTGAACAGCCCCCTCACTCATGCATCCTTATACTCTTCCTCTCCAATAAAATCGGACTGTTCAGTTAAGTGGCCTTCTTCAGAGAGTCTCGTTTTAGACAAGGTCATTACGTCCATCTTGTATCATTGCAGCTCTTTAGCTACCAATGCTGATCTTCTTTTGGGACGTGTTGTAGAAGACTGAGAATCTAGTAAGGTGCAAAAAAACCCAACAGCCAATATTCAAAGGCTTAAACTTTCTCGCAGCAGCAGGTCGACAACCGGGCCCTGGCTGCGGTGCCTTGGGACATACACCGGACCAGACTCTTTCACCATCTGTTTCCGAGCCCTTATTTCCATTGGTCTGAAAATTATCTAATTTCCTCGTTGTGTGGTTTTGCCCTTTTTCAGATACAGCCAGCCATGTCACAGATGGCAAATGATGTCAAAGATCTCTAAGATCAAGTAATGCCTGTGCTTGAAGCGTTTTTAATTGAGGTAAGGTTTTGCTTGGAGCCAATCCCACTCTGCGAATTTCGAATGCATTTACCCCAAAACAAGAACTAGTCTACATGCAATTGAAGTTGCAGGTTTTACATCAGAGTGACTTGATATAAAAAAAAAGTTGAAAGTTAAAATATGAAATGTTTGAAAAGACAAAAAAGTTTTTAAAATATTAAAAATACATAATACACATTTAGTAATTTTACAATTAGAAAGTAATCTAACATGATGTTTGGGGTAATTGTATGCTTCAAGCTGATAATGGTTTCTACAAAAGTTACAATATTCCACTAGCACTTACAGTGAATGAGATGAATAATTGAATATGCCGAAGAAAGCTGATTGTCACGTTGAAAATGGGCCATAAAAGCAACAATTTTATGAAAATATTTTAAACTGGAATTTTACTATCTATTTTAGAGTTGACGAAAAGGTTGTTGGGTGTTTCAGCTACATAGATATATATCACTGGGCCATTATAGTATAGACATTGATTGTTTAGTTTCTTTCCTATTTATTACTCTCATTGAACAGGCCTAATAATATGAATAATACCAGATCAATGAATAAAGACCCTCAAAACTCTGGAAAGCTAATCGAAAGTAAGTTCAGTTGATGAGTGATAGGATGCAAGTGTATTATAAATGATATTCTCGGTAGAACTGCTGTTTACACACACTCAATAGATAGATTATTCTGAATTAAGTATACTTTTCAAATACTCAAATAAATACTTGAGCTATCAGATGTATGGGCAGGAGAAAAAAGGATATTCAGGACACTTCTCTGGCTGCACCAAATCCTCAGTGATAAGATTTGTTTTTTTTCATTGCTTTGTCAGGAGGAATGGCAATACCCATAACGTTTTGATGGGTCTCCAAGTCTGGTGGAAGGAAGGGGAGATAGAACGTATGCTCAAACTCAAAGGGCCAGGCGGTGGTGATAAACCGAGTAACGGATTAAGTCTACCACATCTAATCTCATATTGCTGCAGTTGTCAGATAAATGAATGAAACAAACACTCTTTTTGCTCAGCCATTGGGTTTCTATATACAGTAATATGTACCTGTAATATGAACCTGTAACTTCTGATAGTATCGTAGAGGTGCCATCGTGACATATCTTGGACATTTTAAACCTCATGGAGCCCATCTTCTATACAAGTCGGAACACAGTCGATTTCTCCCGGAGAAGAAGAGGAATTGGGAGAGAAAATTTAAGAAGAGATAAAGGGGAAGAAACGACCCCAGTACTGAACTGGTATCAACCATGACAGGATGAAAAGCAAAACTGACCACGGTGAGATCTGAACTCAGAGAGGTCAGAAAACCGGAATGAATACCGCAAACCATTCTATCTGACGTTCTAACGACTCTGCCAACTATACAGTAATATACGACTGCTTATAATTTCGTTAAAATTCTTTAGTATATCGGATGTTTTTGGTTGAAATCTCTTTACAGTGATAGGTGCCTTTCAAATAACGTTGCTAATATCGCTGAGAAAGTGATCTATGTTATAGTCTTATTTCGTATAAATTCACCGTATGGTGCCTTCGTAAGAAATTATGTCCACCTTGAATTATATAAAAGCTTTTATCTAGAAGTGCAGAATTTTGTCTACTAAGAGTATTTTCCAATTACCTTTTCGTGGCAAGCTATGCTTCATGTCATCTCGTGTAATGGTTCAGTCATGATTGCTAAGCTGCATTATGAAATATTTCCATGTATGTTGCAACAGGTTTTGATTTTTTCCTTTTATTCTGAATGTGTGAATGGTATGAGTGTTTTCTTTTCTTTTCTGCCCCCCCCCCCCCCCCCCCCCCCCAAAAAAAAAATTCATCAATTTTCTCTTTTAAAGATATCCTTTCCTTTCTATTTCTATATTTTATCAAACGACTCTTTGCAGATCTGTCATTATCTTCTTTAATCACCCTGTTTTCTTTTAATTTGTTTTTAAGCATATTTTTCTTAAAACCATTTCTTTGGGGTTTCTCATTTATTATTTTGTGAAATTATTACCCTTTACCTTTCTCTCCGACTAATGGTGTATGTTTCCTGTAGTATTACTACATTTCATAAATTCTTTAGAATAATATATTTAAAAAAAATCCTTATAGATCTGGGTAATTTGCCTCATGGAACTCTTTTATGTTCCGATAATGCAAATGTTTGTATATTATTATTTTTATCAGTAATGTACTGGGTAATTGATGGCCTTGTGCCAAAAGTAGAAACAATTATTTTTATTACTATTTTCTACTGAATTTAATTTTGCACTGTATAGAATAGTTCTTTGCGCAAAGTTGTATGTATTTATACAACCGTAATAGTTTTGTGCACAGAGTTTTATTTAGTCATTACGATAGAAAATTATACTCACACACACTTACACACACACTTACACACACACACACGCACACACATACACACACACAAACACATATAATCTGTTCTGCGGTGCTGAGTCCGAAGAGATCACTAATCATGAGAGTACACAATGCATGGAGAAATGCAGAGTGGGTATAGAAATAGGTATAATCCGAAACAGCTTGGCACCGCGGTCGGGGATCTCTCTCTCTCTCTCTCTCTCTCTCTCTCTTAAATATATATATATATGCCCCAAGGGACTTATGAAGACATTAAGGAGATAAAATAATAATATCTCTGTCGGAAAAAAATACCAGACCATGCAACCATGCAACCATGCATTTTCGCTGAGCTATATTTTATTAAACGACATTTTGTTCCAATCACATTTTATCGAATGTCTTTTCATCGAAGGACTTATCGAAACGACTTATATAATAATTTCATAAAAATATTATTTTGTAAAACAATTTTAACTATAGAATAATTTTAATAGAACAACAATTTTAATATTATAAAATAGAAATCGAATATTCATCCGTAAATTTAATAGACAATAATACTAAGAGAAATCTGAAACTTTCTACTCATACCAGTTTCATAAATTAAGTGATATACACCACAGAAAATTAATTATTCGATCGTTAACAAAATTATATACACTTATATCTACATATGTATCTTGTTTATGTGTCTAGGTATTGTACACACACACACACACACACACACACACATATATATATATATATATGTGTGTGTGTGTGTGTGTGTGTGTGTGTGTGTGTGTGTGTGTGTGTGTGTGTGTGTGTGTGTGTGTGTGTATATATATGTTTATTATGGATGTCAACTGATGAGATCACCTTGTCTTGCATCATAATTGGGTGATGGAGCTGGATGATCGAAATATGTATAGTGATTTCACGGAATTAAACAATTTAAAGCAAATTTTCCAGTCCGGCCTTCTGTTGTTTGATAAATAAATAAATAAATCAATAAATCAATAAATATATATATATATATATATATATATATATATATTTCGATCATCCAGCTCCATCACCCAATTATGATGCAAGACAAGGTGATCTCATCAGTTGACATCCATAATAAACATATATATATATATACACACACACACACACACACACACATATATATATATATATATATATATATATATATAAATGAAGTAATTCCGTCGGAAAAGTCCAGGAAAAAAGAGTGCTCTATGTAGGTAACAGAGCTTAATTATTATTATTATGTAATAAACGACATAAGGCAATTATTCCATTTACCAGTGGTTTCTTAAAAGCAGAAGGTTTTGCTTTCAATCCTCAGAATGAAAAAATCCTGGTTTGTTTATTGAATTTGGATTTAAAAAAAAACAAAAATGAAATCTATCTGAAAGTGAGGCTGGAGAAGGAAGAAGGAAAGGAAAAATAAAATAAAACTACACATGCAAACACACACACAAAAATAAACACAAAAGCATACATACACACACACACATATATATATATATACATATATATATATATACAAATATACATATACATATATATATATATATACATACACATATATACACATACACATACATAAACATATACACATACATACACTCATACATACACACACACACACACACACACACACATATACACATATATATATATATACACATATACATATACATATATATATGTGTGTACAAGCATACACATATACAAACATAATGTATATATATATGTATATATATATGCGTGTGTATATATATATATATATATATATATATATATATATATATATATATATATATATATATATATATGTGTGTGTGTGTGTGTGTGTGTGTTTGTATTTGGTTGTGCGTGTTTATGATATGTACGTATTTGTATGTGTATAATTGTTTAGCTATGTATGGTTATGTGTGTGTATGTATACATATATGTGTGTGTCTGTGTGTTTGTGTTTATGTGTATATATATATATATATATATGTGTGTGTGTGTATATAATTACTTATACATATGTGTGTGTATATATTGTATACGTGTGCGTGTTTGTGCATGTATGTGTATGTATGTGTTTATGTATTTGTATATTTATGTGTGAGAGTGTGTGTATGTGTTTACTATTTCGTACGTATGTATACGTGCATTTGTGTGTATTACTTACCACGCGTGTCTGTCCAGTTAGCTGCCTTATGTAACGGTGTCAAATATTTTTAATATATATATATATTTTTTCTTATATTTATTTGCGTGTGTGAATATGTAGAGGAGTGGATTTATGTATGTGTATGTATGTACGTGTGTATATATGTATGATTGTGTGAATGTATGTATATATATGTGTGTGTATGGCTATGTTTGTATATGTGTATGCTTGTACACACATATATATATGTATATGTATATGTGTATATATATATATATATATATATGTGTGTATATGTGTGTGTGTGTGTGTATGTATGAGTGTATGTATGTGTATATGTTTATGTATGTGTATGTGTATATAGGTGTATGTATATATATATATATGTGTATATGTATATTTGTATGTATATATATATGTATATATATATATATGTGTATGTATGCTTTTGTGTTTTTTTTGTGTGTGTGTTTGCATGTGTAGTTTTATTTTATTTTTCCTTTCCTTCTTCCTTCTCCAGCCTCACTTTCAGATAGATTTCATTTTTGTTTTTTTAAAATCCAAATTCAATAAACAAACCAGGATTTTTTCATTCTGAGGATTGAAAGCAAAACCTTTGGCTTTTAAGAAACCACTGGTAAATGGAATAATTGCCTTATGTCGTTTATTACATAATAATAATAATAATAATATATATATATATATATATATATATATATATATATATATATATATATATATAGAGAGAGAGAGAGATAGATAGAGAGATAAATATAGACGGGTGTGTATGATTGTGTATAGAAGATTATATTAATAAAAGGAATTCCAACTTTGTCTGATTTACTCGTTTTATTTACAATCTTTTAAGATATATAATGGTATTATAATGAAATAGTATGATAGAATATTAAGTGTTAAGTGTTAATTGAACAAGTACTTTCATTTCGCAATCTTCAGGTTCATAATGTGTGGTGACAGTCAAGTTTGCAATTTTCAAATATATATATATATATATATATATGTGTGTGTGTGTACAATACTTAGACACATAAAGAAGATACATATGTAGATATAAGTGTATATAATTTTGTTAACGATCGAATAATTAATTTTCTGTGGTGTATATCACTTAATTTATGAAACTGGTATGAGTAGGAAGTTTCAGATTTCTCTTAGTATTATTGTTTATTAAATTTACGGATGAATATTCGATTTCTATTTTATAATATTAAAATTGTTGTTCTATTAAAATTATTCTATAGTTAAAATTGTTTTACAAAATAAGTCGTTTCGATAAGTCCTTCGATGAAAAGACATTCGATAAAATGTGATTGGAACAAAATGTCGTTTAATAAAATATAGCTCAGCGAAAATGCATGATTGCATGGTCTGGTATTTTTTTCCGACAGGGATATTATTATTTTATTCACTTAATATAATGTCTTCATAAGTCCCTTGGGGAAGATATATATATATATATATATATATATATATATATATATATATATATATATATATATATATATATATATATATATATAGATATATATATGTATAGGAAAAGAGTCAGGACCCCGACGCTGAGCTCCGGCCTTTTCGACAGCTAGATCCGAACGAGTTCAGATCTAGCTGTCGAAACGGCCAGAGCTCAGCCGTCGGGTGTCCTGAATCTTTACCTATTACCCACTCTACTACCTTAAGTATCGAGTACTCTGGTGCGCTATGGTCCACCTGGTTCCTTACCACACTTGTTATATATATATATATATATATATATATATATATATATATATATATATATATATATATAAATATATACGTATATATATTTATTTATATGCGTGTGTGTATGTGCATGTGTTCAAGTGTGCGCGCGCGCAAACGTGTGTGTGTGTGTGTGTGTGTGTATGAATTTGAAAGACCAATATTCTACAGAAGCAGTAGCAGCAGCAACAATAACAAAGAGAACATTGCAAAACTGAATTGTACCTGTAATTCAAAGTACCACATGTGTCACACATGTATTACTCTGAATCTCCCTGAAACATACTCTAAGGGTACACATTAAAATGCTGATGCTCTTGCCAAATTTCCCAAGCAGGCTGTTGTATTGATTGCATTAACTGTGACGTACGGCGTCGGAGGCGAAAGAGGTTCATCACACATTTTAACAAGAACACAAATGTGTTGGCTTTAGATATAATCCGGTGATTTGATTCTAATACATTATTCTTACTGGCAGTATCGGCAGAGCGTCGGATGCCATGCTTCGCGGCATACAGTTATGTCCCTTTATGTTCTGATTTTAAATCCCGCCGGGGGTTAGCTTTGCCTTTCAACCTTGCGGGGTTAATAAAATAAAGTACCGTATTTCCCGGCGTCGAAGACGCTACTTTTTTCCTAAAATAAGTCTCAAAAATCTACCATGCATCCTGGAGGCCGAAGGTTGTTTATTATTTTTTTTCAAATTTTTGGTTGTCAAAATTAGGGCGTGTCCTCGAAGACGAAGCGTCTTCGGCGGCGGGAAAATGCGGTACCTACCACGCACTGGGGTCGATTTAATCGACTTTTCCCATCCCCAAAATTTCTGGCCTTGTGCCTAAATCAGAAACCATTATTATTACTTTTGGTAGAGGGTCGGACGCCATGCTTTGACGTATAGAGTTATGGCCCTTGCCATTCTGAGTTCAAATCCTGCCAAGGTTAACTTTGCCTTTCATCCTTACGGGGTCGATAAAATAAAGTACCAGTAATGCACTGGGTAATTGCTGGCCTTGTGCCTAACGTAGAAACAATTATTATTACTTATTTTATTAATTCCAGAATGGACAAAAGCATATTTTACTCCGGCGGGATTTGAACTCAAAATGTAAAAGAAATTTAGAATGAAATTCTTAGAGCATTCAGGTGTACCGTATATAAAAGCTAATTGTATGCCTTACCAGCTGTGACACCAAACAATATTTATACGACTTAATTTTCTTTTCTTCTTGCTAGGGAGATATTCAAAACATTCAATTCTCCAAACAAAATATAAATATTGCTGGAAATATTTATTTCTAATTTAGGCACAAGCCAGCAAAGATTTCGGGAACGGTAAAGTTGATTAAATCAACACCAATACTTGTCTGGTACTGTATTTTATAGACCCCGAAAAGATGAAAGGCAAAGTTGAGCTTGGTGGATATTATTTCTGCGAAATATCTAACTAATTGTCCATCTTCGTGGAAAGTGATAGAGAGAGAGAGAGAGAGAGAGAGAGAGAGAGAGAGAGAGAGAGAGAGAGAGAGAGAGAGAGTGTGAGAGAGAGAGAGAGAGAGAGAGAGAGAGAATCGACCCCAATACTGGACAAGGACTACTGGATTGGCACTAAAGGATGAAAGGCAAAGTTGACCTCGACAGGATTTGAACTGAAAGCACAGAGAACCGAAACGGCCAGTTCCCCAGCTATATGCATATTTAGAAAAATTGCATTATTGACATATTGCTTATGTAACGCCAAATCTTGCCGGAAGGAGGAAGGAAACACAAGTCATGTTAATTGTAGGAAAAAGAAAAAATGAAACACCACAAAATCTGAAACTAATAAGTATATTCACTAAAATTCATATGAAACATGTTATTTCATCAAACCTGAAAGGATCATAATTATATGAATCAATGAATTGTGGAAAAAAAAAAAGAAACGAAAAACTAAAGAGTCTTGCTTCTTGTAAAAAGACCTATTGGAAAACATTTCTTTTGACAAGAAACAAGAAAAATCTTATGACATTTATCAATTTTACATATACATATTACTGATGCAATTGAAGAGAATTAATTCAAACTGGAATCGAAAAAACTCTATTGTGAACACATATATTTCTCTAGGACGTTTTCTAAACCTGAATAGGTCAATAAAGTATATATTGTGCTTAAATTGAGATGGGCGACGTTCCTTCATGTTAGAACACCGGATAAAATGATTTGCAGTATTCTTTCCAGCTCTCTGCGCTTTGAGTTGAAAACACACCGAGGTCAATTTTGCCTTTCATCTTTTCGAGATTGATAAAAAAAAGTAAAGTCCTATATTAGGATCGAGTCTCCCCCTCATCGCCCATGAAGAAATAGATTGTGTTCAGACATGGAGAGGGATATGCTCCGCCAGGTTTAAAATACCCATGTCGTATATCACTACGACTCCATCCATCAAACCATCCATACATCTAGCCAAGGCCCAACCATTCACTCGACCCCATGCTGTCAATTGAAACATCTCTAAATAATGGCCAAATATATTTCAGAATGGGTACAAGTAGAACGCTTTTATTTTTAGCAATATTCGATCATGGCCGACATTAATGACGATTGAATTAAATACATTTATCAAAATTTAAAACAATAATCATGGCAAGAAGCAACTCAAAGAAATAGAATTGTAGCAACGCCGTTATTAAGTGGTTAAACGATTGCAGTTTTGTAAAGTAACTATAACTATCGTGGATTTCTAGTATTCCATCTATAGGGATGTGCTCCTCCAACCCATTGATACTGGTGTAAATATTATAACGTATGGGATTTCTAGTAATGTATTGTTTTGTCATGCAAAATTTGATAAGCAAGAGAGAATGGTCTGAAAAATAAATAAGCGGGACGGTGGGGGTTATTCGAGACTCGAGAGTAGGTAATTTTATTGGTGTAGAAGTACATTAACTAGTTTGTATTTATTGTAAACATTGGAGAACAAGGTGGGGGATTTGCACGAAGGATTAAACAAGGGTGACAGAATTTGAATGTGCACGAAAGAGAAAGATTGAGGAAAACATTGATAAGTACATTCAGCTCACAGATAATACCAACATAAAGACAGGGAAATATTTGAACATAACTTTTAATTTGAAAACAGATATGCATTACATATATCATAAACCGGACCGATACACTATTTACCTCAAAGACTCCAAGTATTTCTGACCACTTTTTGCGTCTCCAGTGATACTTAACTTATTCAGCTATTATTTATAAGTATCAATTATTGCTTATAGTTGTCCGCATTATGGCTAACACTCACTCTCTCACACACACACGCGCGTGCGCCCGTACACACACACATTCATATATTTATATATATAATATAATATATAGAAATAAACACAGAAAGAAGTGTGTTTAGAATTACCCAGTTTTTATACGTTGAGCTCATTAATTGCAGGGTATTAATACGAGTCTTTAACTCTGCTTTTTATTCGAATTCGGCTTCTAACGATCTCCCTTGTTTGTCGAGTTTTGAAGTTGAGTGGCTTTAGGCTGCCCTTTCTAGCCGTTTTACGATCCATTCATGCCACTATGTGCTGTCTGTCGCACGAGGTTTTACTTTCTCTCACCATATACACCTCGTGTGATATTTAGTTACCTAAATTATCTCTAGGTGTGCTGTGAATATAATCCAAACTCCTGTTGAGAAGCCCTAGAATTATCTGTTACAGACACAGATTTACGGCAAAGCAAACTATATCTGTAGTTTATCCAGGAGTTCAATAATTATTGAAACGGCTAGTACATTTTAATTCAACTTTTTCCGGTTATTATGTAATTTCCGTTTGTTCATAGATTATATACATCGCACCAAAGTGGTTTTTCAGCCCTTGTAATTTTCTAAACACACTTCTTTCTGTGTTAATTTCTATATATAATATTATAAAGAGCTCAGTTTTTATATTTTGAGCTCATTAATTACGGTGAATTGGCAGTATCGGTAGAGGGTCGGACATGCTTTCCAGCATAGTTACGACCCTTTACGATCTGAGTTCAAATCCGGCCGAGGTTAACTTTGCCTTTCATCCCTACGGGGTCGATAAAATAAAGTACCAGTAATGTACTGCGTAATTGCTGGCCTTGTGCCTAAAATATAGAAACAATTAATTACAGGGTATTAAGACGAGTCTTTAACTCTCCTTTATATATATATATATATATATATATCGTTTCTGAATTTGTTTAGCAAGATTCTTTATCTGAAATCGTGTGTTGAAACCGATATTGTTATACTTTGGGAGGGTCATGTTGCCAATAAGAAACACACGCACCAGTTGCCTTCACTTCAATTTATTATAATAAATTTATAATAAATTTATAAATTTATAAATTTCTGGTTGGTTGGTTGGTTCCACAACCAGATAGTTGTTTATATATAGTCATAGTTCTTTCGTCACACACTCTGTGACCTCTTCAGTGACTGGGGATTCCTTTCTTTGTTTCTGTGCCTCTCCTTTGTTCTGTCCTACGCCATTTTGTTTCTGTGTGTGTGTTGTGTGCTCAGTCTGCGCATGCGCCACATCCGGGTGTCTGTGTGTGTTTATGTTCATTTATTTATTTGTTTATTTACATGTTACTGGTTGGTTGTTTGTTCTATGTGTGTGTGTGTTTTCATTTTGTCCTTAATTGTAAGTTGTGATGTTTCTGTTTAACCTGTAAAATAAGCCCCCATATTAACTGTAAAACTAGAAATGTAGTGTATAGCATAAGATGTACTGAAGGACAATGTAGAGACAAAAATATAGTGTACATAGGTGAGACAGCTCGTAGTGTAGGGGAACGGATAAATGAACACTGGCGAGACCTTCAAGATAATAAAGAATCATCTGTACTCTACCAACATGCTAAAATAGAACACAAGAGTAAATTAGAGAACATAGAAATAAAAATAGAATCTACACACAGAAAAGACGCAATGTTTAGACAAATTACAGAGGCAATAAACATAAAAGAATTACAACCAAAATTAAATAGAAAATATGAGTGGAACAGCAACATCACAACTTACAATTAAGGACAAAATGAAAACACACACACACATAGAACAAACAACCAACCAGTAACATGTAAATAAACAAATAAATAAATGAACATAAACACACACAGACACCCGGATGTGGCGCATGCGCAGACTGAGCACACAACACACACACAGAAACAAAATGGCGTAGGACAGAACAAAGGAGAGGCACAGAAACAAAGAAAGGAATCCCCAGTCACTGAAGAGGTCACAGAGTGTGTGACGAAAGAACTATGACAATATATAAACAACTATCTGGTTGTGGAACCAACCAACCAACCAGAAATTTATAAATTTATAAATTTATTATAAATTTATTATAAAAATAAATTGAAGTGAAAGCAACTGGTGCGTGTGTTTCTTATTGGCAACATGACCCTCCCAAAGTATAACAATATATATATATATATATATATATATATATATATATATATATATATATATATATATATATATATATATATATATATATATATAAATGGGATAGAATGAAACGAAATTTCATTTCTCACTCTTAGTACGGCAGTTACTTAAATGTAAGTATGCATGAATGTATACGTACATACATATATGTATACAGACGTACAGTAGTATGTATATATATATACATACATGCACACATATATATATGCACGTATCGGTTTACTGAATATTTATTATAATGCTCGGTTTGTTTGTAAACAAACAAATTCGGGTTGTTTGTTTGTTTACTAACAAATCGAGCATTATAATAAATGTTCGGTAAACCGATACGTGCATATATATATGTGTGCATGTATGTATATATATATATATATATATATATTTATGTTTTATGGTTCCCCAATGGATAGAACTGCTGCAACAATAACACCTATTTTGCGGAGTCCCCGAATCAAATATATTCTCTATTCTCTGTTGCCGTGATTCCCTTTATTGATTAACTAATTATGCCATCCGAACGTGACGATACTACCAGGATCTTATGTAACCAGGCCATTGAAATATATATAGTGTTTTGTTTTACAACAATAAGACTTTAAAGGGATATCACTAGTCCGGCCTCCTGTTATTTTATTCAAACTTTATTTCACGTTGCTCCAGTTTATTCAACTGTAGAAATGAGTTGCGACGTCGCTGGTGCCGAGTTGTATCGGTCTTAGCCTTTCTCTTGGACAACATCGGTGGCGTCTAAAGGAGAAGCTGGTGTGCATGGGCGACTGGTGGATTTCCACAAATAACCTTGCCCGGATTGTGCCTTAGAAGAGAGCCTTCTGGGTGAAAAATGCCATGGTCATTCGTGACCGAAGGGAGTCTTCACCCTTTACCCTTATATATATATATATATATATATATATATATATATATATATATATATATGTGTGTGTTACAGTTATTTTCCGAGTTTGAAGTTTCTACATTTTCTAAGAATTTAAAATCTACGAAGAATCGAACTGCCACCTCTACGATATTTTATATGTATATGTATATGTATATATATATATATATATATATATATATATATATATATATATATATATATATATATATATATATATATATATATATATATATATATATATATAGGAACGAGTAGGACCCCGACGGCTGAGCTCAAGCCGTTTCGACGGCTTGAGCTCAGCCGTCGGGGTCCTACTCGTTCCTATTACCCACTCTACTACCTTAAGTATTGAGTACTTTGGTGCGTTATGGTCCACCTGGTTCCTTACCACATTTCCTTCGTTATATATATATATATATATATATATATATATATATATATTCCTCTCCCTCTCTCTTTATGTATGTATATATATATGCAGGGTGAGGGAGAAAGAGGGACAGAGAAAGAGAGAGATAGAGAGATACATAATAGATCATTATATAGTTGTTGTCTATGTAGTGCCCATGTACAAACATAACATATATATGCATGGTTGCATCTAGGACTACGTGTTTGCTTGCTACTTTTGTATGAGTATGTGTGTGTTTGTATGTGTATGTTTGTGTTTGTTTATATATGTGTATGAGTGTGTGTGCGTGTGAGTCAATGAATGAATGACTGAAGTAATGAATATATATGTCGCAAGCCCATCAAATATATAAAGCATTGCTTTTGTGTCCATTTCAGCTGAACTTATTGATGATCTGAGCACTTAACTTGCTTAAATATTCAGCTCACAACACTTAGGAGAATTACAAATGAAATCTGAATATGTAGATCTCTTACAATGATTTTTTATAATGATTAATCATGATGAACAATGGACCGAGATATTATATACTCGACATCAAAGAAACACCTGTCACGTCCAACACCTAGGTTATTACCACTAATCTAAATTGTACGATCTATATGCATATATGCGTCTGTGTGTGTATAGATTTGATGACACAGCATGGCCGAATGGTTGAAGAGTTTGCTTTGCATTCATAAGATCCCGCATTCGATCCCATCTGCATGTCATCTTAGGCAAGTGTCATTTTCCAGAGCCCTGGGTCGACTTAAGTCTTGGTAAAATTAAGTAGATGAGAAGTGTTTTGAAGGCCTTTCGATGGATTATACTAGTAATTCAAAGGTCAAACCTTTTCGTCACACACTGCATCACGTTGAAGCTCTAGGAGAATTAATTTACGAGTACAGGTGTCTGTGGAACGCTTAACCACTTACAAGTTAATTTCCTGAACAGGCTGCTCTGTTGATCGAACAACTGGAACATTCTTCGTGGAAACCAACAGAGGTACATTCCATGTGTGAAATGAAAGGTGAAGAAGTTTGCTTCACAATTACGAGATTCACAACCCTAATTCAACTGTTTGGCACCCTGAGAGAATGTATTTTACGATAGCCACGTGTTGACAGAACTTTGTGAGTGAAATAGGATAGACTGAAATAGCGGTGGGAGTGTGTCGAATAAACTGTACCTGTAATTGAAATGTCAAGTCTTGTCACATACTTTGTGACGCTTGTGTTCTGTCTGAAAATTACGTTTTGTGTGCTCATATCTGTGAAATACTCAAATATTTACACGCTAATTCAAGGATCAACAACTGAATACTCATTGTCTAACCTAACGGAGAACTATTTGCTTTATGAATATATATATATATATATATATATATGTGTGTGTGTGTGTGTGTGTGTGTGTGTGTGTGTATGTGTGTGTGTGTGAGTATGTGTGTATGTATATGTGTGTATGTGTGTGTGTGTGTGCGTATGTGTGTGTGTGTGGCCGATGGGCATGGAGTTCTGTGTCCTTCTTTGTTAATTTTCTTAAGTTTATCTACTAATGTGGCAAATGTGTTTTTCTCTTCTCCCCCACTTATTGTGATGGCTTATATATATATATATATATATATATATATATATATATATATATATATATATATATATATATATATATATATATATATATATATATATATATACTATATTTAGAGTTATAAACTCAAACCAGTCTTTTACAATTAATTAGCTCAAAGAAAGAAGCATTTCTGAGCCGTGAAATACAAGTTAATATAAATTAATATATGATAAACACTAATATAAACATATAAGTGTTTGTATTGTAAGTGTGCGTTAACATTTGACTACCAGTCCTCCTTAGTATTTCGAGATGAAACATGCTAATTTTCTGGATACCTGCCGATGGCCACAGAAATTGGAATTTTTCACTTTTTTAAATTATCGTTGCGAAACTTATTTGGGTTTTGAAATTTAAATTTCTCTACGGAACAGGTTTGGATTTTGAAATTTAAATTTGTACAGGTATCACGGCTATTGCCAATATGGGTTTGTTTTTATTGATTTATTATTTTAAATCGAGACAGGCAAACTGTATTAATCTAATTAATATTTTTCAATCTAGCTAACTTGGTCATTTACAATACAAACACTTATATGTTTATATTAGTGTTTATCATATATTAATTTATATTAACTTGTATTTCACGGCTCAGAAATGCTTCTGTCTTTGAGCTAATTAATTGTAAAAGACTGTTTGAGTTTATAACTCTAAATATAGTATTAACGGCTCCTTTTGTTGAGCTAAATTTTAGCCCCATATAAACGGCTGTTATTTCTAGCAGCATGAGTATGGGGATAGCTAGGAGCTGGAAAACCATGTGCGTTAACATTTGACTACCAGTCCTCCTTAGTATTTCGAGGTGAAACATGCTAATTTTCTGGATACCTGCCGATGACCACAGAAATTGAAATTTTTCACTTTTTTAAATTATCGTTGCGAAACTTATTTGGGTTTTGAAATTTAAATTTCTCTACGGAACAGGTTTGGATTTTGAAATTTAAATTTGTACAGGTATCACGGCTATTGCCAATATGGGTCTGTTTTTATTGATTTATTATTTTAAATCGAGACAGGCAAACTGTATTAATCTAATTAATATTTTTCAATCTAGCTAACTTGGTCATTTACAATACAAACACTTATATGTTTATATTAGTGTTTATCATATATTAATTTATATTAACTTGTATATATATATATATATATATATATATATATATATATATATATATATATATATATATATATATATATATATATATATATATATGTAACAATGAAATAGAAGCCAATAGGTTAGAATTTACATCATTTATTTGTTACACAATCGTTGTTATGCACCTTTCGACAGTAACTGTTATATAACATTATCACCTCATCAAGCAGCTATTACGTGAACAGAGAGTTATATGAATAAAAATTAGATGGCATGAACACAAAAAAAGATAAAAACTGAATGTCTGTTTTCATTTAGTGATATGTCACGGGCGGGTTATTGGTGTTGCTCCCTCAAAGCTATGCTGACATATCATACTCTGGAAGACACTGACCTACATGGAGACTACCCTGCGTATAATAATGTAATTTGATTAAATAACACAAATGCCAAGTATGCACACACACACACACACACACATACACACACACACACATATATATATAAACGTAGGAGTTAATGATACATAGTGTTATGAGTTTCACGCTTCGTGAGAATGGGGGAGGCTACGACGTTTCAGATATAAGTCCTTCATCAGGAGAGTGGGGGAATTCCGGTAGGGAGTTAGGGGGGATTTAGCAGGAAAAACATGAAAGGTCGGAAAAAAAAATAGAAATAAAAATAAAACATGAAATCAATATATATATATATAAATATATGTGTGTATATATATATATATATATATATATATATATATATATATATATATATATTTATAACAAAGAAAGTGTGGTAAGAAATCAGATACCATGCCAATATATGGACAGTACCCCTTGATAAGTTCAGCTAGATTCCCGCCGTCCTAATACTATTGCCTTAGTTCGGATATAGCTGTCGAAACGGCCGTAGCTCAGCCGTCGGGGTCCTGACTCTTTTCCTATATATATATATATATATATATATATATATATATATATATATATATATATATACACAATGGAGGCTCTAGGACAAATTCCGAGCTATTAATAATATAAATTCAAGTGTGAATGACATATATAGGAATATATCAAACAAATACACAGGAGATGATTCGCAAAATAAATGTAAGAACATAAGTAGAAATGAACGTAATAATAATTAAACAGTACATACTGAACATCAAATAATCATTTTACTCTTTCGTACATAATTCCTTAATGGCAATAAAACTATGTTTCACCTTCGAATGTTGTAGTTCAAAATAGCGGTACTACTTGGAGTGACTCTCTGATCTCTGAGCTACACACTCTATTGAGTAACGTTACTCAAAAGACCCTCTTTTTCTTTACTTCCCTGGAAAAAAATGAACGATTATTGGCACTGCTTTTCTCTCCTTCACTAAACAGTAAAAAAGAAAGGAAGAAACAGATTTTAAAACTTTTTCCTAATATTTTATTAAATCTTTTTCACCATACAATATATATTCATATATATATTCATTTTTTCTTCTTATTTCCAGATTTACATTTTTAAGCTTAAGAAAAAAACATGTAGAATATGACTAAAAGTCTAAACAGATCTTCTTGATTTGTTTCTGTTGGTTTATATTCTTTTTAAAATCTTTTTGGCCTCTTCATTTATTCTTGTCATCAAACTTCCACTTTGAATAGATTTTTTTACATTTTTTTTACTGTTCATTCTTTTTAAAAGTTTTACTTGTTTTTTTTTTTTAATATATTTTTCTAGTGTAACTATTTGATGTACTTTTTTAAAATTTTCGAAACCTAATCAAGTGACATTTTTTTTAAATATTTTTTTTTTAAATTTTATTTTTATGTCCATAAAACAACATAAAAATGCATAACAAATGAGTAACCAGGGGTAAGAGATAGTTTGGAATAATTAGGTAACAAAAAAATAACGCATTGGAGAATTTTTCCCTTTGATGTTATTTTTCTTATAACCCTTACCGTTTTTTTTTTTGATTTTTGCTTTTTTCCAATAAAACAAAGAATTATATATATATATATATAATTTTTTAATGCATTGTATATAAGACATTTCTTCTTTATCTTCCATGAAAAATTGTTTATTAATTTTTTGAAATTATTTTTTATATTTTGATTCAAGATTTTATTTTTATCCCTCTCCCGAAAGTTATCTTGTTGACACAGATGTTTGTTGAGTTTGAAAATTTGTTGTCGGATACGATCAGTCTCACATATAAATATATTTATTGAGTGGAGTTATTGACATTGATTGGTTTTGACAAGGCATGAGGCCAAAATTCTGTATGTTGGTAAAGTAGGAAAGATTATATTCGATGGAATCAAACCCAGTATATTACTGGTAATTTTTTAATTGATAATCTTTCCCCCTTACAAATATGAAAGGCAAATGTTGCCCTGGCAGGATTTGAACTTGGAAATGAAAAAGAAAAAAAACTACATTCGTGTGCAAAAATTATATAACACCTGTTTATGACCAATTATATAACACCTCAAAATTGAAGTAGTTATACCTGTAGTATATACGTATATATATATATATATATATATATATATATATATATATGTGTGTGTGTGTGTGTATGTGTGTATATCTATATATGTATATATATATATATATATATATATATATATATATATATATATATATATATATATATATATATATATATATATATATACATACATGCATACATACATATATATTACACACACACACACATACACATACACACACACACACACACACACACACACACACACACACACACACACACACACACACATATATATATATATATATATATATATATATATATACACATATATACCTACATGTATGCATATATATATGGTAAATTGAGGCAATTTAGATAATACACCCTAACTGCGACAGTGTGGATAGACATGCCATTTTCAGTGGATGAATTCAAATGCAAAACTAGCTTCTAGTGTTGCAGTGTTATCAGTCAGTCGATATGTATCTATGCTTGTGGAAAAAATACATAAATTATTACATAATCAACTTCAAGATCGCTTTTAGTTGGTTCATGTTTTCTAAGAACTTGTACTTCATATTTCATATATTTTCTGATAATTTTAACGGCTCGTATAATTAACATTCTTCAACATTGTCTGACATATATATATACATATATGTATAGGGTGTGTGTGTATGTGTATACATATGTATGTATATATATGTATAATTTATAATAACACTTCAGTATACAAAGAAAATAAAAGGTAACAA
>OZ024741.1:353104663-353124663 GCA_964016885.1 Eledone cirrhosa
CTGTTAATTTTTTTACTCTAAAAGCATTAACGGCAGAGTGAAGTTTGATGGGATTTGAAATAAAATTGGCCTCACTACACGACTCATATATTTTCTTGACCATGAAATAAACAACGGAATTGTTGACTGCTTTAGAACCGGAGCAAATGCCACAAGACATTTGTTCTGTTTCCTTAACGATTTCACCTTTCTCTATGAATATAATAATAATAATAATAATAATAATAATAATAATAATAATAATAATTGTTTCTTCTTTTGGCACAAGGCCAGCAATTATCCCAGTGCATTACTGATACTTTATTTTATCGACCCCGTAAGGATGAAAGGTAAAGTTAATAGTGAAATAATGACTACCTACAGTATTTTTCATAATAAAGTTGATAAAATATACTGAAATAGTTCTGAAGGTGGGAGAGGTCTTATCAGTGTGGAGGATTCTGTTCAGATGGAGAAGAGCTGTTTACACAAATATGTATCTTTGAGTAATGCTTAAGGCGACAATAGACCAGGGGATGTCCAAAGAAAAAGAAACAACAACCTGAATAAATAGCCGTTCATAGCATCATTTGGAAGAAAACAGAATTCAAAGATCTGCAGACATGGGACTGGTTAAAGAAAGGGACATTAAGAAAACTACAGAGGAGATGCTACTGGCTGCACAAGAATAAGCCATTAGAACGAAGTGGATGAAACATCATATTGACAAGGAGGCGGCTAGCCGGCTCTGTACCATCTGTGAAGAGAGAAAAGGGGGAAACTGTTGCTCATATCGTATCCAAGTGTAAACACATAGCCCAGGCTCATTATAAAGGATGGAGACATATTATCATAGAATAAGTGATCTACTGGCATTTATGCAAACTGAATAATTTACCCCATTCTGAGAAATGGTATGAGCCTAAGCCAGAGTCGGTGATAGAAAACGATGGGGTGAAGGTGGTGTGAGATTTCAGAATTCAAACTGACAAAGAATTAGAACACAATAGGTCTGACCTGGTGGTTTTTGACAAGGGAAACATATCTTGCTTGGTTACAGATGTAGCTTGTCCCTTTGGCACAACAGTGCAAGAAAAGGAGAAGGCGGGGAATTAACCGATACAAGGATCTAGAGTGGGAACTGAAATGGATTTGGACTGTCATGAGATCAAAGTCGTCCCGATTGTCATAGGAGCACTATGTACTATCTCGAAGAGTTTCCAAGGCTAGTTAAAGAAAATTAGCTCAGTCCCCGTTTTTTTTAACTCTTCAACGGCATGCCTACTGGGAATGACAAGGACGCTCTGATACGTCGTGGATATCTGAGGCTGCAGGTAGCGGCTTGATGCTCATTAGGGAAACTTTTCCGTTTAAATATCATCAATGACTGAGACTCCAAGAAAATAATAATAATTGTTTCTACTTTTGGCACAAGCCCAGCAATCACCCAGTACATTACTGGTACTTTATTTTATCGACCCCGTAAGGATGAAAGGCAAAGTTAACCTCGGTAGGATTCGAACTCAGATCATAAAGAGTCACAATCATTTAAGTACTGAATACATAATAAAACAGTATATACCATTTGAATATACGTTCTACTACACTTTAATAACAGATATATGAAGTTAGTCAACTTAATGCACACACACCGCATACACACACACACACACACACACACACACACACACACACACACACACACACACACACACACACACACACACACACACACACACACACACACACACACACACATATATATATATATATATATATATATACATATGCATACATATATACATACACGAACGCATGTATATATATATATACACACACCTATATACATATATATAACACTGACACGTGTTTCTTTGCATGTGTTACATAATCACTCTAAAATAATTGATTACATTAATGGAAACAGAATACTACTATAAATCTCTCTCTCTCTCTCTCTCTCTCTCTCTCTCTCTCTCTCTCTCTCTATATATATATATATATATATATATATATATATATATATATATAATATATATATATATATAATATATATATATATATATATATATATATATATATATATATATATATATATATATATATATATATATATATATATACATATATATATACACACACACACACAGTGAATGGGTGATTATTAAATTTTGACTGACCTTTGTCTCACCTTGTTGATATAGGAGACAATGGTAGAATGTTTAGCAGTAATATTTCAAAACTATATTGCAACAAATGTTTTGATATCAATAAAAAATTGTCTTCTCGAGATCATATGTATTGTGTTTCCTGAAACATTTTTTCTTTTTACTGTCTAGTCTGTTTTTAGTTTGTTTTTTAGATGTTATGCTAATTCTACAGGGAGGCATTTTATTTCAATAGAAGTGGTTTAGTGTGGTATGGGTCTGTAATTCCTAACGGTGTCGTAGGAGCGCCGCAATGACATACGGCGTTTCTTGGACATTTAAAGCCAGGCTTGAATATAGCAGAAATATATACACATAAGAATATGTGAATGGGCATGTGTGTATGTAAAAATGTATGTATGCATGTACAAATGTATGTATATATGTATGGTCATGTAACTCCTGACAGAGTGGTAGGGGCACTGTATTGACATGCGGCGTTTCTTGTGTATTTTCAGCCTGGCGGAGCCCATCCCTCTCCAGGCCCGAGTACAGCAGATTTCTTCCAGTGAAGTATAGAACGTGACAGAGAGGAAGCGAGAAAGAGACATAGGGGTTGAATCGACTACAGTACAAGACGGGTACTTTTTTATCGCCTTCGAAAGGATGAAAAGCAAAGTTGACCTCGGTGGGATTTGAACTGAGAGAGCAGAGAGCCGGAACGAATGCCATACAGCACATTGTCCGATGTTCTAACGACTTTGCCAATTTGCAGCCGTTTCAATAGAAATAGACACGGTATATAAGAGGTACATATATTCAGAAATTATGGAAAGGTGATCATGAGAAGCCATTTATTCCTACAAAGTAATAACAATATTTTAACTGAAATATGCGAAATACCAAACAAATATTTCCATCTTCTTGTTTTTGCTTCTTCCTCTCATTTCCATTTCTATCTCGTTGATCATACATGATGATGATGATCAGGATCATCATCATCATCATCATCATCACCATCATCATCATCATCATCTTCATCATCATCCTCATCATCATCATCATCACCTTCACTTTCTTCTGATGGTCATATCTTCTTCTTCTTCTTCTTCTTCTTCTTCTTCTTCTTCTTCTTCTTCTTCTTCTTCTTCTTCTTCTTCTTCTTCTTCTTCTTCTTCTTCTTCTTCTTCTTCTTCTTCTTCTTCTTCTTGTGTCTCCATTGATTTTGATGATAACCATTCCAGTCTTTCAATCAGTTACAACCCGCCCCCAAACATAAACACACATACACCCCATACGCATACACCCCTACACACATTCCCCCATATGTATATGTAATGACAACGCCTACATAAAACTTCTGATAATATAATAGAGAATATGCACCATGATGAAAAAAAACTATGAAACTGTTACTTCTTTAAATGTCCAATTAATGCCAAATATGAAAGCGCGCGCGCACACACACACACACACACACACACACATATATATATATATATATATATATATATATATATAAATTTTGAGTATATATTGGTTGTTTACCGACACCTCAGTATGCAGATTGGAGCACTCGACGAAGTTCCTCAGAGAAATAACAAAACAACCAGGAGCTGGACATATCGATGTATTGACGGAGTAAAACACACTTCAACAACATGTGTACCTGTCTTTCCCACACCATTTCGGACTGCCTGAAGAGGTCACAGCCAATGATGGCTCTCACCGAAATATATATAGTAGTATATCTATAATTTATAATAAACGAAGTCAAATTTTACATATTTGACTTAATTATTTTATATATATATATATATATATATATATATAATGTAGGAAGTGAGTTTTATTGTAGCACAATAAAGCAATGCAAATATCGGATAAGTAGCACTCAACAGTTTATAGGACTGGAGTATAAATAATATAAAATCAAAAGATGGTTAAAAGAGTTCCATGTATTTTATTATGCGCATTTCAAAAATAAATATCATCATGGGATGATATTTGCGTTCTCATCAGATAAATTAGGGAGACATGATATGAAGCTTAAAAAACACTTGCGAGCAGTGAAGTGTTAAATATGTTGATTTAACACTTCACTGCTCGCAAGTGTTTTTTAAGCTTCATATCATGTCTCCCTAATTTATCTGATGAGAACGCAAATATCATCCCATGATGATATTTATTTTTGAAATGCGCATAATAAAATACATGGAACTCTTTTAACCATCTTTTGATTTTATATTATTTATATATATAAATGGCTTCTACAGGACTTATGTAGTGAGTACCTCACTTACTGTGGTTACCCCTGTTTGAACCCGGGATACACACACACACACACACACACACACACACACACACACACACACACACACACACACACACACACACACACACACACACACACACACACACATATATATATATAAATCAGGATGGATTCAGTTTGAAACTGGTTACACCATTCCTCACCTGAGTACTCGATACTTGGGGTAGTAGTGTATAGTTATATTATAAAGAGTCGGGACCCTGACGGCTGAACTCTTGCCGTTTCAACAGCTAGTTTCATGCTGGCATGGGTGTGGCGAGAGAGATTTGAGGCACGAATATCCTTCCTGACATGAATCTTTTTTTTTGTTTGTTTTTAGGTAAGGTAGTGAACTTTCTATGTTATACTGCTGAACCATATCATTTTATGTTGGATATATGTATATATATATATGTGTGTGTATGTGTGTATGTGTTGGATGGGGGGGGGGGGGGGTAGTGGTGTATCTGTGTGTATGTAGCTCTGCATGTCTGAGCTAAGGCGAAACAGTAACAATCAAACCACCAACAACAATAATAGCATAAATCCGTGAAACTTCAAAATCAAATAGAAAATATAAGAGAAATATATATATATATATATATATACATACATACTTACACACACACACACACACATATATATATACAAAAGGCAAACAGAAATAACAAAAGAAACGACAGTACAATGAAGAAATACATTATTAGTTTTACGCTTGATATAGTAGGAAAAAAGTTTTAACGTTTCGGACATATAATATATATGTATATATATATATATACATATATATATATGTATATATATATATATATACATATATATATATATATATATATATATATATATATATATATATATATATATATATATATATATTCCCAAGTCTATTTAAAGAATGGAAGTGAACAAATGATCTGTAAATAAATAGTAATTATGAAAAAAAAAAAAAATCAAAATCTATATACATACGAGCAAGTGTAGCTAAACCTAATTTTATATTATATTCGCTTATTCATTTTTCAGATTTTTTTCCAACCCCTACGCTCTTATTCCAACCATCTAACTTATTAAATTTTGGTAATGTAGCTCCGGCGGAATTTTCTTTTAAGTGGATGTATTCCTGCTACATTTATACATTAAAAACATCATACACGACCAAAAGGTATATTACCTGAAATCCCATACGTTATAAAAGAAATAGTATGGGTTGGGGTCTCAATATGTAAACTAAACAACTAATTCTGGTTTTTAAAAGAAATAACGGAGACAATCTAGAAAAATTACCGATTTTCCACCCACCATACTTATTCCAACTCACCCTTTTATTTGGGATCCGAGAGTATATCTTGATATGATATTATTTTTGGATTGGCAGTATCGGTAGAGGGTCGGACGCCATACTTTGGCGCATAGAGTTACGGCCCTTACCCTTCTGAGTTTAAATGCCGCCGAGGTTAACTTTGCCTTTCATCCTTACGGGGTCGATAAAATAAAGTACCAGTAATGCGCTGGGTTATTGCTGGCCTTGTGCCAAAAGTAGAAACAATTATTTTTGCACATATAATCTTAAATAGTTGGTTTCACCATTCAGATTGTTTAAAATTGAGTTTCATTTGTTTATTCTTATGATCTCTCAACTGCACCAATAGTCGATGTACCTTTCTCTGTCTGTCTGCCTGTCTGCCTGTCTGCCTGTCTGCCTGTCTGCCTGTCTGCCTGTCTGCTTGATTGTCAGTCTGTCAGTCTGTCATGTTCTCTTCTCTCTCACTGTATCTCCCTTTGCCTATTTCAATTTATATCCGTTTCAATATAAATGACATATGTGTTTGTGTGTGTGTGTGTGCGCGTGTGCGTGTGCGTGTGTGTGTATGTGTGTGCGCGCCGGTGCACACACACACGATCATGGACAACATTGCTTTTTCATATATATATATATATATTCATATATATTTATATATACATATATATTCACATATATTCATATATATATATATATATGTATATATATATATATGTATATATATATATATGTATATATATATGTATATATATATATATATATATATATATATATATATATATATATATATATATATATATATATATATATATATATATATGTATATATGTATATATATATGTGTGTGTGTGTGTGACAAACTGAGTCATAGGTTGGCATCCCAGTATAGCTTTTATATCAATAGGTTGAAAGGAAAATCTTCACAACATACCGAAGCATCATGTCATGAATATTCACCATAACATGAATGTAATATGATGAGTTTTAGCATCAAGAGTCGCACAACCAGATTATTATATTAAGTGTTATCTAAAGCTTTAAACATTACCTGTTATAGCTTTAATATACCCACGAAATTGGTCATGCAAAAAACCTTTAGACTATCACATATGCTTATGTGGAATATACAGACATGTGTGAGCACGTGGCGTCCATTTTCCTTGCAACGCAATGGATGAAAGTACACATCCCGAGCTCGTTTTTGAAGGATTGATTTGCAATGGGATGACTACTTGCACACAGGATTTCAGTGCATATACTTTAAACAAGACACCCCCATCACATATATGTATGTATGTATGTATGTATGTATGTATGTATGTATGTATGTATGTATGTATGTATGTATGTATGTATGTATGTACGTATGTATGTATGTATATTTACTTGGTGAGGAGGGTGATTTTGGACACCCTGCAGAACAAAAACAAAATCTGACAAACGGCGGAAGAACTCATAAGAGTCAACGGCCATCCAAAAATGTGTAAATATGTGTATACATATATACATGTGTATATATATATATATGTATATATATGTATATATGTGTGTATACTTGTATGAAAATGTATATATATATATATGCGCGGAGACATAGAAATAATCGGGCTGGATACCTGATCGCGCGGTAAAACCACTGGGAGTGCAGGACCCCTAAGCTTTGTCAGGGCATTTTTCTAGGAGAAGGCAACTCAGGAAACTGGGATAACTCCGACATAAGACATGCGGCTCAGTAGTTACCGATGATGTTGATCTTTTCTTCTTTTTGGGTTAGATACTGTCGCCGAGAGAGTGGGATTGTCTCAGTGCAGTCTTTTCTCATTTTAAAAAGAATCTTCACACACAGGCATTGCACAATATTATTAATTGATAATTATTAATAATGTTATATCGTCCAATGGCAATACTCGGTAACGAGGGGGCAGCCATCATGTATTTATGAATGTATTTATGTATGTATATATGTATGTATATATGTAGGTATGTATGCATGTATTTTCCACTTTCTTTCTTTTTTTAATCACATCTATTTTTCTAGTTTCTCTTCAAACTCTAATTTTATGTTACGATAAATGACAAACGCCCGAAACGTTAAGGCTGTTTTCGAACTATATTCAGCGTGAAATTAATATATAACTTCATTGTAGTGTATTGTTCTCCTGAGTTGCATTTTTGTTGACTTTTCTCTCTCTCTCACACACACACACACACACACACACACACACATATATATATACATATATATATACACACACACACACACATATACATATATGTATATATATATATATATATATATATATATATATATATATATATATATATATATATATATATATATATATATATATATATATAGTATAAATGTTATTATATTATCATATTATAAATGTGCACATTTTATATCACAATAGACGCATTATTTCATAGAACTTTATTTCCTGCCTATTCTTTTATATTATAATATCAAGTGCTTTCTCTTATTCTTCCATAACCATTATAGTGCAGTGATATTTCTCATTATCAGACACAATTCCCAACACTATTATACTACAATAAAAATATTCTCTATGTAAATAACATTTTTATTTCACGTAGCACTTTTTTCTCTTACTCTAGCTATATCACTTATGTATACACGATTTATGGTATAATAACCACACCTAATATAACAATTCCTCATCCAACCCTATATATATCTCATTTTCTAAAAGTATATATATATATATATTCATATACATATATAATGTATATATATGTGTGTGTACATCTATATATGTGTGTGTACATCTATATATTTGTATATATATATATATATATATATATATACATATATATATATATATATATATATATATATATATATTTGTATATATATATATATACAAATATATATATAAATATATAAATATATATATATATATATATATATATATATATATATATATATATATATATATATATATATATATATATGTATATGTATATATAATAATACATATACAGGTAGATACATATATATGAAAGTAAATATATATATATATGTGTGTGTATGTATATACATACATATACATGTATCTATGAATCTATCTATCTCTCTCTCTCCCTATATATATATATATATACATATATATTTACATTAATATCAAGATCCCCAACAATAAGTCATTAATAGAGATTTATACAAAATCATATCCACTAGATTGATTCTTTGTACATGTTGATATCTCTCATAGTTGCATATGTTCCAGCAGTAAATCTTCCATATTTATTATATATCCTTTTGTAATTTTTCTTGTCCCCTCTTCTTTGTAATGTTCCCTAGTGTTACTTTATTTATTTATATATTCATTTATATAATTATGTATTTATAGCCACTGGAACTACTGGAAAAGGAAGGGATATTGTCATTAAAAACTGAAAATTAACAGGACTTCAAGATGGCAGCTGATGAAAATATTTCTCATATTTGCAGCTACTTCGCTTCATTTACTTGTCCTCTCGTTTTACTTTCCTGAATCTCAAGCACAACGCCTTTCAAACACACACACATACACACACGGAGGCGCACACACACACACACACACACACACACACACACACGCGCGCACATACACACGCACGCACACACACGCACGCACATACGCGCGCGCACACACACACACACACACTTATATACCCACGTAACTGTCAACTTAATTTAAAAACAAAAAGATTAATGATAATAATGGTAATAATAATTATTATGATGATGATGATGATTTTAATAATATTAATAATAATAATGTGCATATAAATATGTATATTAAATGTATATATGTATGTATATGAATATATGTTTACATATATATATATATATACATACACATATACATATACATACATATATACATATACATTTACATATACAGATACATACATATATACATACATACATGAGGGCTGCAGCTCGATTTCGAGTAATGCCATCGTTTGATACTTAAGCATCAACATCTTGGATGTGGCTTTTTAGTCCTGCTAGGGACTTGCCTATGGCCAGCAATACCATGAATCGCAAAAAATGTCACATATCAATCGACGCATGTGCTTGAAGCGTCAAACACATATATACATACATACATACATACATACATACATACATACATACATACATACATACATACATACATACATTCATCCATACATACAAATACATATTTTTTTCCTATAAATTAACACACATAAGCCAATATCTTCACTGGATGAGTAGCCAGCAGTCACAAAACTCCAGAACCAGTAGAGATAATCAAAGAAAGTTTATCTTTAATGTTGAATATCAATTTTTAAAATAATTATGATTTCTTTTTTGTTTTCTGGGTTTATGCAATTATTTCTTATTGTTGTGTATTTATAAATATTGTATGAAGAGTTTTTGCAAGTCTTTCCCACACATCATCTCATACAAAAATGACATTGTACAAACACACTAATCTTGCGTCTCTATTCAAATTTAAAACATTATTATTATTGGTATTATTATTCCATTTCTACTTCAGAATTTTGTTATTTTGCCGGCGTTGGATTACTCCATATCAAACTACATCACACAGCCTCAAATCTTTGGTACCTTCCTCGTGTTTTGTTTTACTGTGCATAGCTTTTTAGACGGTACATTGGGGGAATCGTTAAAATGGCGGACCCTTATGTTCTGAGATCAAATCCAACCGAGGTCAACTTTGCTTTTCATCTTTCCAAGGTTGATAAAATAAAGTACAAGTTAAGAACATGGGACAATCTAACCAACTTTCCCCTCCCCATAAATTGCTGTCCTTGTGTCTGAATAAGAAATCATCATTATTAGTATTTTTATTCTTATTATCATTTTCGTAAAAACGCAATGAGGTACAAAATAATGGATACTTGAAATGATTATACTTGTGCTGGTAACATGGATGCAGTATGCTATAATCTAAAGCAGTGTTTCCCAACCTTTTTCATGCCCGCACTCCTAAAAGTTTTTCAAATATGTTCTCGCACCCCTTAAAAAAGCAATAATTTATTTTAGAATAAAGAAGACGAATTAATACTAAATTTGAGCCACAAATTTATATAATCTAAATGTTTAATAATATGTAAACAAAAATGAAATATGGAAAAGAAAAAAATATTGTAACAAATTGAAATTTGAATAATACTATTAATAAAAACCAAAATACTGAAATGTTATCTCGCACCCACTGGAATGCTATCTCGCACCCCTGTGAGCACCCCTGGTTTGGAAACTCTGATCTAAAGCCTAAAATCTGTCTTAAGCGAGAAGGCTCGGTAGGACGATAGTTATCCCTGTTTCATGGCGTGAAGCGACTGAGAGTACAATACTCACCCTTGGACAAGACGCAAGTCAATCGCAGGGTTAAACCATTGCTGGTATTCATTTTTAGCTGAGTATACTGGAGCATTGTGAAATGAAGAACTTGGCTCAGGAACACAACATGCAACCCAGCCCAGGAATTGAACACATAACATTATGATCCTAAGTCCAACACCTTTACCACTAGGCCACGCACCTCCACAGTATGCTATAATGAGTACTAAATTAACCTGGTTATTCCCCGATAGCACAATCAATGCTGGTCGACATCGCAAGAGAAGCGATATTGTTGGAAAGTGCCCAAATCATTGTGATCTCCAGGACACAGGTCTGAAGTGAATGTCCTGCAGTGCATGCTTTATGTAAAACACAGACACACGCACATACAGCAGCAACAATACAATTTTCTAAATAAGCACATATATATATATATATATATATATATATATATACTTTCCCCTTTTAACCGACGAATGAAGCGGCAATAACATCAGCTTGCTTCGGGAAATTCTGAGTGCCTAGGAAGCCGGTTTGCCCTGTAACACGCACACACACACACATATATATATACATATATATATACATATAGGAGCGGCTTCCGCACAGTTTATATCAACTAAATTTCGTTGAAAGGCGTTCATCAAACAGACTATTGTACGAGATACTTTTACAAAGTACCACAGAGTGGAATTGAACCTGATACCATATAAATGTGACACAAAATCCTTTAACCTCACCACACTGCCTTCGCCTATATATATATATATAGAGAGAGAGTGGATGTCCCCTAAAATGTATACCCACGTCAACAGCATTCTAATAAATATTGTCTTTACAAGTAATCAATGTGTGTATAAATTTTTTGGGGGACACCTTGTGTGTGTATATATATATGTGTGTGTGTTTGTGTGTGTTTATTTGTGCGTGTGTGCGTATCTATGTTTATGCATATGAAAATATATATATATGTGTGTGTGTGTGCGTGTGTGCGCGCCCGTGTGTGTAAACACACATCTATACGGTTAAAAGATAAATGAACATATTTGTTTGTCATTTCAATAATTTTCCTTCTATTTTGTTTTTCTTGTTCCACTTTGTCCAAAACACAAAGAAAACATTACCAAGGAATTGTCATAAACGTCTTTTATTTTATCATTTTACTCATCCTTCAAATATCTTTTTCTTCATGACTCTCATTTAACTCAACGATCCATTATTCCTTCGTACACAGTTTTCTTTTTAAAAGAAATCTATTTAATAAATTTAATAAATTCCCAGTTTTTAGATTGGCCGCATTCTCTGACAATGTTTTTATTAACGATTGCAAAAATAGATTTTCCCTCTTCACATCAATAATATGTAGTTGTTAAAATAGAAAATGTTTGTTTTGGGATAAAAGCAATGAGTGGTTGTGTCTATATATGTGAGTGTAGATCTGTATGTATGTAAGCATGTATGTATGTATGTATGTATGTATGTATGTATGTATGTATGTATGTATGTATGTATGTATGTATGTATGGAAGTATGTATGTATGTATGGAAGTATGTATGGAAGTATGTATGTATGTATGTATGTATGTAAGTATGCATGTATGTATGGAAGTATATATATATGATGTATGTATGGAAGTATGCATATATGGAAGTATGTATGTATGGTATTTATGCATGTGTTTATGTATGTGAGTGTGTGTTTCTGTTTATATATAAAATTTATACTAAGAATAAACCAGCATTTGGACATGATTTATTTTCAAACGTAATCAGACTAGCAAGACATCGTGTATATATATATATATATATATATGTATGTGTGTGTGTGTGTATGTATATATATATATATGTGTATGTGTGTGTATGTATGTATATATATATATATATATATATACATACACACAACACACTACACACACACATATACGCACGCACACACACACACACACACATATATATATATATAGATACACGATCACTCGACGTTTTACAGGGTGTAATGGGTTACATGTTACCAGTAGTACTCAGATGCAGCCTGTTGTATTTACAGTCTCTGCTTCTCTGCCTTAGTTGCTCTCGTTGCTAGCTTCTCATATTTGATTGCGAGTCGACAGCCATTATATATATATATATAATAGTAATAAACGAAAGATAAATTCTTTATATCATCTCTATTTATCTTATTATATATATTTCGAAGACGTAAAGTTTTATGTAAAACCTAAACATCTCCTATGTATTTTGTCTAAAGAAGACATGTTTTGTTTTATGTTATACATAAAACTTTACATCTACGAAATATACATAATAAAATAGAGTTGGTATAAATATATATCTTTCGTTTATTACTATTATTAAGAAACTATTACTATTATTATAATAATACTCCAGATAAATGTATGCCGTTGAGAGCTTGGTTTCTGTTACATATAAGAATAAGTTGATTACAAATCAACTAACTCTTTTTTCATTGATTTATATATATATATTTAGCCGCGAAACGGCTTGAGCTCAGCCGTCGGGGTCCTACTCGTTCCTATATATACATATATATATGTGTATGTGTTTATGTATGTATGTAAGCACACACTCACACACGCACATAAACATATATATATACATATTTATAAGACAGGTTTCCACACAGTTTCCGTCTACTGATGTTTCACTTACAAAGCATTGGTTAATCCGAGGATATATATAGATGAGGACACTTTAGTCCCTTTCTTGAACTGAACATGGAACCAAGTTGTGGTGAAGCAACATTTTAAACCATACTGCTATGCATGTAAGTGCTTCTGTACTCTATTGCGAGACGTGAAGTGGACATTGGTAGAATAAAGCGTATTGACATTTCATTATATGAGAGCAGCACTGGAAACTGATGTGAAAATTAGAACATCGATGATATTACACCTGATATTATCGATGCCATTATCCGTGGACAGTTGAAGCAGTCTTGAATGAAGGGAATCCTTCTGCAGAATGGGAGTAACTAGACTTCCAAATGTACGGCTAAAAGTATTGAGAATGTAGGCAATCGTACTATGAGCCATATGCTAGAAGGCGCCACATTATGTGTTTGGGATATTCCAAATACAAATGTGGGAATGTGAAAATAATAATTAGAATACAATATAAGAAAACTGAAAATATTCCTTGAGATTTGTTAAATTTATAGATAACGACACTCCTCGGTCTTTCTTCCATTTAAGAGTATAGGTGAGGTATTTGTAATTAACTAGGAATGAAATGTAAATATGCTCACTACCTTTGTGTCTTCTAGTTATATTAAGGAAAAGATTTGAAACCGATGTGGTGCTTGTACACATATTTTTATATTAAATACTTGATTGTTACGGTTACAGTTTTTTCTTGTAAATATTTAAGAAAATTAATATTTGTAAGGGCGCCAACAGTCAGCCAAACCAAGGTCGGCCTTTTTACTTCTCTGCAGGCTAATGGCTATAGCTGGTGGTAGTTGATATGTCAAATAATTAAAATTAATTTGTTCAAATCTTTGCAATTGATTTGGCCTGCAACTAATTTATCAACACCCTACGGCATTAGTGCACACATAGTTGCACACACACGCACACACACACACACACACACACACACACACACACACACACGCACCCCCCCCCCCCCCCCACACTATCTCTCACACACACATACACACCTATATTTACATGTACGTTTGTATGTATGTGTATATGTATATGTATGCGCAATATTAATGATTATTCTGTTGTTTTTGATTTGATCCGAATTAGTAATGTGCAAAATAGCATAAGTCTACACTGCACATGCTTTATCAGTCAAGTTGCATATGCTGCATCAGTTGGTAATGCATATGCTGTGTTAGATAAGATGTACGGCCTAGCTGTAAAACTAAAAAAAATCACACACACACGCACATCTTTATACATGCATATCACAACCATAATTACACATGCATATATATACAAACACATAAAAAATATGACATAATACATAAACAATATTAATCAGAAAGAGATGGAAATATAGCTAGCAAGAATCTCAGTAATATATATGCATACATATGCATATATATATATATATATATATATATATATATAAAGTTATATATATACATATATACACATATATATATATGTATATACATATATATATACATATATATATACATATATATATAATGTGTTTATATATATATGTGTGTGTGTGTGTATGCGTAAACATCACATGATTAGAAGACGGTGGTAGAATTTTTATATTGAATTGAATTATCAACCTTGCGGTACCTTTGGCTACAGAAAATAATCTAATGATTATAGATTATGAAACCCCCACAGAATGGAACAAAATGGGCGTCAGCATTCATATGATGCCGCTAATCAGTTATTCTAATCTAGGGCCTTATACGCCTTTATTAGACTAATATCTGTAGTAAATCTATACGATGAAGTTGCTAATTCAATATACTTATATAATGATACATTTAAAGGCAACATTGAACAATTTACTTGAGGCAGGCGAGAAAGCCCGGAAGTGGGAAGAAGTAAAGCCTCTAGTCCAAATAATGAGTAACCTTCACTACACTACATCTAATAAACACAGGCACATCACACACATATGCACCCACAAACAACCATTCACTCACACACTCTTGTATATAAATAAGGTAGCAACATGTCTGTGAAGTTAAGGTACTGGACTACCGACCACAGCCATAGTGATGTGCACCGGAGCAAGGCAGATAATTCTACTTGCTCCTGTTTGTCCAATTGACACAAATGTCAATCTCCTCTCCTACACTATAGCTAAGTGTAAGCAGAGGGACGGACATTCAGGTGTGAAAATAATTACTCCAATAGAGCCTAATCAGTCCATCCATGCACACAGGTAAAAAATAGATGCAAAAGCAACTGTTTGTGTTTTTATGTGCATGTGTATTGAACTTTATAGAAATAGTTCTTGCCGCCATATATATGACCCCACAAGCTTATGCAATGCATATTTAGTATTTATTTCAGTAATAGTAACTCTAGTAGTAATAGCAGCTGTAGGAATATCAAAAATAGTATCATTAGTTATTGCAATGATATTCAAAATTTTGATGTTTTTAATATATATCTACATTTACAAAATTCTGTAAATCCTCGCAGATCTGCGTTTTCTATGTATAGCAAGATATTGTTAAGATAGGTAATTTAAATTGTAAGGGGTCACTAGCTGAAAACCATCATGACTTTGAGCTGTTCTACTAATCGACAAAATTATCTGTAAGTGACTAGCAAATATTTATTCCACTGAAACATTAAATATACTCTCTCACGTTATAATTAAACAACTATGTTTTGTTTTCTACTGTTTTTCTTATGATTTTGCTGGTAGGATAGGTACATCGTGAACCTGTCTGTTATAAAAGGCGACTAAAAGGGACATCTGGTCGTAATACATTGCTTCGAAAAAAGAGCAAAAAAAAAAACGAACCCATGACGAGTTTGCCACCAGGCCCCAAATTCTAACCCCTTAAATGTTTGGTGGTGTTGTTATTGTCTAGTTCTTTTTGTCAACCTTTAATATTATTTACAATCGTTTTTCGAGTTAAATTGAAATTTCGATAAACGTTAACAAAAACAATACAAACATCAACAGATACAGAAAATAAAATAAAATGCGATATAATACAACATATAAACAATAAAATATTTGTAGAGGAAACAAGGAACTAAGTTTGAAAGTGAATTAACTGATGTTGTCGTTGATGTTGGTATTACATTTCTTGTAGGATTTAGTCAAAGAAAGATAGTTATTGTAAAAAAGCAGCCCTCTTCTGCAGAAGCAGCCCTCGTGGTCAGTTGTTGTTACGATTGCTAAAATTCTACAATAATCCCTATAATTAGTCTTGCTGGAAATCTTTTGTGTGTTGATAAGTGAAGCAGACTCTCCCATCCAACGCAATAGTCAAGGGTTTGAGATATTGCTGAAAAACCACACCCACCTTTATTCTTTTACAAACAGAATCACTACGCAATGGAAAGTGCCATAGAAATATATCCTGCTATTCTTTGGCTAAAGACATGTTACAAATGCTTACAAGAGAGTGTACGGTGCAAAATGAATGCCTAATAACCAGGTTGGGATTTTAAACAAGGTGACAATTAATGTTGGTCTTGTTTCTGATGTTATATTATATTATATATATATTATATTATTCATGCATGCATGAATAATATAATATATATATAATATAATATATGCATGCATGAATAGATGTGGAGGATCAGGCGGATGGCAGTGGAGGTGGATGGTTGGGGGCTCACAGGCCGTTCCTTTAGTAAGACCTACGGAACCCTATGCAATATGAGAACGAGCAGGCGAAGAGCCACCAAGAACAACATAAAAGAAGCAGAGTAGGTATTACGGTGGTTCTGGCTGAAAAGAATTGACCGGTGATCTCAGGCATGTAGACCTGTGATTCTACATGGACACAAGCAGAGGACTGATCAACCTATGTCAGATCACAAACATGAGAAGGTTTTGTAAGCCCCCAAATACACAGTGACTCCAGGTCTTTCTATTTGTAGATGCACGGAGAACTATGCACACACTACCCACACACACGCACACACAGCACACACACATATCTATATATGTATTTATATATACATATATATATATGTGTGTGTGTGTTTCAACATTCACGATCATTTCAAATGAATGAAACAGTTCCAGCCCTGTAGGAGTTATTTTTATATGAAATACATAACACATGCATGCATACACACACACACACACATATATATATATGATTAAAGAAATTTTAGCCTGATAGTGGGGTTTATCACCAGCTAAGAAATGGAAAAAATTGGTTTCTAAACCCAACTATCAGGCTAAAATTTCTTTAGTAAAAAAATACGGCGAAAGCTTCTATTTCTGATTTCAAACTCGCTCGCAGTTTCAAAACATACTTACTTATATATATATATATATATATATATATATATATATATATATATATATATATATATATATATATATATATATATATATATATATATATATATATATGTACATATATGTGCATATGTGTACATATATGCTTTATCGATAATCTATATGTGATGTGTGACAGTGTATGCAATCTGTTTTATATGTGATGTAGGGTGTTTTATATATGATGTAGGGTGCTTTATATGCTATGTAGATGTACATGGTTGGGGTGTATTTGAGGTAATCAGTAAGGCTACGTGCAGTGTTACAGTATCATCAATACATTTTCTTCTGTGCAAACTCAGACAGACACTTGTATTTATATCTACATACGTGCCTTTCATATAAACACACATGTAAACACATGTATACACACATACAAACATATATGGATACACACATTCATATATACAAATACACGATATATATATATATATATATATATATATATATATATATATATATATATATATATATATATATATATATATATGAACATTTACATACGTATATACGCACAAATGTATACACATATCGCATATGTACAGGTGCACATTCACTTATACACGCACACATACCCACATAAATGCCTATATAGGTACTTTAATCGTTAATTGTTGAGTGATCATGGCCATAGGTTTGATGAAGTACGTTATGTTCTGTCGATGCGTTCATGTGTTAGAAGATGTTATGCTCTATTCATTTGTATAAGTAGCCCTGCGTTATTTGGGTTGTTTTGTGAATGTGCTTGTTGCAATAGAGTGTAAAAAGATGTTATATCGATATATAGTGTTGTGAAATCGATCGAATAATACTCTTATATAATTGGGCGTGATCTCCGCTTGGATGGTAGTCTCCATTGCATTAGAACAAAACTTCCGTCGTGAGGGCACTTGTTAAAAAAGTCCACTCTAATGTTGAGGCAGTATTTAGAGATCTTGAACTTGTATATGATGTATATATATGTGTGTGTGTGTATGTATATATATATATATATATATATATATATATATATATATATATATATATATATATACGTGTATGTATATGTTTATATATATATATATATATATACATCATTGATATCCATTTGTTTAACGAAACATTTTCCACTGCGCCTGACAACCACTACCTTAATATCACAATAACTCACACCAGCCCCCCCCCCCACCATTTAACAGGCTACACATACACTCATAATCACACACTTTCGCACTAACATCCACATATTTGTACTTAAACAAACATTCAATATTCCGAACACCAAACACGAGAAGTACAACACATGCTACCATTATCAACATTGCAAATGCATTAACTACCAACACCGCTACCATTAACAACCCCTTCCACCACCACAACCATAACCACCACTGCTGCCGACACCATCGTCACCGCCACCGCCACCGCAACTGTCGCCACCACCATCGCGTTAAATTATTATCACAGCAATTACCACCACAATCAGCACCGTCACTGACATCAACCAGTACGAGTAACATTACTATTACTACCACACCAATTATTTCCAGTACTATTATCCCCACCATCTTCACCACGCGACAATACAGTATATCAACATGTCAGTATCAATGCAATCTTCTTCAGGCGGAAGCATGTGTGTGTTTTAGCTAAATTATTGTTGATAGTATTGGTTTTTGCATGGATAACATATGTTTTGTATTTATGTGGCCCCTGTGGCTTGTAAAAGAATTATTATTATTATTATTATTATTATTATTATTATTATTATTATTATTATTATTATTATTATTATTATTGTTTCTGAGATATATGCCGAGTGTCTTCCTGATACCCAGAGCAAATAAATTCACTGTGTGCATTGGTAAGCCAGTTAATACAGCACATTGATTATAATTAAAAAAAACAAAAAAAAAACAGCATATATAGATACACATGTGCATATGC
>OZ024741.1:353129663-353152163 GCA_964016885.1 Eledone cirrhosa
TATGCATATTACAAATCAGATCATATATTGACATATACATATGCATATATATATATATACATGCGTGTGTGTGTGTGTGTGTGTGTGTGAATACGTGTAATTCTGTGTATCTTTGTTTATGTGTGTCTGTGGCTGTTAGTTTTGTGTGTGCATGTTAGCGTTTGTGTATGAGTGTTTGTGTTTGCGTTTGTGTGTGTTTGAGTATTATTCTTTAGCCCACAACTACATTGTAGTAATTTCGACTATGATCAGAATTATGAATATCTTACCATTATCATTATTTTGTTTGAGCTAGCATTCGTAATTCTGACGTTTGTCGTTGTGATATTTTATTTTCTTCATCTAAGTTTTATTATCAATTTTTTTCAATTTTTTTCTCTTTAAATTTAGGATCATTTTAACATCACAATGCTGTTGTGTTATTATAGGCTTCAGTTTTCGTTTGCGATACCACCACTATATCTTTCTGTCCTAGAACTTTTACGTGAAACATTCCTTCACGTTTTTTCGACAGTTCTTCCTTGGTTACCTTGGACAACTTACAACCAAACAAGATACACAATAAGCAAACTAAACCCTCAAACCCGGCCCCACCAAGAGCTATGAGAATCAGAATATCCTTCTTTTCTTTTTGGAAAGTATGTCCATCCGTTGTATGACTGACCAGTCCAAGACGTAGCAATTGGATGCTGACAACAGCAGTCACCAAAGAAACCACGGAAATGGCAATGAAGCACATGATCTGAAATGAGACAAAGAAAGACAAATTATTAGTAAATAAATAAATAAAATATCGATCAGGATAATAACATGACTAATAACAAACATATAATCTCCAGGGCATCGGTTCTGAATTTCTGGAACAACATCGGTATCGTGAAGAAGGGAGATTTCTAGGCATAGGTGATATTGGTCTTCCACAAAAATCGTTGCCCTGACTTGCGCCTTCGGGTGGAACTATCTATACCTAAACATATTGTCAATTGTGTCCGAAGTTTACTTCAAAATTATTATATACTGCAATGTTTGGAGATATTTCTTCGTACATCTATGACCTGGTCATTGTTACTTGAAAAAGAGCCAATATATCTATATTACTTTGTTGGAAATTCCAGATTTTCTTCGCGAGCGCAGGTCCAAGTTTTTGAACGAATGGGTATGTACAATCTTTTAAAGCAAGTTAGAGGTTGATACGTTCCCAGATTAATTTTAATATCACATTGGAAAACGCATCGGCGTATTAATTTAAATAGGTATCTCAACACAAATAATTAGAATCTACAGCACATACACCACCGACTATCATAATTATATTAGATTCGTTCGCACATCTCTGCATCTATTTTCAGGGTAATTCCAGTATCTATATACACCCACATTAACTCTCTTTTATTACAGCCATATATATCTCTTCATTTCAACGTGTCAACAACATATCTCTTTTTCCTAATCTCTATTGGCGTCATCAACCAGTCTATATTATAGATATCAACTGCATTATCTCCTTATTATCTTTCCTCACCCTTTCTTCTTTTCCCATAAATGTTATATATTGCACTAATTTTCGCCTCCCCATAACTACATTCTCTCTTCTAACTATTTTAACAGGCCCACACCGCTAGTGAACTACACCTCACAACGGGCAGCGACTGAACAATTAAAAGCTATACTTTTGTACTTGCTTCTACTTCAATTTCTTCTAATGACCCATTAACACAGTCTATTGGCTGCTTTCATGTTTGCTTACCATCGCTTCCATTTGTACACTGATGTAGTGTAAGCATGCATGTATATTTGTTGAAATTTACAAATAAATTATCTAGTAATTTACAAGTAAATTATCTAGTATACATCGATGATCAATCTATATATGTGTACGCTTATAAATTTACTATACAAGTACGTCTTCTCATCCACTTGACTTCAGTTTCTTCCAGATGTATCTGATGATATGCAGAATTTAATAACCCAGTGCGAGATAATGGATTACGCAATAATTCAGCTCTCGTAGGCGATTTCGTAACTGTATTGAAACACGTGTTAAAAACTATTGTAGGATAAATGTTTCTTCGAACTTCAACAAATGTTGCCCAGTTTTTCATTTTATCTTGTTTATATATAAATGTATACATATAGTTACGTGGTGTTTTACCTAATGAGAGTAAGATTTATAAACATTTTAATAATCGATATAGTGCTGCCCAAGTACACAGCTCAGAAAAGCAAGATGGTGAAAGACTATATGTATAACTATATATATATATATATATATATATATATATATATATATATATATATATATATATATATATATATATAACTCGATATGCAAATTAGGCTACTCAGCCGTTAATATGCATAAGGAAAGTATATACTTTCAAACGTTCAATCGATTGACAGGAATGTATACGGTGCTGACGACAGCTAATAAGCTAGAAACTAGTTCATCGTTCCTTTGTCAGTGTTGAACAAAAGGGCAACGATGGTTGCCGAACACTGTATGGCTTAATTCGAGCTGTTTGTTTACAAACAAACCGAACATTATAATAAATGTTCGGTAGACCCATACGTACATATATATATGTGTGCATGTATGTATGTATATACATACTACTGTACGTCTGTATACATATTTGTATGTACGTATACATACTTGTATTTAAGTATCAGCCGTACTAAGATTGAGAAATGAAATTTCATTTTTTCATATATATATATATATATATATATATACACACATACATACATATATATATACATATATATATATATATATATATATATATATATATATATATATATATATATATATATATATATATATACATACATATATATATATATATATATATATATATATATATATATATATATATATATATATATATATATATATATATATGTGTATATATATATATATATATGTGAGAAAAACGACAGACCCTCCATCTCAACTCACCTTTGAAAAGCAGAAGAACTGCAAAACCGGTAAAGGAACCAAATAAATATATATATTTAAAAAAAAAATAAGACTCCAGTTGCATTTTCGATTTCATCTCTTTTTCTTTATACTTTCACTCGTGTAGGACACCTCGGTTATTTTTCAATTTGTAAAAAAAACCTCACTTTCTAATATATATATATATATATATATTATAAAAATAACAAAATAAGATGCTGAGGTTACATAAATCGTTTAATCATTATAATTATTTCTACGAATCTCCACGAGATATAAAAATCTCCATCGTAACTAAAAACTGTGACCGTTGAGAGCTTTCCCCTGCCTGCGCCTGTTTTTTTTTACCAAAACAATCTCTTCTGAACATATATATTATTATTATTATTATTATTATTATTGGTCTAACCGGACGTATTTTGCTCGCTCACAGTAAGCCGCTTTATTTGCCTGTTTAAATTATTTGTTGTTAAATATTGCTTGTTGTGTAAGGGATATAAGCCCTTAGACTTTGCCCCGTGAAGGGGAAAGTATAATATTTGGGCCTTTTGGCCCAAATATTTGAACTTTTTTTTACATGGTAAAAAATTTACGAAGAAAAAAAAACATGGCTGAGCCACGCCCCCCAGCGATATGTCGGCTGTCGTGCGACAACGACGTAGAAGTTGAGAGGAGCGCTACAGCGAAATTAACACACATTGATAACACAAATACCACCACAAACACTTAAACAAAGATACCAATGATACCAATGAGAACTCTAACTTTGAAAAAAATGACAGTAACAACGACAACGAAAATACAGATAACAAAAGAAAAATAACAAATACAACAACAATATCAACACCACTAACATGAAAACAAATAGCGACAACACCAACAGCAACAATACCAACTGCACCGAGAACAACGGTGGCAACAAAGACAACAATGATAACAGCGACAGTGCTAACAACAACACCAACAAGAACAACGTCAACAACACCCCCAACGAAAACAAGACCACTTTGGCTGCGGCAGCAGCTAAAAAGAGGTTATGCTTCAACATGGAGCTCTGAAACAAAGGTGAAAAGTTGGCCCAGGCATGGAAGCTCATCAAGCAAGAGCAAACTTGGGCCAACTTAACTGTCCCGGTAGAAGCTATTGAGGCAGTGGAACGCAAAACGGTGCAGCTTTAATCCCACAAGAAGATGTCGAAGTCGCGCTGAGCTGCATCAGAGAAGACACCCAGTACATAGAGAGGGGCAGACAGTACGGCACCATTTCGGTGATGTTCAAGTCAGAAGCCCTCGCTATGAAACACGCTATGACTCCTTGCAAAACCAGCAAGGTCATAATGTACCCCTCCCACATGGGAAAAAGAACGGCCCGTCTCCGCATTCCCAGAATCCCACCAGGACTTGACATGTGGTGGCTTCTGGGATGTGTGATTGTGGAGGGGACGGATACAGTCCCTATAGAAGTGACCAGAACGGCCAGAGAGGACTGGTCCGGGGTTGACCTGGAGATCCTTCTCCAGATCAGGCCCGAGAATGTGAAGACAATCCCAAACCACATTCGCCTTCAGAATGGCACTGTCATTCACATTATGACCGAAGGCAAACAGCCGCAGTGTTTTGTTTGTGGGAAAAAAAAGCCCATTTGCGAGCCTTCTGCTCTCAACTGCTGAAAGTGGCAAGGGGTCGAAAGGCTCCACTGCTGCCGACGCCGGGGCGAGGACCACAACCAACACCTGCACCGGCAAAACCACCAACAACAACACCAATAGAAAGACCACCACCAACATTGACCACCCAGGGGGGAAACGAGGAAAGCTGTCAAATTCCCCCCCCCCCCCCCAAATACACACACCAATAAAACCTTAAACATACATACAGACACACTTACAGACACAGACCAGTAGTGAAAATGAGGGAAATCCCAAATCCCCCAAACTACAAAAAAGGAAACACAAAAAGAAAAAAAAACTCAACAAAGCACAAAAGCAATCACAATAAAAAACGCAGACACCACCCACGCAAACATCTCTCCAATAACACCAACATCAACACAACCATCACCATCACCAGAATCCCCCAAACGCAAACAACCGAAACAGACGCAAGAACAAATATACACACAAACATCTGAAACCACAGACACCGCACTCACAACAAACACAGATACAACCGAAACAACACCAGAAAACCACCACCACCACAGCCACGCAAACAAATAAAATCACACCAACAAAACATACAAAACTTCGTGCTCGTCAGGAGTGCCAACAAGGAACTGATGGCCCTCGTAGCACGAAGTGAAAATATACAAAAAGAGGGGGACATTTTTAAATCGAGCACATTTCGCATGCCGGAAGATTTGGTTCTGGTGCGAATGTCGCTCGACATATTCAAAGAAATACGAAACAGCTTTCCTCGGGACGTGGGAACCCCGAACGTAAAACCCACTTCAAGACTTTTAAAGGGGTTCCCAAAAGAAACCCCACTAACTATGGAGGTCGAACAACCCGATCTTCACAAGAGCCCGGAAGCTAAGTAAACCTTCCTTTCTCTCTGTTTAACCTACCAACATGGCCGTATTAAGAGTAGGATGTTTAAATGTTCGAGGCCTGGGATCGTCCTGGAAGCAGGGTAACCTGCTCAACGACCTCAGGTCTATAGAAATGGATGTAATTGCAGTCAGCGAGACCAGGATTTCCGACACGCGCGCACTCGCCCCCATTTTCGACGACTATCAGATCTTTGCATCTGTTAGCCGGCCGGGAATGGGAGGCGGGGTGGCAGTGCTGTTTAGGAAAGGCCTGGATCTCGAGGTAAGGTTGATCTTCCGGGACCCGGACGGGAAGTTGGTGGTCCTGGACGTGAACAATAATGAAGGTGGTGCCTTTAGACTCGTGGCCGTCTATGCTCCTACTGGGGAAGGACGACCGGACTTCTTTAGATGCCTGGAAGCCTTTCTGGGTACGTCTCGCCCTTTACTGTTAGCGGGGGACTGGAACGGCATCTTAGACGCACGCTGGGACTGTGTGGGAGTATCCGATAGGAGCGGGGGGTGCAAAAGCCTCAAGAACCAGTTCCAACTGTCTGACAGGTACCGACTAGATTTCCCTAATGCGCCAGTGTGGACCCGGGCTAACCGCATAGGGTCATCTAGATCGTATATAGACAGGATATTCATTAGGAAAATAGACAGAAATAGTGTAAGCTGTCCACGTTTTGAAACGGTCGCCTATTCAAGTTTGTGATCTGTATGGTCGACCTAGATAAGACGCGTAGGTTAGGACCTAGTTACTGGAATCTAAACATGTCATTTCCGGCACTAAGGCTTACAGGGACCAGGTCAACAATTTAGTTAAGAAAAAGTTGACAGGGGGAGTCGTCAACAATAGATGGTGGGGGGCTCTCAAAAGAGAGATTAGAGTAATGTCGATAGAGTTTAGCAAAGAAGTAGCATTAGAGAAAAATAGAAAGGAGGGGGAGTTCGTAGATAAGTTAGACGAGGCTATTGATAGTGGCATTGCAACTGATGTGCTAGCGGCGAGAATGGCATTAGGCCATTTCTTCAATGCGAAACACGAAGGTTGCATTGTCAGAGCTAAGGCGCGTGCTCTGAGAAACGAGGGAACCAAAGCTGTTCGATGGGCCCGCGTTGCAGAGGCGCAGCGTGGTAATAAAACCACGATTTGGTCTTTGACGGACCAAGACGGGCACGAGCTGAGCGATTCCAAGAGGATGTGTGAGGCCTTTCGCCAACATTTTGCTCGGTTATTCGGGGGAAGTGGCGGGTCAGAGATGGTGGCGGACTTCAGTCCCTACCTCGATGGCTTGCCGCAACTCTCGACGGCTGACGCTGGGCGCTGCAAAAGGCCAATTACTTCAGCTGAGATTCAGGATGCCCTTGTCGGCTGCATGAGGCGCAAGTCACCTGGTTTGGATGGTCTGCCCTACGAGCTTTACGTAAATATGCCAGACTTGTTCTCCAATCTCCTCGAAGCCCTCTACTGCAACTGGCAGCAAAACGGGAGTATTCCCAGTTCTGTGAGCCGGGGCGTAGTGACGCTGGTAAGGAAAGACGTGAACACGAGGGACACATTAGACAATTTCAGGCCCATAACTCTGCTCAACACAGAGTTTAAGATTTTGGCCAGGGTGTGAGGGAAGAAGTTGGCGCTTGTCGTCGGGCATTTGGTTGGGGAGGCGCAAACTTGCGCAATCCCAACCAGGTCGATACACGACAACCTCCACCTAATTCGATACATCATAGAGAGGGTAGGGTGTAAATCTGGCTTGGGTGGGGCTCTGATCAATTTAGACCAATCGAAAGCATTCGATAGGGTCGACCATCGGTACCTGGAGGCTGTCCTCAAGTCGGCTGGCTTCGGCCCTGTCTTCAGAAGCTGGCTCGCTGCAATGCACAGCGGCACCTGCTCGATGGTCAAAATTAATGGCCACCTCTCGGAACCGTTTCAGGTCTCCCGATCGGTCCGTCAAGGGTGCCCTCTCTCTTCCCTTCTGTACGTATTAACTCTCGTGCCTTTACTGCGGAAGCTGGAGCTGTTGCAGAGCATCCCGCTCGAACCGGGATGCGGAAAGGCTGTGTCGGCTTATGCGGACGACATCAACGTGATGGTGTCGGACACCTCAGAAATCGAGGTGACAGGCAGGGTAGTCAGTCTCACCCAGAAATGGGCTGGGATGAAGCTATCACTGAAAGGTCGGGCGGAGGTGGCGAACGCGTACATCGCGTCCGTCATCTACTACCGTCTGACTGTCGTCCCTTGCCCCCGTTCGCGCCTCGTCATCTTGGAGCGGCTCCTCTTCAAATTCTTGTGGAGGGATCAGATTCCGCTGGTGAGCCTGTCAATCTGCTGCCAGCACCCTCTACGTGGAGGGCTGGGCATGCCGTGGCTAATGATGCGCAGGCACGAGCTGAGGCTGCGGCATCTCCAGATATTCTGCTTAAACGGTGAACAGGTGTGGTCGCCGTTTGTCAGACGGGCCTTTCCGCAGCTCGTTTCTTTGACTGAGTTGCAGTCCTGGGTCAAGAAGCGACCGAGACTGGGTGACTGGCATCTGGAATGTTGCCAGGCACTCACTGCCCTCTACCAGGCGGGCAATGCGGTCAGTGGAACTTCCAATCTCGAGTTCTATAGAGGATTAGTGGTGGGCAAGTGCGACGACGCACTCGGAGAGGCTCTGGGAGTCAACGAAGTCGAACTAACCAGTCTGTACCGGAGGACTTTCGAGCCGGGGACGATGGATAATTTCCAAAAATCCCTCGCTTGGCAGTGCTACCGGGGGGGGGGGGGCACTGCCGGTTCGAGATAAACTCTACAGGCACGGAAGTGCTGTCAGACGGACTGGCCCGAGATGCGCGCAGTACGACGAAACCGTTCTGCACGCACTCGTCCAGTGTCCGTGCATTACTGACTTGTGGAGTTATGTTGAACAGCTGTTGTCGCGTGAAGAGGAGAGGGGTGCCCTTCCAGGGTCCTCTCGAAGCGTCGGGTCGTTCAAGACTGGTGGGGTACCTGAGCGAACCCTAGGTGGTCATCCCCCCTATTAGAGAATTTTTTCTTGTTGTAATTTTATTGTTACTTTACTGTTACTTTGTTATTGTTACTTTGTTATTGTTATTCATATTGTTTACTCGATTTTTCTGTAAAACCCCACTGTCCCAGTCTTTTGTATCGTCCCCTATATGTCGGGCCTTGTGGCCAATAAATGAAATCATTATTATTATTATTATTATTATTATTATTATTATTATTATTATTATTATTATTATATATATATATAGAATGATTAAGTATCGAGAGAGAGAAAACAGGAAAGATAGGCGATACATATAGTTAGTTGCCAATAGTTTATGCATGTGTGCTCAATACTCGTGCCTACAGGTTTAAATATTAGAGGCGTCAATATTTAGTGGGCGAGAAAAAATAAGCAGAGCGATTATAGAAGAAATGAATACAAGGAGTTTAAAACCGTTAAAACATGTTTATATAACAGTGCGCCTACGTACGTTTCGCCCGGAATGGGATTATCAAGGGCATGGAAAACAAAAAAATTATCAATACAGGACCCAGGAGGGATTTCACCGTTAAATTAATATCAGAGTTCATTCTTCACCTACATTCATATGTTGTTATTATCGCAGAGCAGGGGGAGTAACTCTGGCCGGTGTTCAGACAATCTGGTCCCATTTGGTTTTTTATACCTGTTCTTACGATGGAACTAGGAGCGACCGTGACGGAAAATGCAACTGTCGTGACATGGGAGGCTGCCCTCTCAGAGGAAACTACCTGACTGATAAGGTTATTTATAGGTGCACCGTAACTAGCCATAATGGAGTTAAACACTATATAGGAGCCACCTCTGGCCAGTTTAAAACGAGATTTAGAACACATCTCCACTCTTTCAGAAACAAAAAAACTAAGGCACTCCACATCACTTGCCAACTACGTCACCACTTTACAAGACGCCAACATCAGCTTCTCTACACACTGGGATATTAGCGGTAGGGCTGCACCCTACAACTTCAGGGGGAAATGCCAGCTCTGCCTTATGGAGCTGTACTACATCATAAGAACACCACACGAGCTTATAAACAGCCGAGCGGAATCAGTCATAAATTGTAGACACCGGGTGCAGGCATCTATTTTGCCTGGGAAGCGACTGCGACATGAAAACTACGAATTGTGTCCTCCTGCCCTAACCATAACACCCCGGTGGGCAGGCGGTATAAACAAACATCTGTGAACCAAATGTACATAGCAGACCATGCTCGAACAAGCATTAGTGAAACAACACCCACTATATAATAAATGTACATCCCAAACCCGACTTGTACTGGCACTAGTGAAACAACACCCATACTATAAAAATGCTAAACACCATCGTAAGAACAGGTATAACAAACCAAATGGGACCAGATTGTCTGAACACCGGCCAGAGTTACTCCCTCTGCTCTGCGATAATAACAACATATGAATGTAGGTGAAGAATGAACTCTGATGTTAATTTAACCGTGAAATCCCCCCTGGCTCCTGTATTGATAATTTTTTTGTTTTCCATGCCCTTGATAATCCCATTCCGGGCGAAACGAACGTAGGTGCACTGTGATATAAACGTTCTAAGGGTTTTAAACTCCTTGTATTCTATATATATATATTTTTTTTTAAATATATATTTTTATGTGTATTTGGTGTATACATTCGAATGCGTGCGGGTACAGGCGTTGCGTGGGTTCTGTATGTGCGTGCGGGTTTTTCTTTTCTTTTTGTTTGTGTACGTGCGTGTATTTGTATACCTAGGGCGAGTGTTTTCGCGTATGCTTGTGTATGTACGTATATGGATGCGTGTATGTATTGTATTTTATTTACTTTATTCTTAACTCTGAAGCCGAGAATCATTCGGTTTCCTAGTTAGAATTTTAGTCTACGACTTCAGTCAAACCATTTACGTGGTTTTGTCTTTGCGTGCAATCGTTCTCCCCGTTCCACATATGACGTATTATCTTCGTTTTTCCCGTTCATTGCCAGAGAACGTCTCTATGAACCACCTAATAGAATATTAGTCTACGACTTCTTTTATACCATAAACGTGGTATACCATAAACGTGTAATTGTTTTTGACTGCTCCAAATAATAACGTATTATATTCATTTTTTCCCGTTCTTTGCCAGGGAACGTTTCCACGAACCAAAGTATCGTCTTCCTGTCTTCCTCCGGTTGCAACGTTTTTTGAAATATTCACTTCTGCGTTCACAGATTGACTTTGTTAGTTTCAGAAGATCCCGTTAAGGGTGAAAGCAGCGATTCTTTGCTTAAACTTTAATCTGTTATATTAATAAATATTTGCTCTACGGTTCTTATATATTTTATATATATTTCTCCTTATCGAGCCCTCTTTGGATTTTAGTCTTCAAATTTATTATTATTACTATATATATATATATATATATATATATATATATATATATATATATATATATATATATATAATTATTATTATTATATACGTATATATATAGTTTAAATGCGGAAATAAATATCCACTTTATAAATAAATGTTTCGATATTATACTGAAAGAATCTCTTCAGAATTTTCTACTGAAAAAATCTTTTTCCTCTCTACTATTTGTTTATATATATATATATATATATATATATATATATATATATATATATATATAGTTACGTGGTGTTTTACCTAATAAGAGTAAGATATATAAACATGTTGATTATCGATATAGTGCTGCCCAAGTACAGAGTTCACAAAAACAAAAAGATGGTGTAAACCAAGAAAGAATAGGTACAAAATAACAACAAAAGTTGTCACCGAATGTGATGAAAGATCTTTGATGACGATTAACAATTAAACAACCACCCGGTTATTAAACTAATCGACTGAGAAATTCTAATAATAAATTGAAGTGAAACCCACAGGTACGTGTGTTTTTTAATTGGAAGATGACCGTTCCAAAGTATAACTATATATAATTGTTTCTACGTTTGACACACGGCCAGCAATTATCCCAGTGTATTACTGGTACTTTATTTTATCGACCGCGTAAGGATGAAAGGCAAAGTTAACTTCGGCGGGATTTGAACTCAGATCGTAAGGTCCGTAACTCTATGCTGCAAAGCGTATTATTTATACTTATATATACACTATATATAATTATAAACAGGAAAGGTCAGTAATTCATTACTACCTTATTACCAGTAAGAAAAATAGCTCAATGTAAATACATCAGATGTTTTACAGAGCAGGAATATAAATTACAGAATAATCAAAACTATGTTCAAAACATTTTATTGCTGACAATCGTTTCTTCCAAATTTTCGTTTGGAATTATCGGAGCACTAGCAAAGTTTAGACATATAATTAACTTCTTATTCCACAGAACAATTGTAAAGATACATAGATATTAGTGTTGTCATTAACAGTGTCATATTTACAGAGTGGAGATGATGTGGTCAGTATCAGTGGATGCGACAAAGGTTATAACAATTATAGAGGAATTAGAGCAGTTACTCGCAAAACGAGGACATTAGCAGTACATATGCAAGCGTATATATATATATACACATAAACACCCACTTATGTGTGTGTATATATATATATATATATATATATATATATATATATATATAATATGAGCAAACAAATATAAATAAAATAATTGTTTCTACTTTTGGCACAAGGCCAGCAATTATTCCAGTGCATTACTGGTATTTTATTTTATCGACCCCGTAAGGATGAAAGGCAAAGTTAACTCGGCGGGATTTGAACTCAGATCGTAAAGGCCCGTAACTCCATGCTGCAAAGCATGGCGTCCAACCCTCTACCGATACTGCTAATCCATAAAGAAAATAATGGTGAGTTTCGAGTGAAAACCATAAATTCATAAATTCGATTCCTAGTCAGGTTAGTTCACTCTTAGTTATGACCAGAGATATCGAGCTAGTATTGTTCAAAGTGAGTTATAAGTTGTTTGGAGAAAGTGGCTCAGTTTGGGTACCCTACGCACCACATACGTATACACAAATATATATTGAGCATAGAATAAATGCGACTATCTCCTCTTTTATCATGTCACACTATTATCTCGTTCGTCCATCTTGTGATAAAATCGTCTCGTTCTTTTGTTCAGATGTAGTCATTACAACTAGCTCAACTTCTGTCCACTGTGCCTCACCAACTTAATGTTCACCACCAGAGGCGCTGAGCTGGTCAGCAGCAGATGTGAGCCTCGCGAGATAGAATGGCTCTTTCAGCGCATCTTCCTTTACCATCCTCCGGGGAAACGCCTTCTCCATTCTGTCCGCCGGGGCTGTGGGGTGGCCAGCACGTGAGACCCGATTTGCTCACTATACAGAGAGATGGAGAGGGCGAGAGAGATGGAGGCGATAGCAGTGGGAGTTCGGCCTTTCCGTGTTCGGACACATTGCACCTGTCATGTGGATAATGTGATATTTTCATTTTACTTGTTACAGACACAGCAGATCGAAAGCCAAATTATATTTCATCGTATACTCAATGTTGCCTGTTTGCCTCCAGGGGGTCTAACTTATCATTAGAGTGCTACATAATTCGACTTAAACGTCAAACATTTAATTGTATATGTAATTTGTCCACGTGATTTAATTTTACGCAAGGTGGACTTGTAAAATACTCCAGGACAGTATTTAACTCTGTTGTTAGACACTGTGGCCTTAAATGAGATAGCAGTACTGTCGGTAAGGGGCAAAACTGTGTGAGTACGTTTCGACAGTCGATGAGTCGATAACCCAGGTTCTTGTATCTGGTGCCAATTTTGCTACACACTCACACAGGCACACATATGTGCGAGTGGGTATATATATATATATATATATATATATATATAACAAAAAGGGTGTAGTAAGAAACCAGGTGGAACATAACACACTAGGGTACTCTATACTTGGGGTAATATGAAATGATTCAGCACCCCGACGGCTGAGCTCCAGCCGTTTCGAGAGCTAGATCCGAACAGTTCAGATGTAGCTGTCGAAACGGCCAGAGCTCAGCCGTCGGGGTCCTCAATCATTTCATATATATATATATATATAGTAATAATAATAAATGTGAAGACTAAAATCCAAAGAGGGCTCAATAAGGATAAATATATATCAAATATATAACGACCCTAGAGCATATATTTATTAAAATAACAGATTAAAGTTTAAGCAAAGAATCGCTGCTTTCACCCTTAACGGGATCTTAAGGGTGAAAGCACCGATTTTTTGCTTAAACTTTAATCTGTTATTTTTATATATATATACACACACACACACACATATATATATATATATATATATATATATATATATATATATATATGTATATATATATATGTAAACAAAATTTGTTTCCGCTCTAACATAGTTAAGGGTACATCTAAAATATACAGCCACTTGCGGATTAACTTCACGAAAAGGCTGTTCCGTTATTTGAACAATTGGATCACTCGTCGTCGAATCCGACGTTAATCTAACGTAGGAATTGCACATTTGTGAGAAAATGTCTTGTGTTTCATGAAGCAAAACCTAAACTTATTAATTCTTTATTCCTCGGGCAGATTCAGCCAAGAAAAAAAAAAATTTTTAAACTTAAAAATAAAATAAAATAGAACTACTGAAATTTGGTTGAATTTGTTATTTTAATGTTTGAATTTTATTTCATTTTTTTCTTCTTCTCATATTTCTATTCTTTATTTTTTAAAATTCAAAATAAAAATAATAAATTAGAAAGGATGGAAAGAAAAGGCTAGCATTAGTTTTCACTACATTGCATTATTTACAAATTTGGTGCCAAAGATATATGGCACCGAACTGCACTCACAGAATTAATTTTCTTGGAACAAAGGGCATTGCGGTAAAACACACACACATATGCTTCTCATAAGCTTGCATACACATTCATATACATTCTCGCACATCTCTCCCCCTCCCCATCTCTCTCTCTCTCTCTCTCTCTCTCTCTCTCTCTCTCTCTCTCTCTCTCTCTCTCTCTCTCTCAATATATATGTATATATATAAATATACGTGTGTGTATATACATATATATATTCGCGTGTATATATATATATGTGCGTACATATACATATATACGCGCGCGTGCACACACACACACTCTCTCTCTTTCTCTCTCTCTTTCTCTCTCTCTCTCAATATATATATATATATATATATGCGTGTATGTATGTACATATATATATTCGCGTGTATATATACATATATATATGTGCGTACATATACATACATACGCACACAGACACACACACACACACACACTCTCTTTTTCTCTCTATCTCTCTATCTCAATATATATATATATGCATGTGTGTATATACATATATATGTGCGTACATATACATACATGCGTACACACACATACACACACACACAGTTTCTCTTTCTCACGCATATTTATTTAAAGATTGGCAAGCATGTCTCGTATGCTGACTGGAGGGAAAGTAGCAACAAGTCCCAGCAAAATAAATAATATATATGAATAAACAAAAGAATAAAAACAAATGCAACAAAACAGATCTAATTCTGACACAATCAATTTTGAAATCAATTTGTCTGACAAACAAAACTTCATTAAAAAAGACATCGAGATATAAAATAAGTGTGTGGGTCATTTTAACGGCTTGATTCATTCACTGGGTAGAGATTGATATATCTATATCTATACGGACTTATGTCTAGTAGATTTGGAAAAGCTATCTGAAGAGCTATATATTTCCATTGGAAATTCTCTGAATTTCCAATCTTTTGATAAGCGAAACCGTCTGTCATGGCACTAGAAATCGTATTTAAATTTATTTGAAGGATTGTTTAATGTTTACTTGTTCCGCTCATAAATATATATATATATATATATATATATATATATATATATATATAGAATAGCTTTCACCGTATTTTTGACTAAAGGAATTTTAGCCTGATAATGGGGTTTAGGACCCTCAGATAAATGGAAAAAGATTAGTATTGACGTACATGTACGCCAATACTCATCTTTTTCCATTTATCTGAGGGTTCTAAACCCCATTATCAGGCTAAAATTCCTTTAGTCAAAAATATGGTGAAAGCTATTCTATTTTCTAATTTCAAACCTGCTCACTGTTTCAAAACATACTTACTTGATATATATATATATATATATATATATATATATATATATATATATATATATATATATATATATATATATGGAATCCCCAAGAAGATAGTGGACCTGATATCACTGCTCTACACCAACACCAAAGCCCAAGTCATTACACCTGATGGGTTGACAGAGTTCTTTGAGATACTGGCTGAAGTGCTCTAGGGAGATACATTGGCTCCCTACCTTTTTATCATCGTAGTGGACTATTGTATGCGCCTTGCACTGGAGAAACACCAGGACTCTGGCTTTACTGTAGCACCGGCTCAGAGCAGGAGAGTTGGGGCGAAAAAGGTATCGGATGCTGAATTTGCCGACGACATAGTTTTGGTGACAAATACAGTGAAGGAGGCAGAGGATTTGATGCGGGAGGTTGAGACTGTGTCGATGAGTGTGGGGCTGAGAATGAATGAGACTAAAACAAAATATCTGGTAGAGAATGTTGAGAAGCCAGAGGGGATCACTAATGTAGGCGGGAAACCGCTGGAATTGGTTGAGGACTTCCTGTATTTGGGAGCAAAGATTGGGAATACGGAAGATGATGTGGTTGAGAGGAAGAGCAAGGCCTGGGCGGCGTGCCACAGCTTGAGATCGGTGTGGAAGTCGGACCTTCGTAGAGACCTGAAAATCCGCCTCTTCATTGCTGTAGTGGAGTCTGTGCTGCTGTATGGGTCTGAGACTTGGACACTGACCAAGAAACTCACTCAGATGGTGGATGGGTGCTACACGAGAATGCTGAGGATGGCTCTGAACATTAATCAGTATACACTGAGGATGAAAAACTCAGAGCTGTATGGGAGCATCCCAAAAGTCATCTCAAAAGTGACACAGAGGAGACTGAGGTTAGCCGGACATGCTCACCGACATCCAGAGTTGACATTGCACTCAGTACTCCTTTGGGAGCCCTTACATGGACACGCTAGAAGAGGAAGACCAAGGTTAACGTATGTTGATGCCCTAAGGACAGACACTGGTCTGTTGGAGACGCAGGACATGGCAGCGATAATGAGGGACAGAGACCGCTGGAGAGAACTCGTCCATGGATCTCGGGAATTTTACCCGCCTTATATATATATATATATATATATATATATATATATATATATATATATATATATATATATGTACATATCTCATTCTATTTTCTGATGAAGGACTAGCGTCCGAAACCTTAAGACTCTTTTCATACTATATCAAGCGTAAAACTAATAATATATTTCTTCAGTCTACTGTGCCGTTTGCTCTGTTATTTGTGTTTGCCTTTAGCACAGACAGTCACACACGCATATATATATGTGTGTAAAGATATAGCTAGATAGATAGATAGAAAGAGATAGAGAGAGGGAGAGAGTGAGAGAGAGAGAAAGAGAGTGGAAAGAAAGCGATTGACTTGAGAGGTGTTGGAATATCTGAAATTTTAAATGCATGCGTCCAAACGCAAATGTCCACAACAATAAGTGTGCACTGAAAACAGCAGTTGATAACATCGGTGCTGTTGTCCACCTTTTTCGTCTCCAGGGTTACTTTATCTGATTTTCTTAACTATTGTTTATAGTGATTTACTATTATTGTGGTCATTTGCGTTGGGATACACATATTTAAATATATTTAGAAATATTTAGAAATTTAGACATGGACAAGGTACCACGAAATACGATTAAAGAAAAAGATAAAACTTTGAAAAAAATGATAAATCCTCATTAGAATGAAATAAGACCTGGTATTTTAGAGAAGGCAGAATGTATTGACATCAGTATTTGATTGGCACTTTATTTTAGCGACCCGGGAAGGTTAAAATATTAAGTCAATCTGGATATGAATTAAGAACTAAATTATGGTGAAGTATTTCGCTCGACACTTTATCAATTCTGCTATTCCACCTAATGATCATTTATAAATTTATAAGAAGGAAAATATGACTTGGTGCTGTCCATGTCTATTGTGAAAGGGACTGGTTGTTTATGTAAAATAATACAGCTTCATCTGGGAAGCAAAACTGCAAATCTATTTAGCTGTAGCTACATTTGTGGACGAAGCATAATCGAATGGTTTCGGAGTTCGCTTCGTAACCATTAGGTATCGATTTGATTCCATTGCATGGAATCTTGGGCAAGTGTCATTTACCATTGCCTCAGATTGAACTATGCTTTGTGAGTGAAATTGTGTTAACGGAAACAGTTTGGAAACCTGTCAGATGGACTTATCATGTAACTCAAAGAGCCAGTCATGTCACGCTGAATCTCTTTGAAAATTATGTTAAGTGAACACTTGTTTTTGTTAATTTCACGAGCAAATCGATCCATTCATTGGAAAACTGGAACAATCATCGACAAAACCGGAGTACGACCATTTTAGTAGGTGCCTCTTATTCTAGATTATTATCTTAAAGAAAGGCGTAGAATCAATGAAATGATACTTACTATTTTAAGAATCAATGCCCTAATAATTTAATGGAGAATCAGCCAATAAATCACCATTTTTCCCTTTCCCACTGGCACTTAGTTGCTTCCCATTGCAGAATACGTAACTCACGAAATGCACTGTCATCCTAACCCCAAATAAGTACTAGATAATAGGAAAAATGCACCACGTTTTAAGTAGTGCTAACAGTAAAATTAACAAACGTTTCATGAACTTATAGTAAGTTTAACTCCTTCTGTGTATATTGCTTGTAGATGTATGGACTCTGCAAGACTAACGTCTTCTTGATAAACAACAGAATGAAGTCCTCGTGTAGCTTTCAGGGCCCCGTTCTGTTACGTGAAATACCATTAAGAATATATTTTAATGTACTGAGAATGTCAGAGAGATAGAGAGAAAAACGGCTCATATAACAAAAAAAATGAAAATAATGTTAACCATTTTATGAATGATAAACATGTAGAAGAGTGGTATTTATTTCCTGTCATCACAATGTCTAGCGATTGAGAGACAAATGTTTTATTGGACAGTACAGCCACTTTCTCAATGCACTTTCACAGTTAGAGAAACTGAGGTCTCGTAGACTACACTGTCTTGTCAAGAAACAATAAAGCGACGAATTGGCAGAGTCGTTAGAACGTCGGATAAAAGGCCTTGTGATGTTCGTTCCGAGTCTCTACCATCTGTGTTCAAAACTCGTCAAGGCCAGCTCTGCCTTTCATCATTTCCAAGTCGATAAAACAAGTATTAATCCACTACGATAGTCGATTCTTTCTCTACATTTATTTCTCACTCTCTTCCCTGGAAGATATCGGTCGTGTTCAGACCTGGAGAGTAAATTGGCTGTGCCACGTTTATAAAGTGCCCAAGATATGCTGTATATTTCAACGGTGCCCCTACGACTCCATCAAGAGTTATAGCCTATACATATAAGAACGTAGAACATATGAACCAGTTGCCTATGATCTGTTGGTGAGGTTCTGTCCATTTCCATTACATCAACTCTTTTAGAATAAAGAAGTGACATCATCTACAAGACACAGTCATTATATATATATATATCAATTAAATAGACAGATGGTCGTTCGACTTGTAAATAGCAGCCAAAACTCTTTCAATTCACACTCAACTGGCTTAAGAGGATGGCAATAGTAGATATTATGTAGAGAAAGAAAAGGGATGGTTACACATGGAATGCTTTTGATCATAGATCTACTAGATAACGAGTGTTTTGTACTATATGTACAGGATTATATAATCGTCACCTTGAAGAAATCACATACATAAATAACCTTGATAGCTTCTAAAATTGTTAAGCCTTAAAACCTCTGGTGAGCTATAATGGCAATCATAAATTTATAACATAGTCAAGGCTACATTCCAAAAATAGTTTTATCTGTCGCTTCAACGTCAGAAAATCTTTCAGTTAGATGCGCTAGCAATAAAGACTTGTTTTATTGTTTAGTCAAGAGGAACGGCCATGACCATTTTTCAAGGTGTCAGTGACTGGTAGGAAGGAGGGAAGAAAGTATACATCAGCCTTTCGTTACCATATTTCTAATGAAGTAGACTGTCTATGATTTTGAAATCATTTTCAAAATAATGAAAAATTTAAAGGGATTTAGTAATATAACTACAATTCACATTATTGAACTGGATTTTGGAGAATAAAAGTTCTTACACAAAATTATGACGAGGGGCTTTAGATAAATATAAACACTTTAAAACAAACATGTTTATATCATAGTACCAATGCCGGGTTTAGACGGCTTAGTATTAGACCTGACTCTAAATGCTAGCAACAAATTAAACTTTGCTAAAATTGCCCAAGAGATAGATGGGGATGTTTAATACAAGTTCACAAACCCGACTTAACCCATCATACATCTTCAGCTATATAGAAGAAATAGTACTTTAATTAACTCAATTGTGCAACTACTCAAATTCGAAACCAATCACCAAAACAGTTTTTTCCAAAATTAAAGTTAGCAGCATTTGTTGTGCATCATGCAAGTATTTGAAGTGTTGATCATATGCACAAGCCATCTTGTCATTTTGATTGGAAACAAATATTTTTTTTTCCTAAGTATTTGCTTTCCATCCTTTCAAGATCGATAAATACAGAACTCCAGTATTGGGGTCGATTATTCCTCTTTCTCTGGAAGAAACTGGTTGCGTTCCGACCTGGGGATGGATAGGTTCTACCAGGTTAAAAAATGCTCAATACACAGCGTGTGTCAGTACGACGCCTTTATAGCTCTACCGGGTGTTAAGAGCCTTAATTTCCTAATATTTTCTTCCCTTTCCTTTTGGGAGTCACTAACTGTTGCTACCACGTATCTGGCTTATTTCAATAAAAAGGTAGAGTTCAATTTATTTAAAATTCTTTGCGTATGCTATTTAAGTTAATCACCATATACATAAATTCTTGGAACTTATGCAATCGGCTCAAGTTAATTATCTCCCTTAGCTCACGTTTGTAATTATGTACTGGTCAAAATTCTTCTTAACTTCTTTTCTTCTGATAAAACTCTTTGTTTATTGATTGAATCAGTAGACTAAGCTTCACCGATAAGGTATAATTTGGCCGAAACATGTTCTTAGCTTTCACCTTACTAAGAAGCATCCCATTTCCACCATAGCATGAATTTTCGAATTTCTGTTGAATCTTTTTTTAATTATCTCATCTTTTGTTTGAGAGTTGCCAACAATTGCCACCAGGTTTTTGTTTTCCTTCGACTAAAATGCCAATTTTAATTTATTCAGATTATTCCTGTTCATTATTTCGTGCATCAGCACCTACCCGAATGAGACAGATAATGTGGTGGTCAAGATAGAGGAAGATGAGAAAACCAGAATTTAGAAGATGGCAAGAGAGAGAGAAAGAGATACAGAGCAATATGATGCAGAAAGAAAACATACGAGAGTGTAAAAGAACAGAGAGAGAGAGAGAGAAAGAGAGAGAGAGAGGGAGAGAGAGAGAGAGAGAGAGAGAGAGAGAGAGAGAGAGAGAGAGAGAGAGAGAGAGAGAGAGAGAGAGAGAGAGAGAGAGAGGGGGGAATATATAAGCAGGGCCAAATAAAGTAAAACAACGAATTAGCTATGAAAAGAGAGATAGAGGGGTATTATAAAAAGATACAGATAGACAAACATAGAATAGTGAGAAAGAAGATAGAATTTGGTGGAGAGGAGAAATATTTCGAAACACAGAGAGGTGTAACACGGGGAAGATGTAAAGATTGATAAATAGATAGATATAGATAGATGAAGAAAATAAGAGAGAGGGAGAGATAGGGAGAGAGGGTAGAGAGAGAGATAGGGAGAGAGAGAGAGAGACTATATGGTGATGGTGAATGGAAAGATAGACACATACACACACGCCATAGTAAATAGATAAATGATAACTAAAGAACTACTACAACAGAGAGCCAGACAGGGTGGTGGTGGTGGTTGTGTCTGTGGTGGTGGTGATGTGAGTGGTTGTGTCTGTGGTGGTGATGGGGATGGTGGTGGTGGTGATGTTAGTGGTTATGTCTGTGGTGGTGGTGAGGTGGTGGTGGTGGTGGTGGTGATGTGAGTGGTTGTGTCTGTGGTGGTGATGTTAGTGGTTATGTCTGTGGTGGTGGTGAGGTGGTGGTGGTGGTGTCTGTGGTGTTAGTGGTGGTGGTGATGTTAGTGGTTATGTCTGTGGTGGTGGTGAGGTGGTGGTGGTGGTGTCTGTGGTGGTGGTGGTGGTTGTGGTGGTGGTGCCTGTGCTGTTGGTGGTGCCTGTGGTGTTGGTGGTGGTTGTGGTGGTGTTGGTGGTGTTGGTGGTGGTGGTCGGTGCTTGTGGTGCTTGTGGTGGTGGTTGTGGCGGTGGTGGTGGTGGTGGTTGTGGTGGTTGGTGGTGGTGGTGGTGCCTGTGGTGTTGGTGGTGCCTGTGGTGTTGGTGGTGGTTGTGGTGGTGTTGGTTGTGTTGGTGGTGGTGGTCGGTGGTGGTGGTACTTGTGGTGGTGGTTGTGGTGGTGGTGGTGGTGGTGGTTGTGGTGGTTGGTGGTGGTGGTGGTGCCTGTGGTGTTGGTGGTGCCTGTGGTGTTGGTGGTGGTTGTGGTGGTGTTGGTTGTGTTGGTGGTGGTGGTCGGTGGTGGTGGTACTTGTGGTGGTGGTTGTGGTGGTTGTGGTGGTGGTGGTGGTGCCTGTGGTAGTGGTGGTTGTGGTGGTTGGTGGTGGTGGTGGTTGTGGTGGTGGTGGTGGTGCCTGTGGTGTTGGTGGTGGTTGTGGTGGTTGGTGGTGGTGGTGGTGCCTGTGGTGTTGGTGGTGCCTGTGCTGTTGGTGGTGGTGTTGGTGGTGTTGGTGGTGTTGGTGGTGGTGGTCGGTGGTGGTGGTGCTTGTGGTGGTGGTTGTGGTGGTTGTGGTGGTGGTGGTGGTGCCTGTGGT
>OZ024741.1:353157163-353172163 GCA_964016885.1 Eledone cirrhosa
GACTATTTTTGAATGGGTTGCTTGTCTTTGGTTCAAGATAACAACTTGTTAATCGATTCCATTGGTCGACTTGACTCACCAATAGTTATTAAGCAGCATGTTAGTCAGCAGACATGTTCTTTTCACTTTCCAAAACTTGTAATTATTGTTCCTTTTTTCTTCTAAGATAGAAAGATTTCGCCAACAACTTGAAAGATATGGCAACAACAATAACGATGATGAGAGTAATAATGATGATAGTGATGATGATGAGGGTGATTATGATAGTGATGATGAAGATGATGGTGAGGAGGAAGCAGATTATGATTTTGATGTGGAAGAGGGAAATAAATATGGTGATAATTTTGATGATAGTGATCGTAAGAGTGCCAATGTTGATGACAATGTTGAGGATGATGATGATGATGATGATGATGATGATGATGATGATGGTGATGATGATGATGATGATGATGATGATGATGATGATGATGATGAGGATGATGATGATGATGATGGTGATGATCATTATGATGATAATGATGGTGATGAAGATGATGATCATAATGGAGGTGGTGGTGATTTAATGTTGGAAGCTTTGAAGTCGATGGGACTGTGAAAGGAAAAAAAAAATGGCGGAAGTGGAAGAAAAATGCGAAGCAGAGGAAAAAATGCAAATAATTGTTTCTACTTTTGGTACAAGGCCAACAATTACCCAGTACATTACTGGTACTTTATTTTATCGACCCCGTAAGGATGAAAGGCAAAATGACAGTTGGTGATAATGATGGCGATGTTGACTGCGATTATATGGATAATGATAGCCATGATGATGATGATGATGATTATGATAATTAGAGGAGGATGAATGGGGAATGTGGAGGTAGAGGAGAATGAAGAGGTTGTGGCGGAGGATGACAAGAATATTTAACTACGTTACGTTTCCACTCTATATACTTCCAGATTTTCAGACGTTCTCCAGTCTCGTGACTACAAATGTACAGACATACACACACACACACACACATACACACACATACACACACACATACACACACACATACACACACATACACACATACATACACACACACACACACGAACCCACATACACGGACACACACACAAACATACGCATATACACACATACCCCCCCCCCCACACACACACACATGCACACGCACGCACATACACCAACACACATAAACATACACGTACACACACACATACACCCCCCCATACACACATGCACATGCACACTCACACGCACGCACGCACATTCAAGAACGCACACAAACATACGCATACACGCACACACATACACACACACCCACGCACACACACGCATGCACGCACATACACCAACACATACAAACATACACATACACACACACATATACACATACACATACATACACATAAACATATACGCACAATCATAAAAACACACATACCATACACACAAATAGATATATGCACACACATACACACGCACATTCACATACACACACTCACACATGAGCCCACATATATACACAAACATACATGCATACATACCATCCGGCGGTTCGATTATATCGACTCCAGTACTTAACTGTAACTTTATTTTACCGACCCCAGAATAATGATTTCTTATATAGGCACAAGGCTAGCAATTTTGGGGGAGAGGAAAGTCGATTAAATAACCCCAGTGCGTGACTGGTACTTTATTTTATCAACCCTGTAAGGATGAAAGGCAAAGTTAAAATCGGTGGGATTTGAACTCAGATCATAATGGGCCATAACTCTATGCTGCAAAGCATGGCATCAGACCCTCTACCGATACTGCCAATCCACCGCCCTTATCGACCCCAGAATAATGAAAGGCAAAATTGACTTCGACGAGATTTGAAATCAGAAAGTAAAGAACTGCAACAAATATTGCTAAGTATTTGTTCCACACATAGTTATAAGACGCCTAATTTGGGAGGAAGATAAGTTTATCGCTTGATCCCCCAAATTTGATAGAGCAGGTATCAGATATGAAAAACAAAAATAATTAATAAGTACTTATGTCGATGCGATCGACTAAATCAAAGCGGTACCCCAGCATGACCGCAGTTTAATGCCTGAAAACAGTAAAACAATAAAAGAATGTGTAAATCTATTTGTTTCATCGATTTATGTTTGTTGTCGCGACTACAAGTTTTTCAATACTTTGATTCTTTTCCATAATTTACTTATGGAATTTATATATTTTATAATAATCTTATATGAAGTATGGTGCTGAGGAAAGAAAAAGGGTAGAATGAAATCGTATACTTTGTACGAAAGCTATAAGCATTCAATATATATGTGAACAATGGTGGATGCTTGGACAATGTTAGAGAACGTTCTCCGCTGTGCAGAATCCCAGGCGCAAGACCTCTCATGCACACCTACCAACCTCTAACAACCCAAACGGGGAGTATCATGAAAAAAACAGGGAGGAATGAGGCAAAATGGGGAGATTTTACATAATGAAAGCTATACCCATTTTCACAAGAGAAGGGGCATCGCTCAACCATCCCAAAGTGGATGGGAATTCTTCCCGTTGGACGGGGAGAGTTGACAAGTCTGCTCATGGTCTTAGAGGATATTGCTCAACTCGACACTATGGTTGACGTCACATTTCAATTTACCACATAGCAGAATCGAAACAACAATCAAGTGCTTGTGAAGTAAATTGTTTAATTCCATAGTTATATATATATATATATATATATATATATATATATATATATATATATATATATATATATATTGTTATGCTTTGGGAGGGTCATGTTGCCAATAAGAAACACACGCACCAGTTGCTTTCACTTCAATTTATTATAATAAATTTATAAATTTCCGGTTGGTTGGTTGGTTCCACAACCAGATGGTTGTTTATATATTGTCAAAGTTCTTTCGTCACACATTCTGTGACCTCTTCAGTGACTGGGATTCTTTTCTTTGTTTTTGTGCTTCTCCTTTGTTCTGTCCTACGCCATTTTGTTTCTCTGTGTGTGTTGTGTGCTCAGTCTGCGCATGCGCCACATCCGGGTGTCTGTGTGTGTTTATATTCGTTTATTTATTTGTTTATTTATATGTTACAGGTTGGTTGTTTGTTCTATGTGCGTGTGTGTTTTCATTTTGTCCTTAATTGTAAGTTGTGATGTTGCTGTTCCACTCATATTTTCTATTTAATTTTGGGTGTAATTCTTTTATGTTTATTGCCTCTGTGATTTGTCTAAACATTGCGTCTTTTCTGTGTGTAGATTCTATTTTTATTTCTATGTTCTCTAATTTACCCTTATGTTCTATTTTAGCATGTTGGTAGAGTACAGATGATTCTTTACTATCTTGAAGATAGAAACAAAATGGCGTAGGACAGAACAAAGGAGAGGCACAAAAACAAAGAAAAGAATCCCCAGTCACTGAAGAGGTCACAGAATGTGTGACGAAAGAACTTTGACAATATATAAACAACCATCTGGTTGTGGAACCAACCAACCAACCGGAAATTTATAAATTCCTAAATTTATAAATTTATTATAATAAATTGAAGTGAAAGCAACTGGTGCGTGTGTTTCTTATTGGCAACATGACCCTCCCAAAGTATAACAATATCGGTTTCAACACACGTTTTCAGATAAAGAATCTTGCTAAACAAATTCAGAAACGAAATATATATATATATATATATATATATATATATATATATATATATATATATAAGGAAAAAAGATGAAATCGAAAATGCAACTGGAGTCTTTTTAAAAAAAAAAAGACTCCAGTTGCATTTTCGATTTCATCTTTTTTCCTTATACTTTCACTCGTGTAGGACACCTCGTTTTTTTTTTCATTTTATAAAAAAAACCTCACTTTCTAATATATAAATGGAAAAGAATGAAACAAAATTTCATTTTTCACTCTTAGTACGGCTGCTACTTAAATGTAAGTATGTATGTACACGTACATACATATATGTATACAGACGTACAGTAGTATGTATATATATATATATACATACACATATATATATATATATATATATGTACGTATGGGTTTACCGAACGTTTATTATAATGCTCGGTTTGTTTGTAAACAGCCCGAATTACGCTGTACAGTGTTCAGGCAACCACCGTCACCTTTTTGTTCAACACTGGCACAGGAACGATGTACTAGTTTCAAGCTTATTAGCTATCGTCAGCATCGTATACCTTTCTTTCAGATGGTTGAACGTCTGAAAGTATATACTTTCCTTATGCATATTAACGGGTGAGCAGCCTACACACACACACATATATATATATATATATATATATATATATATACATAAATGAGATTAATCACCTTATTTACACAGACGAGTAAACTATATATTCTCGACTGTTTTCAAGTCCAGCAGTCGCAAGTGTGGGATGGATCGTCCTGATGATGACCAGTTAAGTCCGAAATGCATCGACGATTGTCCCCCTCCTGCTTCTGCCGGACACCACCAGAGGGCGTCAGCCCGATGTTTTTTGAATAGCTACGACTTTCTAAATATTTACCTGTAAACATACCGTGTTTCTTTAGAAATACGAAATTTCTATACATATCTGTATACAGCTATGCTTGAATTATTTTATTTAATTTAATTTATTTAAAATAAAAATGGCGTAGACAATACAATACAATACAATACAATAGGAAGGAACATAATAATAGTACCACTGATGATGTTGCAGATGTACAACGAAAGAACTTTGATAGACTATATATATATTTATATCTGTATTCTTAACCGTTGGTCAATCAATGCTAAACGTTGATTGCCAAATAAATTATGTATGGAGGTATATAAAGTACAGAAGCGAAAACCAACCAAACAGTGAGTGTGTTCTGTTATTATTTCTGGCAATATTATTACAACATTATGACGCTCCCGAAGTATAACAGTATATATATATATATATATATTATATATAATATAATTGAATATAAAAGAGAGACAAACACAGATATATACATATATGTGTTCAAATCGTATGGCAGTTGCTCCAATATCGGTTTGTATTTATTTTCTTGATTTATTCTTTTAAATTGAGTCTGGCAAACCCTATTGTTCAGAGTTAGTATTTTTTTCACCCTAGTGAATCTGGTCCCTTACGATTTGAACACATATATGTATATATATCTGTGTTTATCTCTCTTTTATATTCAATTATATTACACGGCCCGGAAAAATCTTTTTCCTCGAGCTATTTAATTATAAGAGACTACTTTGAGTTTCTCACTCAATATATACCTTGGACACACACATACACGCGCACACACACACACACACACACACACACACACACACACACACACACACACACACACACACACACACACACACACACACACACACACACACACACACACACACACACACACACATATATATATATCAATTTGTATTTAGTTTTGAAATTGTTGTGTTGTGTAAATCTAGAGCCCGAGGTAACTAAAGATGGTCTGGGCCGGTAGAAAACAGTTCAGTTGACACAATTGGGCAAGTTGGTGTACCGTAAATATAGGTGAATAATGACGTTTTGGGTGTGGCCCATTTTATAAACTGTTCTTTGTTGTCCTTATCCGCAGATCAGTTTCTAATCTTAGCACAGTGACACCAATTTGGAGGGGGGGGGGGGGGACACAGTTATTGTCACCTCAGTATTTGGCAGGTACTTTATTATATCAACCTCAGAAAGATGAAAAGTGAAGTTGACCTCATCCGAGATAAACTTATAGTGAGGAATGTTTCCGTTGTGACATACCGTGTCTTCTCAGACATAATGTATCCACAGTTAAATTATCCATCGTGCCCACATTTTTAAAGATCACAGGATGTGATGTGAATGAGGAAATTTAGCTGCTATTTCTAACACGCAAATGATCCCGTGAAGACTCACTCCTACGTTGGCCAGTAATATTGACCTTTTAGTCGTGTATGCGGTGATGGTGGCGGCTCCAAATTTTCCAGTTTTATCAAAGTAATGTTTTCCCTTTAATGAAGACTTTGTATGGAGAAACGTGCGGATATAAGCTTACGTAAATGGAGTTCATTATGTTAGGTTTTAATTAATAGTAAGAATGAAAGAGTACAAAATAAGTATGGCATATCATTTGGTTTCATTTATATCATTAACTTTTTCTACTTTTGGCACAAGGCCAGCAATTATCCCAGTACATTACTGTTTTTTTAATTTTATCGACCCCGTAAGGATGAAAGCTAACCTCGGCGAGATTTATATCTATTATATCATTAATGCTCTAAAGAGAGGCATGAATATCACAGTAACATCTTTTTACCTATAAATCTGAAACGTTGTGTGTGTGTGCATGTATGTGTGTGTGTGTGTGTGTGTGTGTGTGTGTGTGTGTGTGTGTGTGTGTGTGTGTGTGTATGAGTGTATGTGTGTTTATGTGCGTGTGTATGTGTGTGTTGTGTGTGTTTAAATAGATATTGTGTTTACATATGAGAAATTATTTGTTTAAACTAGACTCGGTTATCCAATAAATAAAAAAAACAAAAAAACTTCAAAATCTGATGCTGTCCAACACATTGACATATGGAAAAGAAAGAAAGAAAGAAAGAAAGACAGACTGAAAGAAAAAGATAGAAAATAAGAAAGAAAAACACTTTCTCCTTGCAAATCATAGATTTCTAAACATAACATTTATTATTGATTTACTTCTTCGACGAAGGAAAACCTACAGAGCATTTCGAATTAAGCATGCAGTGACACACAGAGATATCTTGTTGGTTGCTAGTGGCAACATGCATTTCCTGTTGATACCTTGCATTAGTTACCCAAAGTGTGCATTAAGCAGACTATGGTGAACTAGCTGCTTGGTTAAATGATGTTATTTTACAGCAGAAATTTAATACCTTTATACATTTACCTCTAGGGTTCTAGAAAAGAAATTGATCGGGTAGGAAATGGAAGTGGCGATGGTGGAGATTTATATACGGTAGAAGTATATTATAAGAGTGAGAGAGAGAGGGAGAGAAAGAGAGGGGAGAGAAGGAAAGAGAGAAGGAGGGAAGGGAGGGAGAGAGAGAATGTGAGTGAGAGGTGGGGCGCGATGCTAACTCAAGTTTGAGTTCAGCACCGCAGGTTTGTACGTGTTTCAATATGTGTGTAAGTAAGCGTGCGTGTATGAGTGCATGCCTGTGTGTGTGTGTGTGTGTGTGTGTGTGTGTGTGTGTGTGTGTGTATAAGTGAGTGTGTGCGTATGTGCACTTGTGTGGGAGTAGGGGGTGATTATAAACTAATGAGACGATCCCAGTAATTTTAGTAAAATCGTAAAGTTGTTTAAAAATATATCTATAACTTGTAGGTTGTGAACTTGAAACTATAATGTATTGAAAAATAAAGCAAATATTTCTGCATAGGAATTATGATCGATAAATCAAATTGGAATAGGCATATATTTATATATATATACATACATACATCTGTTTCTTCTTCATCACTTTCTGCTGCTTAAACCATTTTGTCTGTTTACCCTAGCGTCCCCTTTGTTTACGTGTCCCAACGACTTTTTTTAGCCGTTGCTCGCACCAACCTGAGGTATATGGCCTTTAATGCGACGAAATGCCTACGACGGTTGGAAGGCCACTGATGAGGACAAACTTTTTCATATGCAACCCATTTGCAGCGCCGCAGCTCCATTATTATCATATATATATATATATATATTGGTAAAAGGAAAAGAAAATGCTGACAAATTGTTCCCAGTGAAAAATAGTTTAATTAGGAATAAATAAAAATTATTAATAGTATTGGTTAGTATTCAGTTTTAGTTGTAAGTTTTACCGGTTGCGCATTTCTAATGCTTTTCAAAAATAATTTTGAGATAGAACGCCCGTGATGTTTGCATTTTCTTTTCCTTTTACCAATACATCATAACTCGTGTGTTACACCTCTATTCTTTTAAATATATATATATATAATAAAAACAATGAATAAAAACAAAGAAACAGTTCCTTATATTAAAAAATTAATCATTTTACGATCGTTTCTAGGATATATATGTGTGTATTGGTATGTATATCATGTAGATCTATGTAAAAATTTTGCAAACTATCAGAGGGAATATACATACCTACACATATATATGCTGTCTTCATTATTTCTGAAGACAGCATATATATGTGTAGGTATGTATATTTCCTCTGATAGTTTGTAAATATTTACATAGATCTATATGATATACATACCAACACACACATATATATCCTAGAAACGATCGTAAAATGATGAATTTTTAATATAAGGAACTGTTTCTTTGTTTTTATTTATTGTTTTTATTAATTTATCTTGACTCTGTTTTCCTGTGATTTACATCGAAAACATTTTTGAATACATCTTCTCTTTTCATGATATTTGGATGACATTGAGTTGTTCATACGGATTGGACACTACCGTATATTTTGGTAGATTTATCTACATGCTATATTGATATATAAATTGATATTAATATTATTGGGCACCTACTGAAGAATTATAAGAGCCCACTTGAATAAGTATCTACATACATTGGTATAATTTCACTCAACTTGTTGAAATCTTATAATGAAACGAGACGTCCGTCTGGGAAGAGATATATTTGATATATCTCATATGAAATGATACAGCCATTTTTCCACACAATACAATTAGTTAGCACCCCGAACGTTTAATTAGGAATATACTCAGGTATTTCCTAATGTTTGCTGAGTGAGTTGGAATTTGCCCGGAGTATCGCTATTAGCTTTCTCCGATTATATATATATATATATATATGTATGTGTGTCGGATGGTAGCTAAGATGCCTCCATAGGCGGTATGCCGGTGGAGCACTCTATATATATATGTGTGTGTGTGTGTGTGTGTGTGTGTGTGTGTGTGTGTGTGTTTGTATGCATATATATATATATATACACACACACTCTCTCTCTCTCTCTCTGCTCGTTTGTCTTTTTAGGACTTAACGTCCAAACAAACGAAATTAATTGTATTAATGTTTGTATATTCTCTATCTCTTCCACTTTCGTTCTTCACTTCTTGGTTAATCAGTATGTTGCGCCGCGCCGATAGCTCTTCTTATCGTAGCACGTCGGTTGGTAGCATTTCTATCATATTTATAAATAGTCGAAAGACTATCATCTTGTCCTTTGTCCATTTGTTACAGTCCCTTATGCACGAAAATCTGTTGTCTAGATATTAAAACAACGAAATAAAGTAGCTGTAGCGATCGGCAGATGAGTTGACACTGCCTGTGTTTCGTTCGTTTTTATGTCATCTTCGCCAATATACATACCCCCCCCCCCCCCACACACACACATATATATATATATATATATCATCATCACCATCATCATCATTATCATCATCATCGTTTAACGTCCGTCGTCCACGCTAGCATGGGTTAGATGGGTTTGTTCCACTTGAGGCAAGATTGGTCAGATGACCGTGTCTCGCGTGTGCAAAACTGTTTATGGCAGATATTCTACGGCTGGATGCCCTTCCTAACCCCAACTACATTTACAGTGTGGACTGGGAGCCTTTTTACCATGTCTCCTACACGACCACTTTACAGTGTGGACTAGCTGCTTTTGGTCGTGTCACCTACATGACCACTTTACAGTGGACGAAAGTGGGAGGATGGAGTAGGTGTATGGGTGGGTTGGGGTGGTGTGTATATTGAGTTAAGAGATGCCTACTGACTGTAGTTCTTATGTAAGGGTAGGCGGGTCCTCTGTATTACTGCATAGATTCCATCAATTTTGATCACTGTGTGTAAGTGTATGATAAACATTAATGGATTGTACTTGTAATTTTCTAACTAGTCGTTTGTATGTATGTATGTATGTATGTATGTATGTATGTATGTATGTATGTGTGTGTATGTATGTATGTATGTATGTATGTCATCATCCGGCGGCCTCAGCCGAAATGGACTCAACAATTGATCTCCACGTGGGTCTCTCGTTCATTGCCGTTGCCAAGTCCTGGATTTATATACCAGAACCTCTGGAGATGACGTCGGGGTAGGAGAGCTTGCACTCCCTGTTATTAGTGACTGCTTGTGGTTTCCAAAGCACTAATGGGGACACAGCCTCTTAGGTGGCACGATGGCAGTGGCCAGAAAATCTTAAATTGTCATCCCTTGAATCGCAAGAATGTTTTGCAAATTTTGAAGGTGCCAGCTATCTCAATCATTTGTATGTATGTATGTTCTTCTGGTTTTATAATTTCAAAAATGTTTGCCAATAGAGAGAGAGTCGGTTTCTAACATAGACACAAGACTCTCTCATTGGAATTTACACAACATCAACTAGGTTGATATGTATGCATGTGTAGATATTGATGGTATTGTATGTGTGGATGTGTATATTTTGAGTTGTGTGTGCATGTGTATATGCTTAGTATCTGTACATATGTATGTATGCATGTATGTATGTATGTCAGGTCACCAGTTGGTGCTACTGGTAACATGTATCCCAGTACAACCTGTCTCATGGTCGGGTCGATGGCGTCTAAACTGGCAACCCACCAAGGTTTCTTGGTGAAGAGGGTGACTTTGGACATCCTGCAGGACTAAAAACAAAACCTGTCAAAGGGCAAAGGAGCTCTTAAGAGTCAATGGCCATCCAAAATCAACGGGAGAGATGACCCCTTAGCCTTTGTCAAGGCAGAATTCTAGGAGAAGGAAAACTCTGATATAACACCTGCAACCCTGATGGTATCCAATGATGTTGACTTGTTCTTCTTTTTGGTAAATATCATCTTGGTTAAGAGAGTGGGACTGGCTTTGTGCAGTGCCTTTGCTCACTATAAAAGCTTCACGGCACAGGCATTGCTTTATATCTGGAGATCTCTCTGCACTTGTCGTCACACGGTACCATGGGCTCAGCACTATGTGTCAATATTTGTCACAAGTGTAGTGTTTGTACCAGAGTTTTCAAGTCGCTGGCTGGACTAAAAAGTCACACTCGTTCAGCGCATTGGTAGGGGTTCTCCTACATTGATATAAAGCAGTGGCCGTACTCGAAAACGAGTTGGCAGCCACCATGTATGTATCAACTGGAAATTTTATAGGCTGACTTTAAAGGAGTGATGCTAGAGCTGTGAAATGTTGCACGCATTGATTTTAAGTCTTATTAATAACTTTTTGTTTCTTTCTAGTGAATATGTTGAAAAAATAAACCTCGTTTCGTCATTCCATGAGAGTATCTTGGTCAGCCTATGAATTTTTCAGTCGAGCCTCATATGTATATCACATATATCTCTAACTGCATTGGCACAATTGTTAATGTTTTCGCATTTGTATCTTTTTTATTATTGTTTAATCAAAAGGAAGGCAAATGCCCATGACACCTTTCAGGACCTCTTAGTTTGGTTGGAAAAAGAGAGGGAAGTGTAACAAATGGGTGCTCTGAGGCACTACGTGTAATATACGCATGATAAACATTGCACCCTGTAAATAATATAAAACACAAATGCCAAGAGAGAAACAAGGAAAATACAACAACATCGGTATCTTTCACCAGCTGTACTCTGTAATAAATCATTGCAATTCCGTACAATTTAGGTTGTCTAGTGTGTCCAGAAGTTAGAAATGAACTAGTACAACAGTCTATATATAAATTTGAGCGTCCGTCCGTCACACAATGTGCGAGTGTGTTTGTGTGAATGTATGTGTGTAAAGGGAAGGGAGGAGATGGTGAAAAAACTATAGCAAAACAGCTGCAGGTGTTCCATTTGTTACGCTGTGTGTGACTGTATGTGTATGTGCGTGTTTGTGTAAATGTATATATGTGTGTGTATGTGTTTGTGTGAATGTATGTCTGTGAGAGTGTCTGTGCTTGCATGTTTATATTTATATACTCATACATATAAATGTATGCATATGTACATACACAAACGCACACATATAAACATACGCGTCAGCGTGTTGAAAAAAATCCTAATATAGCAAACGTACGACAAATACATAAGGAAAAGTATTACAACTTGGGCAAACAATAGAGTAAATAACAAAATAGGAATGAGTATAACAACAAGGCCTACGACAGGGATGAAACAAATATAGGAAAGTTTCACAACCAAATTAGTTGACAGGAAAATTACAAAATGTGTACTGCGTGGCGCTACATGTAATGTAAAAAAGGGCCTTAACTTCTGAGGGCGTTTGAGTCGGCGTGTTTTGAGCATCTTAAACCTGGCAGATCATCCTTTTCCAAGATATACACAGCTAATTTCTACCAGAGAGAGAGATAGGGAGAGGGGGGGGGGAGAGAAAGCGAGAGAGACAGAGAGAGGGGGAAGTGTGAGATTAATAAAGTAAAAAACAAGACAGAAAGAGTGATAAACAAAGAAATAATGAGAGAGAGAGAGAGAGAGAGAGAGTGAGAGTGGGGAGAAAAAAGGGAGGAATCGATTTTACTACTGGACCAGGACTTTATTTATCGAGTTAAGAATCATGAAAGGCAAATTTGATTTGGGCGACATTTGAACTGAAAACATAATGAGCCGGGGCAGATACCAAGGAATTTAACAGCTCTGCCAATTCACCGCCTTCACTTGTAATATACATATGGAAAACAATTACACACAGGAAAAGGAAAAAATATAGAGTTCAAACGGGGAACGTAATTTCATTGTCGACTGTCATTCTTGCTGAGATAGTAAGGCTTTTCTATATGTACTTTTACCTCAGTCACATATGTATGACAAAGTTCACATTCATTGTATGTATGTAAATGACGAAGTACCATTTTCAATTTCACATATTGACAGAACAGAGAGAGAAACTGGAGCGAACGAACTAAAATAGATTCCGTCTGCAGCATAGCAGATTGCATTGGATTCCATTGTAAACATTTATGTAAAGCTTAATGTAAAATGACCAACATTGCACCGATTATATCTGCTGGATTTATTTAAAGACGATTATCTCACTCGCCAATCTCTAGTTTTCTCTTCATGCGTGCTTGTACGTACATATCATAGTTACACACATACACATACTGGTTATGCACACAAACAGACACTTATGGACATATACACATTCACACATACACACATGGTAATATATAGAATACATCTATGCTTAAGTACACATGCATATATTTATGTATATGTATAGGCACACACACACACATGTATATATATAAATATATATAATACATATGCATATGTATGTGTAGGTGGGTGTGCATGTGTGTATGTGTATGCGCGTAAGCATGTATGTGTGTGTGTACATATGTATATATATCGACATCTATGAATAGGACTAGCGTCCGAAACGCACTTTATCGAGTAACGTTACTCCAAAGACCCTTCAGAGGAATCCCATTTCGGCCGCTTGTATTCGCGATCATATTCTTTCGGTCATTACCCAAGATTCATGACCTGACCATAAGTAAGGGTTGGCACAAAAACCGAATTGAAGATAGCGAGTTTCGCTTTTACGCCTATCTCCTTTAACAATTTATAATAATTGTTTCTACTATTGGCACAAGGCCAGCCATAACCCAGTACATTACTGGTACTTTATTTTATCGACCCCGTAAGGATGAAAGGCAAAGTTAACCTCGGCGGGATTTGAACTCAGAATGGCAACGGCCGTAACTCTATGCGTCAAAGAATGGCGTCCGACCCACTACCGATACTGCCAAGTCACCTTTATAATAATATCCATCAATCCAGCCATGGACCTGTAACTTCTTCCAACAATATTGACACGCATTCTCTTTTCCATAACTGCTTATTTTTGAAACTCGACCAAATTACATTTTTCTATCCAGCAGTAGTTCGTTAATTCAATATGTATGCGCGCGTGTATATGTATATTTGAAGTGCGTGTGTGCATATGCGTGCGTGTGTGCGTGTGCGTGTGTGTGCGTGTATATGTCTGTTCATGTCAATGCCAGTGTATGTATTCATGCGTGTGTGCGTGTGTGTGTGCGTGTATATGTCTGTTCATGTCAATGCCAGTGTATGTATTCATGCGTGTGTGCGTGTGTGTGTGCGTGTATATGTCTGTTCATATCAATGCCAGTGTATGTATTCATGCGTGTGTGCGTGTGTGTGTGCGTGTATATGTCTGTTCATATCAATGCCAGTGTATGTATTCATGCGTGTGTGCGTGTGTGTGTGCGTGTATATGTCTGTTCATGTCAATGTATTCATGTGTATGTGTGTGCGTATGCGACGAGCGTATGCAAGTATGTATGTGTGTATATGCCTGTGTGTAAGCGTGTATGTGTGTGTGAATATGTATATATGTGCGTGTGTTTGTGTGTGCTTGTGTAAGTCTGAGTATGTGTGTGTGTCCTTGAAAGTGTGAGTGTGTGCGTGTGCCTATGTAAGTGCGTGTGTGTGTGTGCGTGCGTATGTCTGTCTGGGTCTGTGTGAATGTGTCTGTGTAAGTGTGAGTGTATGTGAATATGTTGGTGTAAGTGAGAGTGTGTGCGCGTGTTTCTGGGTAAGTGTGTTTGTGTGCTGTGCGTGTCTGTGAAAGTGTGAATGTGTGTGCGTGTGTCTGTGTAAGTGTGAGTGTGTGTGCGTGCGTGTGTGTAAGTGTGAGTGTGTATAAGTGTGTATGTGTACATGTGTGTGCGTGTGTGTGTATCTGTATAAGTGTGAGTGTGTGTGCATGTCTGTGTAGTGTGAGTGTGCACGCGTGTGTCTGTTTAAGTGTGAGTGTGTGTGTGTGTGTGTCTATCTGTGAAAGTGTGAGTGTGCGTGTGTATGTGTGTCTGTGAAAGTGTGAGTGTGTGTGCGTGTTTGTGTAAGGGTGAGTGTGTGTGCGTATATCTGTGTAAGCGTATGTGTGTGTGCGTGTATCTGTGAAAGTGAGTGTGAGTGTGTGTGCATGTGTCTGTGTAAGTGTGAGTGTGTGCGAGTATGTCTGTGTGAGTGTGTGTGCGTATGTCTGTGTAAGTGTGAGTGTGTGTGCGTATGTCTGTGTGAGTGTGTGTGCGTATGTCTGTGT
>OZ024741.1:353174663-353212163 GCA_964016885.1 Eledone cirrhosa
TTATATATATATATATATATATATATATATATATATATATATATATATATATATATATATATATATATATATATGTGCTTATATATATATTTGAGTGTGTGTGCATATATATATATATATATATATATATATATATATGCTTGCAAGAACACATATGTCCATACATATATCTAAGCAAATATATATTCATAACTACATCAACGATGTGTACAAATGCTTCTCTCCTCTCTACAGTAACCTCGAGCCAAACCTCACAAACCATATACTCTCATCGTCCACAACCACCCATTCACCGTTGACACACCACCCCACATATCTGGTCTTCACTCAAGAAGAAATTGGCAGCGTTTGACTGTAATCTTGGCATGCTGTTACTTTGTTGTTCTTCTGAAGCAAAGTGGAAGGAATGAAAAGGAGGTAACGTTGATTAGTCCATGTAATTTTGAACGAGAGTGGACGGGAAGGAACAATAAACAGTTTTGGTACATTGTCAGATAAATTGTATGAAACGTGTGTATCGCATCATTACATAGACACAAACATTTTTAACATGCCTTCAGAAATTTGACTAGCATGTTGCTTGCAAGTACACGTTCATATTAGCAGAGTCGTTAGGATGTCGGATAGAAAGCTTTGCGGTATTCATTTCAAAGTTGGAACGATTACTGCTGAGGTCAGCTTTGTCTTTCCTCCTTTCGATGTCAATATAAGAAATACCAGTTTAATACTGAAGATAATGTTTCTTCTTTACCTTTCTCTTACTATCGCTTTTTTTTTCAGAAAAAAATTTGGCTGTGTTCAGACCTTGAGAGAGGATAGGCTCTGCCAAGTTTAAAATGGCTAATTCAAGTCAGCGTACCGTTGTAACAAGTATGGCCCTTTGAATTACAGGGACAGTCCTTCGACGGGTTTCCAGACAATTTTCGTCAATTAAATGTTGCTGATGACCCTTGATTTAAATAGCACACAGAACGATCGAAACCCAGAACCTAATGATTGTTAAGCGAACTTCTTAAACATTCAAACATTTGGATATATCAGCTACCAAAGAGCATATCGTTAGTCTCACCCTCACCACGAAAAACATTTAAAAATACACCCAAAACGTCATCTTCTTCAGTAATAGAGAGAGAAAAATTAGTAACAACAAAGAACATCCCCTGTTTAGCTGATTTTCTCGAATAAAATATAAAACCCTAGATAACAACTGATTTATTTATTGATTGTTGTATTCTTATGTAGTAAAAGAAGATGAAAAAATTTGTTAAAAAATTGCAAAGATGGTTATTAATTAAAGAAGAGCAAAATACAGATGCAATATTTTCTGATCATAGCTTCAGCTGCTTGTTTCAGTTTAATTGTGTGTTTGTGTTATATATATATATATATATATATATATATATATATATATATATATATATATATATATATATATATATATGTATATGTGTGTGTGTGTGTATACATACACATATATATATATATATATATATATATATATATATATATATATATATATGTATATGTGTGTGTGTGTATACATACACATATATATATATATATATATGTGTGTGTGGATGTGTGTGTGTATATATGTATATATATAAATATATATGTATATGTATGTATGTATGTATGTATGCATATATGTATGCATATATGTATGTGTATGTATGTATGTATATATGTGTGTGTGTTTGTGTGCGTGTGATTATAATTCAGCAATAGACATTGGCCAGCTTAAGATAAAGCAAATTAAGTGAAGGTAGCAAGTGCTGTCTTTGATATTGTAGATCAAATTAAAACATATTATAACACACGCACATATATACACACAGACAGATAATAAAAATAAACAGTAATAGAACTCCTTCTCCTCCTTCTCCTCCCCTCCTCCTCCTCCCCCTCCTCCTCATCATCATCAACATTATCATCATCATCATCATCATCATCATTACCATCATCATGATCATCATGATCATCATCATCGTCATCATCGTCATCATCATCATCATCGTCATCATCGTCATCATTATCATCATTACCACCACCACCACCACCACCACCACCATCATCATCATCATCATTATCATCATCATCATCATCAGCTGCAGCAGCATCAACAACCTCATTTCACCAATACCGTCACTACAACCACCATCACCCCACCACCACCCCACCACCACCCCCCCACCACCCCACAACCACTATCATCACAATCATTACCACTGTCTCCATTATCATCTACGTCCCTACCACCATCATCATCATCAGCATGGTCATCATCGATGCCACCGCCCTCACCTCCATCACCACCAACATTGCCACCACCATCACTATCGCCACTACGACCGTCAGCAACATCATCGATTTTATCACCGCAACCACAGCCACCACCACCGCAACCACCACCACCACCACCGCAACCACCACCACCAACACAACCATCACCACCACCACCATCACCACCACTACCAGTACCGCAACCACCACCACCACCACCACCACAACCACCACCACAACCACCACCACCACCACCACCACCACCACCACCAATTCCACTACAGTCATCAACATTATAATAAATAATTACACGTCTTTTTTTTCTGAAGGGGAAGGAAATAATCGAACTAAAGATATTTCTAATTTGCCTTTGGCGTAATTGCAATTCAAGCCGAAGGAAATTCGGAAAACAACGCCCCCCACCACCAAACGCACACACACACACACACACACACACACACACACACACACACACACACACACACACACACACACACACACATGTATATTTACATGTTTGTGTGTATGATTTTGTATGTATTTATATATGTATGCACACACACACATACACACACACATATATATATGTGTGTGTATCTATATATACATATATATATATATGTATATGTATATATATATATAAATATATGTGTGTGTGTGTATATATATATATATATATATACACATACATATATACATATATATATGTGTGTGTATGTGTTCCTGTTTACATGTGAATAAACACATGCATATATATATATGTTGATGAGTGTATATATATGTGCATGTGCATATGCTTTTATATAATTGCCACTGTAAAATGACCAAAGGGCTGATGTTTAGAACTGCTCGTAGAATAAATTCTAGAATAACTGCTATTAATTTATTGTTGGTTTCCATAAGCTACAAACAAGACTTTGTAATTGAGAAGTGTCAACTATTACAAGTGAACAATTTATAGAAAACGGGTTGCAGGTGGCGGATAGCGATACGGTCACCAGATATGATGGCTAGCTGTGATAAGCGGGCATTGCAGGACGAATAAAGAACCCCAGACCAACAGCGGTAAAATTATAAGGGAGAGGAAGCAATGAGTGATATTGTTAGATCCCAAGAAAACTCTCACAACACAGATGAAGCGAGTAAAGGCGTCCACTAAAAAAGCCTAATTTTCGTTAGTCTGAGAAAAATATCAAGTTGGTGACTGGCGCAAAGTAGTCCACGCAACCACTGCAATATGATTAGATACAACAAAATAATTCATACCGCATCGTCTTTCGCGCGGAATAATAAGGGATGAGCTCAGGCCTTAGGTAGAGGGGGCCTGTTCGAAAAATATATTACAGTCTCTATCCAACGCTGCAAGAACTCGCGATGGGACTGCGATCTATCCTGGAAGGCGTGGAATGAACGCACAAAAGTTGTGTATCCCGAAAGCCCCCAAAAGATCCAAACGGAAGTAATCCTTAACAATTGACAACTGGAACGCTAAAGCACAGGTAAAATGCAGGAACTAGTGGATGGGATCAAATGCTATCGGCTAGACACAGTTTCACTTGCACTGGTAAAGTAGATTTGGATGGAGCATGGAAACAATATTCAGGTGTGGTGCCAGAGACGACTGCAAAGATGGGAGTGGGGATACTTACGAGTCATCGGCTGTCGGAATGTGTTATGGATTGGGAGGGAGGATTTGCCACTTCAAGCTTAGGCTGACAAAAAGGTCTCTGTGAGTGGTGCGCTAAACAGAAAGTTCGAATACAGATCCTTTCTTGATGACATTACTGCAATGTTACATGCAGTGAATCATATAACTTAATGGGAAGCGATGTTAGCACCAACCACCTGATATGCAAAAGAGTGACTGGAAAGGATCTTGATCTAAATGGAGAGGCATTATTCTTCCAGTACAAAAACCTCCTTAATTACACATTGTATAAAGGAAATAGGGTACAGAGATCAATAACTGATTTTATTATTGTCTCTGATCTCTGATTTTGTCCTAGATGTTCGTTCTAAGAGGGGTTGAGCTTTCAACTCATCATCATCTAGTTATCTGCAGCCGCAGGCTACTTAAATACAAGCAAACTCACAAAACTGGCAGGTCCAGCTCGACCTACAGGATAAAGAGGAAAGCACTGGCTAATAAAGAGGTCACTACTAGACATGCGGATACTATGCAGAATCGAAACTGTTCAGCTCAACAGTTTCCGCTTCAGCTGTTTAATGCTGCGGGCGAAAGTGGCTTGGTGTGATGCCGGGTAACAAGAGGTCAAATGTGTCATCCAAGCAAAAAAAAAAAAAAAAAAGCTTACAAAGCTTGGAATGGAACTAAGTCCTGCTTTTTTCTCTCACAGTACAAACAGGAGCGAAGAGATACAGCAGAGACAGAAATGGTGTCCAAAGAAGTACTTTGTGGTTAAGCTGGAATTCATATTCAGATCAGCAAATCAAGTATTTTGGCAGACCGTCGCTGACTTCGTAATAAGAAGTACTCCACCACTTCATGCATATGGAGTTCTCTCTCCAGAGAGAAGCCTCCTCGCGAGGTGGAGAATACACTACTGCTTATGTAACCAGGGTCATAATATCTGATGTACATTAGGTGCATCTGGCAGCGATGAGTGACCTCTCGGAGGCTGAAGTCACAAAAGCAATTAAAGAGTTCGTATATGGCAAAACCTCTGGGGGCGATGAAATTGTGGATGGCTTAGATTTCTGGAAAGACACCTAAGCAATGTCAATCGGAAGTGATAATCACAATTTTCTAAAAGGGAGACAAAGATTATTCTAATTATACAGGTATCTTCTTGTTAAGCCTCTTCGGTAAAGTCTATGTTATGTATCTGGCAAAGTGAAGCAGGGATATTGTCAAGCTCATGCTAGCTAACTTACTGTGATATTTGCACCGGATGCAGCACAACCGACCAAATATTCACCCTGGCAGTTCTTCGAGAAATCGTGAGAGTATTTCGAAGAGATGTATGCTTGTTTCATAGACCTTGAAAATGCATGACTGCGTTCCACAGGACTTGTGGAAAGTTTTGCAGAAGTATGGGATCAATGGACAGCTTCTTGCTGCTCTGAAATATTTATGCGAATGCCCTAGCATTTGTGTTCGGATAAATGGTCCTAACTCGACACCCTTCAATGTAATTGTCTGACTTCGCCAATGATGAGTACTGTCAACCCTTATGTTCATAATCTTCCTGAATAGGATTGACATGCGCAGTTAGATTGGAAATGATATCAAGACAAGTGAGTGTAGGATCAATCAGCTGGAATTTGCAGACAACATGGTATTACTTAAATCGCGAGAAGGTGATCTCGGACATTCACCGATCTCCGACATGACCGCCGTGTGCTGCACAGTAGGAACGAAAATCAGTGCTGTGAAGACTGAGATACTCGTCCTCTCAAGGAAGCCTGCGCTGTGAACTCTAAATATGAGTGGGGTTCCACGGGTATCTCGGTGTCGTGTTCACGAGTGATGGGTGACAGGACGTTGAATTAAGTACAGGAATTGCTGAAACTGGCGTATTACTAGACCAGCAGTAATGCGCCTGTTTTAGTATTCGCTCATCAAAAGAAAGGAGTCAGGTGTAAAAGCCAAATTCGGTATCTTTATTTAAATATTCGTACCAACCTTTACATATGGTCATGAATCATGGGTAATGACCGAAAGAATACGATCGCGATTACAAGCGACCGAAATGGGGTTCCTGCGTAGCCCGAATATTAGGAATCGTTCCAGGTAGATCACATCTCTGCTACTACGGACATGTGGTCAGAATATCCAAGGAAAGAATCACCAGAAAGATTTTACGGACAAAACCAACCTACAGTAACCATTATTTAAATATTTTATCATTTATTTTCCATGTTTCACTATCTATTCAAGACATATATAATACATTCATTATTTCTTATTTCTGAGTTCAAATCCCGCCGAGGTTGACTTTGCCTTTCATCCTTACGGGATCGATAAAATAAAGTACCAGTAATACACTGGTTAATTGCTGGCCTTGTGCCTAAAGTGGAAACAATTATTTCTTATTTCTTTAGACTGTTATATTTTGTTTATATTTGAATAAGTTTCGGATTTTATTTATTTATTTATCTATTTATTTATTTATTTATATATTTATTTATTTATTTATCTATTTATTTATACTTTTACTGTGTATTTGTTTCTGGCTTTGTTTCTCTATCTCGGTCTCTTATTTCACTATATTATTACTTCGTGATCTTATTTAGTTTTTCTTTTTTTTTTAAATGTTTCATTTATGCGTTATATACAGTTTATATATATATATGTATATATATATATATATATATATATATATATATATATATATATATATATATATATATATATATATATATATATATATATATATATATATATATATATATATTGTTATACTTTGGGAGGGTCATGTTGCCAATAAGAAACACACGCACCAGTTGCCTTCACTTCAATTTATTATAAATTTATAAATTTCTGGTTGGTTGGTTGGTTCCACAACCAGATAGTTGTTTATATATAGTCATAGTTCTTTCGTCACACACTCTGTGACCTCTTCAGTGACTGGGGATTCCCTTCTTTGTTTCTGTGCCTCTCCTTTGTTCTGTCCTACGCCATTTTGTTTCTGTGTGTGTGTTGTGTGCTCAGTCTGCGCATGCGCCACATCCAGGTGTCTGTGTGTGTTTATGTTCATTTATTTATTTGTTTATTTACATGTTACTGGTTGGTTGTTTGTTCTATGTGTGTGTGTGTTTTCATTTTGTCCTTAATTGTAAGTTGTGATGTTGCTGTTCCACTCGTATTTTCTATTTAATTTTGGTTGTAATTCTTTTATGTTTATTGCCTCTGTAATTTGTCTAAACATTGCGTCTTTTCTGTGTGTAGATTCTATTTTTATTTCTATGTTCTCTAATTTACCCTTGTGTTCTATCTTAGCATGTTGGTAGAGTACAGATGATTCTTTATTATCTTGAAGGTCTCGCCAGTGTTCATTTATCCGTTCCCCTACACTACGAGCTGTCTCACCTATGTACATTATATTTTTGTCTCTACATTGTCCTTCAGTACATCTTATGCTATACACTACATTTCTAGTTTTACAGTTAATATGGGGGCTTATTTTACAGGTTATACATTTCTTATCTATACATGAGGGTCTTTGAAAAGGGTGTGTCTTGCTAATAAGTGTTTTTACGGAGGTACCTGGTCTTTCTACTATCTTAATATTGAGTTTATGTTTATTTAGGGCCCTTCTAAATGTGTAAGCTAATTCACCTCTAGGGGTTGTATTGATGAACATTAGACTCTGGTATTTATTGCTATCATACCATGAGTTTATTCTATTAGCCTTGCTCCTAGTTCTTTCTATTCTATTCCAAAATTTGCTCCTATACAAGGGGCAGGTCCCATTTATGTCATTATTTACCATTTTTTCCCATTTGGTTCTGGCTCCTCTATACACTCTGATTTTATCTCTCTGATTGTAGCCAGAGAACTGCATACGGTGGATGAAGTGTTGTATGTGTCTCTCTAGTTCTTCGGGGTTGCACATGCGGGACACATTTCTCATCACCCGTACCAAATCCTCAATCAGTATGTTGATTTTGGTATGGTCCGAAATGGCCGAGTTTCGGTGGATCAGATGTTTGGAAGTCATGGGTTTGGCATAATGGGAATGGAGGATTTGTTTTTTGTTGTTAATGGTATCTAACCAGAGCTCTGTGTCTAGTACAGGTAATCGATGGTTGGGGTGTTTACTTGGGTAGTCTATAGTAACTCTAATGCTCTGGTGGATGGAGTTTGCTATTTGCTGGATGCTTTCCATTGTGTTTTTCTCTAGTTCCTGACTGTTCTCTAGTGGGGGTGTCTTAACTACGATGTTTATATCATCTACGTAGCAGGAGTACATTATCAGGGTTAAGGGGTCTTCTAATTGTTCTTTAAGTTTAAGTTTAAGTCTACTGTCCCACCATACCATGAATAAGTTAGCTATGTCGCCTGCAATACTAACACCAATGGCTGCTCCTTCCTCTTGGGCATATGTTTTTCCATTAAATTTGAACATATGTTCCTTAAGGGTTAGTTTTATGCTGGCCCCTACCGCATGTGCAATCATTTTCTTCAGTTCATCGTGGTTTTCGGGTGTCCGTATGGCTCTGGTCTACCCGTTCACACAGACACACAAAATAGGGTAGATAACAACAATGAGCCATTGGAAAGAGACAGGAGTAATTATGAGAGACATAGAAACAACCATGAGGCTGTTGGTGGAAATAGAAATAGAAACAACACAACTAACAATAACAATAGCACTAGTACACATAAAGCAGCAGCCTGGACCTCTACGTTTTATAATCCCTCCGATAAATCATTCGACCTGCGACGAGTCCACGCCACGACTTTACCATTTAACAAACGCACGCAATTGCCGTCGCAGGTCGATGAACAAACTGAAGCACAATTTAGTATAGCTAGATCCGAACTTAGAAATATTATAGAACAGTATAGCAAGAAACATAATAGAATGGAGGCCCAGCAACTGGGAGAAAAATCTGCAAATGGCTTGCGTAAGCTCATGCAGCGCTCACGTAATGGAGAGATAGCATGCTTTCCAACAGACAAGTCTGGCAGAATGTCGGTTGACAGCCTGCCAAATTACATCCAGGCAATGCAACCCCACATCACTAACACAAGAGAGGTAACACCACATGAGGATAGAGAAAAAGCCCTCAATGCCGATATGGTGATGTGGACGAATATAATGCACCCCAACAAAAGGACTGCCAACAACTTCCAGGCCTGGAACAATGACGTGCCGGCGTTGTATGGGCTTCGAAAAGAAACGGGCTGTGACCCTGTCGCGGGACCACCAACACGGCCAGTCTGTGGGGCTAACATTGCTAGTAACTACAGACTGTCCTACTTCCTCTCCCTGATCATACACCCCATCATTGAAATGTCCCCAGATGTATGTGACAGCACGGAGGACCTCCGCAGCAGAATCGGCGTGAGTAACCGATCTGGGGACCTAACAAACTGCATAATAGGCAGTATGGATGTTGTGTCCCTGTATCCATCTATTGACGTGGATTTTGCTATGGAGAAATGCGTAGAAATGATCAGTGAGAGCAAGGTTGAGTTCCGTGGGATTGATACCAGTGAGCTGGGACTCCTACTTAAGCTCACCTATAGTAATAGTTACCTAGACACATATGACCTTAGCAACCTGTGCCCTACAAGACCAGCAAGAGGCAGACCACCTACCATTACCTCAATGGCCAAGAAAACCCACACAGATAGATGGAACGGGTGGACCAGAGCCATACGGACACCCGAAAACCACGATCAACTGAAGAAAATAATTGCACATGCGGTAGGGGCCAGCATAAAACTAACCCTTAAGGAACATATGTTCAAATTTAATGGAAAAACATATGCCCAAGAGGAAGGAGCAGCCATTGGTGTTAGCATTGCAGGCGACATAGCTAACTTATTCATGGTATGGTGGGACAGTAGACTTAAACTTAAACTTAAAGAACAATTAGAAGACCCCTTAACCCTGATAATGTACTCCCGCTACGTAGATGATATAAACATCGTAGTTAAGACACCCCCACTAGAGAACAGTCAGGAACTAGAGAAAAACACAATGGAAAGCATCCAGCAAATAGCAAACTCCATCCACCAGAGCATTAGAGTTACTATAGACTACCCAAGTAAACACCCCAACCATCGATTACCTGTACTAGACACAGAGCTCTGGTTAGATACCATTAACAACAAAAAACAAATCCTCCATTCCCATTATGCCAAACCCATGACTTCCAAACATCTGATCCACCGAAACTCGGCCATTTCGGACCATACCAAAATCAACATACTGATTGAGGATTTGGTACGGGTGATGAGAAATGTGTCCCGCATGTGCAACCCCGAAGAACTAGAGAGACACATACAACACTTCATCCACCGTATGCAGTTCTCTGGCTACAATCAGAGAGATAAAATCAGAGTGTATAGAGGAGCCAGAACCAAATGGGAAAAAATGGTAAATAATGACATAAATGGGACCTGCCCCTTGTATAGGAGCAAATTTTGGAATAGAATAGAAAGAACTAGGAGCAAGGCTAATAGAATAAACTCATGGTATGATAGCAATAAATACCAGAGTCTAATGTTCATCAATACAACCCCTAGAGGTGAATTAGCTTACACATTTAGAAGGGCCCTAAATAAACATAAACTCAATATTAAGATAGTAGAAAGACCAGGTACCTCCGTAAAAACACTTATTAGCAAGACACACCCTTTTCAAAGACCCTCATGTATAGATAAGAAATGTATAACCTGTAAAATAAGCCCCCATATTAACTGTAAAACTAGAAATGTAGTGTATAGCATAAGATGTACTGAAGGACAATGTAGAGACAAAAATATAATGTACATAGGTGAGACAGCTCGTAGTGTAGGGGAACGGATAAATGAACACTGGCGAGACCTTCAAGATAATAAAGAATCATCTGTACTCTACCAACATGCTAAGATAGAACACAAGGGTAAATTAGAGAACATAGAAATAAAAATAGAATCTACACACAGAAAAGACGCAATGTTTAGACAAATTACAGAGGCAATAAACATAAAAGAATTACAACCAAAATTAAATAGAAAATACGAGTGGAACAGCAACATCACAACTTACAATTAAGGACAAAATGAAAACACACACACACATAGAACAAACAACCAACCAGTAACATGTAAATAAACAAATAAATAAATGAACATAAACACACACAGACACCTGGAGGTGGCGCATGCGCAGACTGAGCACACAACACACACACAGAAACAAAATGGCGTAGGACAGAACAAAGGAGAGGCACAGAAACAAAGAAAGGAATCCCCAGTCACTGAAGAGGTCACAGAGTGTGTGACGAAAGAACTATGACTATATATAAACAACTATCTGGTTGTGGAACCAACCAACCAACCAGAAATTTATAAATTTATAAATTTATTATAAATTTATTATAATAAATTGAAGTGAAGGCAACTGGTGCGTGTGTTTCTTATTGGCAACATGACCCTCCCAAAGTATAACAATATCGGTTTCAACACACGATTTCAGATAAAGAATCTTGCTAAACAAATTCAGAAACGAAATATATATATATATATATATATATATATATATATATAGAAGTGGTTACACAACAGTTAGTTCATCATACCGAGAACAATTGTTTCACCTTAGCGGATCCTCAGCTCGTAATATTACGAGCTGAGGAGCTGCTATATATATATATACAACGCATAAATGAAACATGTGTGTGTGCATGTATGTATGTATACATGTATGTATATATGAGTGTGTGTATGTATATTTATATATATATATATATATATGTAAATGTATATACAAATAAATACAGTATATATATATGTATGTGTGTGTGTTTGTGTGTTTTTGTGTGTGTAATGTGTGTAGTTAGATAGATAGGTAGGTAGATCGATGTAGATATTTATAGTAGTGAATCTGTTGCTAATTACATCCAGACAACTAGATACACTGCTGCTACATCAACAGCGTCCGTCCACAAAATCAAATAAATTGATTATGTAATCAGAATTTGTTATCTATAATCTATATGTGTGCAATATATAAATGTACAGTTTATATGATTGCATGTGTGTAAGCTTGCGTGTTTTGACTTCATACACACACACACACACACAATATATATATATATATATATATATATATATATATTGTCTAAAAGCGCCACCGTCGCTGAAACTTCGAAGTTGCTGCCACATTATTTATCACGAAATATGTATTGAGTACTCATTCAGTTAAATTTTGATAGTTTTATATGTAAACATTAAACACACACACGTCCGCACCCCCCCCCCACATATATATATATATACATAGATATGTGTGTGTTTATCCCGGGTTCAACCGGGGGTAACCCCAGTATGTTAGGTACTCAATATATAGCAGAGTATAAATATTTAATATAGAAATGGGGTCTACAGGACTAGAACTGTTTCATTCGGAAGAAATCCTGTAGAAGCCATTTCTCTCTCTCTCTCTCTCTCTCTCTCTCTCTATATATATATATATATATATATATATATATATATATATATATATATATACATATACACACACGCATATATATATATATATATATATATATATATATATATATATATATATATATATATATATATACATAGAGAGAGAGAGAGAGAGAGAGAGAGACAGAGAGGGGGAGGATGACTGACATATATTTACATATATATTTCTACCTATATATGTGTATATAATATACATGAGCTATAAATATATGTAACTTAATTTCTCTATTTTTGTTCTTAGGTTTTTATATACTCATTCGTTTATTTTTATATCTCGTTTGTGTGTTTATTCCGCTCATAATTACTTAATTGCATCTATAATTAATTATTTATTGTCTTTTCATAAGACAGAGAACCATAATAATCGAGATATTAAGCGCAAAATCCTCAAAATAACAAAAAGCATCGAAAAGTAAATTACTGAAATCCATCCACTATAGGGCATTGTTATTTTTATCTCAAAGTATGTTCACAGAAAAACAAAGTGAAATTTTTATTTTTGTTGATTTATTTCTCCTTTTTGTTATGATTTTTTTTTTTTTTGCTATATATATGATTTTTTTTTTTTTCCTATAAACTCAGAAATATATTCAATAACTTGTTTTTTTTCGTGTTTTGTGAACATCCATACATTTTATTTTATTTTTCTCTTTCTATCGTCCAAACGTTTTACGCTCCTCTTGTGCCTTTGATTTTTGTAGAAGTTTGTGTTCTGCTGAATATATATAGAACGTGTGTATCAGTTGTTCGGACAACGAAACGACCTGTTGATGAAATTTACATGCAAATGGTTGGGCATTCCACTGACACGTACACCTTTTAACATAGTTCTCACTGAGATTCACTTTGACACAAGTTGTGACAAGACTGGCACTTTCAATTGCAGGTACAATTCATTTTCTCCAACCGAGTAGACAGGAGCTACGTGATATAAAGTGCTTTTCTCAAGGGCACATCGCCAGGTCCGAGAATTGAAATCATGACTACGATCAAGAGTCTAACACCCTAACCACTTAGCCACGCACTTTCACATAAAAATTTATTGTATATAAAATGGGATTTACATCAGAACTAAAATTTATAACATCTACAATTTTATGACGACATGTTACTACTACAGAGCTGAGGGCAGAAACTTTAGCCTGTCTGCAATAAGAACACCATAGTTTCTATGACAACATTATCCGAGTTCTTTGCTTCTGTCTTGCTTTACAGTATTCGTTCAGGCTCTCTGAGCTCTGGGTTTCAATCCCGCGGAGAATAAATGTGCCTCTCTTGTTTTCAAGTTCGATAAAAAAAAGTACCAGTCTAGTACTGAAGTCGATTTTCTCTCTCTCTCTCTCTCTCTCTCTCTCTCTCTCTCTCTCTCTCTCTCTCTCTCTCTCTGTCTATCTATCTCTTTTTTCTCTCTATCTATCTATCTCTCTGTCCCCCTCGCTCACTCCTTTCTTTCCTTCTCTGGAAAAGAATCGGGTGTGTTAAAAACTGGAGAGGGATGAGTGTCACTTAATTGAAACTTGCAGAAATGGCCATGCTCACGCAACACGGGAAAGTCGTTTAGATCAATTGATGGCTCGACTTGAAGTTTTTTTTATGTGAAGAAAAAGCCTTGCACTGGACAAATCCCACTATGTGAACAATGGTTATCATCATTCAAAAATAACTGGCCAACATCCCTGTGTAACATACATACATACATGCATAATACATACATACATACATAAATACATACATACATACATATATATATATATACATGATGGCTGCAACACGATTTCGAGTAATGCCATCGCTTGATACTTAAGCATCGCAACACGGACATGAATTTTTAGTCTTGCCTATGGTCAGCAATACCATGTATCGCAAAATATGTCACGTATCAAGCGATGCCTGTTCTTGGAGATTTTTCAAGGGAAGAAAGGCTTTGCACGGGGCCAATCCCACGCTCTGAACATCAAATGCCCAAAAAGAACTAGTCTACATCATTAGATGCAAACGAATTTGCAGGTTTTATATTTGTGAGGTTCTAAAGAGATGTCTTAATGAAGATTAGGAGTCTCGCGGTCCCCCCCAAAACATCTTTATTGGATGGCTGTTGACTCTCCTGAGTTGCGCCGCCCTTTGACGTGTCTAGTTTTTTATCCCACAGTGTGTCCAAAAGCTGGGGTTGCCGGTTTAGTCGCCGATTAAAGTTGTACTGGGTTACATGTTACCATTAGCGTGGAAAAATGACATGGCATGCATGCATACGTACATACATGCATACATTCATACATACATACGTGCATACATTCATACATACATACATGCATACATTCATACATACATATATACATGCATGTATACATACATACATACATACATACATACATACATACATACATACATACATACATACATATATACATACATACATACATACATACATACATAGATAGATGTATAGAGGGGATAAACCACTAAAAAAGCCTGGCATGGAGTTCCGACAAGTTTATGACATCACACCTTGAGGGATATCTCTATGCAATACAGGAACAAGAACTCCCTACCAAATATCTGCTGCACAAAAGAGGAGGGCCATCTGCTGACAATAAATGTAGGCTATGTAAAACAAAGATCGAGGATGTAAGCTACATTGTTGCCAGCTGCGAAAGAATGTCATCTCCCTACTACCTCCCCATGAGACACGATGGGATAGCTAGAACCATCTGGGACGCACTTCGGAAAACAAAATTAACAACAAACGAGGAAGAATATATTGAGACAGATGGCACTAAGGAATACTGGTGGAACCTGAAAATAAAAACTGCCACCAAATTAAAGCACAACCGGCCTGATATTGTAGTTTGGGACCACACATTGAAAACGTGTTCTGTTGTGGAGATCAGCTGCCCACTTGATGTAAACGTTGTCAGAAAAATACAGGAGAAGGAGGACATCTACGGACCATTGATGAGGAGTTTACAAATCCAGTATCCAAGATACACCTTTAACTTCATACCCATCATTATTGGAGCTACGAGTTATATACCAACCCACTTGGACCAAAGTATGACTGAACTTGGATTTACGGACAAAAAGCGCAGCTCCCTAATTCATAGTCTACAAATGGTTGCGATAGCTGGCACCTTCAAAATTTGCAAAACATTCTTGCGATTCAAGGGATGACAATTTCTTTTCTTTTACAACCTTGCCATCAGGAAGGTGGCCAGTCAAAAAAATATACTCGAAATTAAGAGAAAGCGATAACATACATGCATACATACATACATACATACACATACTTACATACATAGCATGTGTGTTTATATATATGTATGTCAGTGCGTGTGCGTGTGTGTGTGTGTACATGTATGTGTATGCGTGTATGAAAGTGAAGAATTATCGAAGTATGTTGATTTTAAAACTTTTTCGAATGGTTGTTTTCACTGTAATGAAATGCCACTTGGCTATTTCTATAGCAACTAGCTAAGTGGAATGGAGCAACGTGAAATAAATTGTCTAGATCAAAGACACAACGCACCCGTCAGCCTCGCCAGCCTATGAATCGAACTCAAGATCTTATGGTAGTGACCCCAGTATTCTAGCTTTTAAGTCACACGCCATCACTAGCACACACACACACAAACTTATTTATATATATATATACAGAGGTATCCACAGTAAGTTGTGGGGTCTATTCTATATGAAGAACTCGATGTAATCCATATGTTGAAAATGTTGTAGGTTAAGATAAATCTCGGAAAACAATCTTTATCTGATAGTTTGTAACTAACCTTACATAGATCAATAACTGAGTATAGCTACAATGTATTATCATCATCTAGAAACGATCGTAAAGCAGTGAAGTATATCTCTAATGACTTGATTTTTTATTTCATTGTTTTAACTTATATATATATATATATATATATATATATATATATATATATATATATATATATATATATATACATACGTATATATATATATATATATAAATATACGAAGAAACAGGAGGTATGTAGTTGCCGGATAAGGTGTACTTATAAATAAGAGGAAAGCATGAACGGGAGAAAATTTTCCTTCATCAGTTGTCTGCTGGGGGTCATGGATATTTCTACGCATTAAAGACAATACACACACACACACGCACACACACACAGATGTATATATGTATATATATATATATATATATATATATATATATATATATATATATATATATATATATATATATACACATATACATATATATATATACACATACGAAAAGTAATTTTTCAGTTGAATTCAATCTTATTTATCTATTTATTTATGTATTACCCAAGAAACGCTGTCTACAAATAACAATACAAAAAAATATATAAAATAAAGTAAAAGTGAGATAAAATATCTTAACATTTATCTATATCTTAAACAACGAACTCGATGTGTTACGAACACTGCCCAAGCAATGTTCCACAAGTAATTTCATACAATATTAGTTTCTAACTTATTGCTTGGCTACAAGGCATAATAGCATAATTAAATAATCAACAACTCACTCGATTCCATGCCGTTTACTTTCCCATTACGATTCTAGCATTTCTTAATTTTGGAGCGTGAACTGCTCCTTGGCAAAACGAGACTTTACTTTGGCTACGATAAACGCTATTTAACAGTACACAGTACAGTACAGACGTTTAGGTATTTCAGATATGAAAGTGGGGTCAGATTTATTTGTTTCTATGGCTAGTTAATTATAGCTTTAAGATTCCTGCACTTTTCAGTTTGTTTTATTTCTAGTTTGTGATAGAGTTTCTGTAAGGCAAAACTTTCTTGGCGTTTATACTAATTCACAACCCAATGCCTAAACCTCCATTAATATTCTTTTTACATATCAGAACAACAGTTATAGCAAAATATTAATAAGTACCAGACTTGAAAAGAAAGTACTGGGGTCGATATGATCAACTAGAATTGCGTCAGTGTGTTAGTATGAACATGGTCATCGATGAAGAGCATTTTAACAATTTAACAGCACTAAATTTGTTATATTTATTTTACGTATATTTCTTGAGGGGTCAACATTTTTGCTACAAAGTTTCACTGCATCTATTAAGAATCCGCTACTGGTGCGCATATTTGTAAGTATCATAGAGGCTTATTTATGTCTAGTAACATTAAATAAATATCCCTTAGTCACTAACAAAAGTGGCAAAATAGCAGATAAAACTTGGAAATTTCATACCCATCTCTGAAAATGAACAGCTTGACGATACAATTCCCCCAGTCAGCTGACACCTACAGCTATCTTGGTTAGGATGAGAATGTCAGTTATGATGAACCTATGAGTAAGAAGAGGAGCCGGAATTAATATCTAAAGTCTGTCTCAAGCTAGGAGGCTCGTCAGGCTAGTGCTTATTGCGGTTTCGTCGCGTGAAGTGACTAAGAGTGCAAGACTCCCTTCTGAACAAGACACCAGTTCATCACAGGATTAAAACCCCAGCCATTGCTGGTGCTCATTTTCAGTTGAGTATACTGGAGCAACGTGATATGAAGTGTTTTGTTCAAGAACACAACACACAACCCAACCCAGGAATCGAACCTACAACATTGTGATCGTAAGTCCAACAGCTTTACCACTAGGCCACCCGCCTCCACATAATTAATATATCGTAAGAATAAAGATAGTTCGGGCATCAAAGCTCTCAGTGTACAATTACCTTGCCCATAACACGTTTGCTGTGCCAATCCTAACACCAATGTTTGGCTCACTGAACAAGAACTGAACGAGTTGGATGTAAGGACTCGCACACTGCTCAGTGTTACTGGAAAGGTTAACATCAATGGTGACGTGTATAGGCTATATTTCTGACGCAAGAAGGGTGGCCGGGTCTTAAAATCCACATTAACATCGTACGGGACCCGGATAGTGATACGGGGGCATCATATACAACAGATGAGAAAGGTATGCAACAATCTCGCCCAGGTTTATGAGCCTGAAAATAAGAACAAACGCAAGCAAATACAAATAAAAGGCCAGAGATGGAGTTCCGACAAGTTCATAGCATCCCACCTTAAATGTTACCTCTATGAATTCTAGAAATACGAAATCCTCTTCTGTACAAAAATGAAACCACGCCAGTTGTGTGCTTGTAGCTCCAAGCACACATGTATCTTGGGTACTGTATCTGCAAACTCCTCATCATTATTCCGTATGTATCCTTCTCTTGTATTTTTCTCATTACATTGACATCGAATGGGTAGCTAACTTCTAGAACAGATCTTGTTTTAATGTGTTATCTCATTGCGATTCAAGGGATGACAATTTCTTTACTTTTACAACCTTGCCACCAGGAAGATGGCCGGTCAAAAATGTACTCGAAATTAAGAGAAAGAGAAACATACATACATGCATACATACATACATGATGATGACTGCCCCCTCGTTATCGAGTATGGCCTTTGCACGATATAACATTATTAATAATTATTAATTAATACTATCGTGCAATGCCTGTGCGTGAAGATATTTTTTAAAATGAGGAAAGACTGTGCACTGAGCCAATCCCACTCTCTGAGCGACAGTAGCTATAACCTGAAAAGAAGAAAAGATCAACATCATCGGTAACTAATGAGCCGCAGGTTTTATACCGGAGTTATCCCAGTTTCCTGAGTTGCCTTCTCCTAGAAGAATGCCCTGACAAAGGCTAGGGGTCCTTCACTCCCACTGGTTTAACCGCGCGATCGGGTGTCCAGCCCGACTATTTCTATGTCCTCGAGCATTTACATACACATGCACCCATGTATATACACATATACATATACATACATATGTACATGTGTATATACATATTTACACACTTTTGGATGGGTGTTGACTCTTATGAGTTCTTCTGCCCTTTGTGTCCTGCAGGGTGTCCAAAATCACCTTCCTCACCAAGTAAATTTGGTGGGGTTGCCGGTTTAGTCGCCGGCGACCCGACCATGCGACAGATTGTACTGGGTTACATGTTACCAGTAGCACTCAAGAGTGACCCGACATACATACATCCATCCATACACACACAAAATCCATTAATGAAACAGTAAAAATATGTAAAACATTCCAAAAAATGTGCATCTAATAACTGCATACACACATATACAGATGCAAAGCATATACACATGCACACATACAACTCAAAACATCCACATCCACACATCTACCTAGTTGATGTGTAAATTCCAATGAGAGAGTCTTGTGTCTATGTGAGAAACCGACTCTCTCTCTATTGGTAAAACTTTGTGAAATTATAAAACCAGAAGAACATACATACATTAGTCACTTCTAGGATCAGTTCCGCAATGTTCTCTGTCTACTATTGCATATTCATATGTTTATATATTTATATATTTACATGTTTTGTAGATGTAACATAACCGAATGGTTCAGAAGTTTGTTTTGTAATTATTAGGTTGCAGGTTCGATCGCACTACATCGCATTTAGGGGACGTTTGCTCCATATTTTGTAAGTGAAATTGGATAGATGCAAACTGTTTGGAAGCCCATAGCAAGAACTGCACCTGAATTTAATGGTCTGGATTGCCACACACTGTGTCGCGCTGAACCACACAGAAAATTACGTTATGGGTACACGTGTCAGTGAAATGGTCACTCATATACACATAAATTTCACGAGCAATCTATTCCGTGATAGAACGAATGGAGCATTCATTATCGAAAATGATACAGGTCCATTCCCCATTTCACATATCTATGCCTTATTTACCTGGTTATCTTCATGGGAGCTTGCCTTTTATGTGTGTAGATGTCATTTGCTATCTAGATATGAAGTATCTGAAATATCTGCATATAATTGAAGTCTCTGGCATTAGAGTCTTGATAAGTGGTGTGTTTAACTGTACGCCATAAACAGGGTTAATTTATAGTCTTGAAAGACTATAATAGATAAAATCACATACACACATACATTCATACATTCATACATACATGCGTTCCTATATACATACATAAGTACGTACGAACATACACACATACGTACATACATACGTACGTACATGCGTACGTAATTATTACATACATACATACATACATACATACATACATACATACATACATACATACATACATACATACATACATACATACATACATTTGTTTACAGTTATATTAAGCCGAGAACATTGGTGTTCGCCTGCTCACCAAAGATAAGCAGCGTCCAGCCTAGTTAGTACTGCGACGGGAGAGCACTTGGAAAGCCTATGTGCTGTTAGCTAACCTATGGCACACATACACACACGCACATACATACACACATACGCATACACGTACACACACATCTCTATATATTAGTTTAGAGTGATGGATCCAGTACAGAAAATGTAGATGCCAACTTATAAGCAGGAACTTCTATACCTTGTTCACTCGACCATCTCAACTCTACTTTCTTTATTGTAGCATCTGAGATTATATATATATATATATATATATGTGTGTGTGTGTATGTGTGTGTGTGTGTGTGTGTGTGTGTATATTTATGTGCATATATATATATATATATATATATATATATATATATATATAAAATATATATATATACATATATCTATATGTATGTGTATATATATATATATATAAGAAAATGAGTTGTTTTTTTAATTGAAAAAAAAACGAGATGTCCTACACGAGTGAAAGTATAAGGAAAAGAATCGAAAATATAACTGGACTCTTTTAAAGAATATTTATTGTTTCCTTTATCGGTTTCACAGTTATTATGCTTTTCAAAAGTAGAATTGAGATGGAGGGTTTGTGGTTTTAAACCACAAATAAATATTCTTAAAAAAACTCCAGTTGCATTTTCGACTTCTTTTCCTTATATATATATATAGGAAAAAGTATGACCCCGACGGCAGAGCTGGACTAAATTAGAATTTTTAGCCTGGTGAATAAATAGCCGAACTTGTCAAGGGGGTACTTCCTTATATGGGAAGATTGTAGTTGTCAAGAGGATTGGTTAAAATTTGTTGTAAACACAAATAAGTCTATCATGGCATTTGGTGGGAGGTAGGGGTGGCTGACAAGATCCCAGACTTCACTCACTTAACGAGTGGGGTGGAGATCGTCAAATCGGACCAAGGAAACAATGTTTCCATTGGTCTTTCCAAATGCTAATACTATTTGTCGGTCGAAAGACCATGCATATATATATACGTGAGTGAGAGTGTCTCTGTGTGACTTCTACAATGGATGAGAGAGTAGAGGTAGCAATTTGGTAGATTGTAACCATATCAAAGAGTAAATCAATATTTATTTATTTCCCGCAAGTGTTATAAATAGTCGACTGTGTGGCTGGTTTTTACTAATCAGATGTATCCATCGATTGGTGAGTAAATATATTTGCTACACGAGAATTAGAATAGTTATGGTATTTCCGCACCACATTAGACATAATTTATAAACTGACGATAACAGAATACATTTGTATCACTACATGTTGTCTATCGATGAACTACAGAGAGTATCATGATTATGTATTCAGAATATTGAGATATGACTTAAGGAATCTTCAGCATGTGAACGAAGATCTTGTATAAGAGTTCAATGTATTCACACCTTTAACAGAAGTATAGTTACACTTATTTAATATATGGTATTTTTTCAATAGGAAACTATTATTAAGTCATGTTATTAACTTGTTTTAATCAGCTCTTTTGAATTAGGCCTAAGTGATGAAATTGTTGTTGCTGTGAATGTGTAACAGAATTAAAATGGATTTGTGTAAGCTCAGCTACTTCATACACTGTGTCGTGTCGTCAATTGTTACGTAGTTCTAAGCTCTTTTTTTCTTAGCTCGTAAGGAACGAAACAATATCCAATGCATGTTGTTTACCGAGCAAACAAGAAACATCTCCCTGTCACCCAGCGGGCTAAGTTTAAGACTTTACAACGTAGAAAAGGTTTAGGACTTGAGGGGTTATATATTTCGAATACCTCACTTGATATTCATGTATAAGTTCTTCAAATTAAGCGTATAAACAAAACTTCTTCTTCTTCTTCTTCTTCTTCTTCTTCTTCTTCTTCTTCTTCTTCTTCTTCTTCTTCTTCTTCTTCTTCTTCTTCTTCTCATTTACCCCTGAGATGGTCGTGGGGTCAGAATCATCAAGCACGCCTTCCAGCGGGTCCTGTCAGAATCAGCGGTCTCCAACTGACCCAGTTGGATCCCAAAGCGAGACCATTTTCGAGCTTATGGATGTTATCCAACTACCTTGCCTGGGTCTAACTCTGGGTCTTCTGCCGGTTGGTTTCATCCGTAAAATCTGTCCAGCGATTATTTCCTTACACATTCTGACTACATGCCCGTAGTATCGAAACTGTGACCTCTCATTTCGTAGAAGTAGTTACTCTATTTAATTCGATTTCCTGATCTCTATCGAGTAGCGTTACCCCGAAGACTCTTCGGAGGAACTCCATTTCGGCCACTTGTATTTGCAATCGTATTCTTTCGTATTCACGATCATAGGTAAGGTTCGGCACAAATACCAAATTGAAAATAACGAGTTTGGCTTTTACAATTACCTCCCTTCTTATAATTACCGAAAGCTGAAACTGGTATATTACTGCACCAGCTCCTGTAACTCTTGCACCAATGAGAGAGTCCAAATATAGTTCCTTCCTTCAATCACTGAAGAGTTAGATGCAACTAAGACTGTGTCAGATACCCTCATGTGTGACTGCAATGCCCATGTTGGCACTAACCATCTGTTGTGGAAAGGAGTGCTTGGAAGCGGGCCTTACTAGACTTCTGGTCTAGTAATGATCTCTCTATTATGAACACTTTCTTGCACGAAGACATCCATAAATACACGTGGTATTAGTGAGATCGGAGACAGAAAACAATAATTAGTTTCATTATTGACTTTGATCGTTTCGACTTGTATTAATGGAAGGGCGGAGCTATCAACTGATCGCCCTCTAATTATCTGCAACCTGAGATTACTTAATGCCTAGAAAACCCACACAATTAGCATGCCCAGCTCGACCTACTGGATAAAGCAGGAAGCGTTAGCTTATAAGGAGGTCAAGACCAGGTATACGGATACAGTGGCATTGAAAATGAAAGAACACCCTGAGCTAATAAAGACGTTGAAACGGAGTGGATACTTCAGCTCGGCAGTCTTTGATTCAGTTGTTAAATGCTGCGGATGGAAGCGGCTTGGTGTGGTCCCGGATGGCCAGAGAACTCTGGTTCAATTAGGAGATTAAACATGCCATCTGAACAAAGAAAGAAGCTTACAAGGCTTGGCTTAAAAATACATTTTCCTTTTTCCACATGAGATAAAGCAGGCACGAAAAGTCGCAGCAGAGAAAGTAAAGAATTCCAAAGTTAAGACATGGGAGGACTTCAGATAAGCAAATAAAGTATTTTGGCAGACCATTCACCGACTTCATAAGAAGGCTCCCCTTCACGCAGCTTTCATGAAACTCTGGAGTTTACTATTCGGAGAAATGCATCCTCGCGAGGTGGAGAGAATAATTTTCTGATCTCCTAAACCTGCTTTCTAGAACATCTTCTGATGTACATGAGGTGCATCTAGGAGCGATGCCTAACCTCTCAGAGGTTGTTACCAGAGCAATTAAAGAGCTCAAATGTGACAAGGTCTCCGAAGAAGATGAAATTCGGCTCAATATGTTAAAAACCTTAAATAGAGACGGCTGACTCGTACATGCCGGAGGGTCTGGATCTCTTGAAAGGCACCGAAGCAATGGCAATCGGTAGTGATTATCCCAATTTTCAAAAGGCAGACAAGAGAGATTGCTCTAATGAGTCTTCTTGTTAAACTCCCTCCACCACAGTAAAGTCTATGTGAGGTGTCTGGCAAAGAGATGCAGTGTGGTCTTCGCCCTGGACGCATCACAACTGACTAAATATTCACACTGACGCTGTTCTTTGAGAAATCGTGGGAGCATTGCCAAGATGTGTATGATTGTTTTGTAGATCTCGAAAGGGCACATGACCGCATTCCACGGGACCTGTTGTGGAAGGAGTGTGGGACAGCTTCTTGATGGACAGATTCTCATTGCTTTGAATTACCTATAGAAATGTGCAAATATTTGTGTTAGGAGAAATGGTTCTAAGTCGAAACCATTCATTGTGGGTGTCGGACTTTGCCAAGGGTGCGTACCGTTACATCTCCAGTTCATAATCTTCATGAACAGGATACATGTGTAGCCAGGTTGAAAGTGATGTCAAGACTGGCGGGTGTAGGATCAGTCGGCTACAATTTGCAGACAACGTGGTACTACTTAACTCGTCTTTTGGAGATCTCTGATATGCACTTGATAGGTTTGATGCCGAGTGTTGCGCAACGTGGATGAAAAAAATCAGTGCTGCAACGACTGAGACACTCGTCCTCTCTAGGAAGTCTGCGCAGTGCACTCTATATATGATTGCAGTTCCACTAAAGCAGTTTGAGATGTTAAAATATTCTAGGGCCGTGTTCACGAATAATGGAAGGTAGAACGATGTATTAAGAAGTAATGAAATTAACCATTTAAATACTTATTAAATCAAGACTGGCCTTTGTGGAATTTGCTGTTGAAACTTTGGACCTAAACCATGTGAACTACATTTAGAAGTGGTAGGGTGTTTGTAAAAGCGATTCAGTTGTATGCATATATTGAGTTTGATTAACTAACAGCATAGATTTCTTGCTTCCAGTTTCATGACAAATCATATTGTATATATGAGATGAGAGTAAGCAGTAATTTGATAATATTGAAACAATTTGAATCAATGCATTGATGTGGCATTCATAGTTCTTTGATAAACATTTGCCTATAAATGGAATCAAAAGAAAGTTTTGTCTAAAGTGATGAAGATAGATGTGACCAATACTAACTCCTGCCTGCTACAGTATTAAATCAAGTCTACTTTTAGAATGAGAAATACGCATCTGTCACGAGCTAAATGTAACAATAAACTGATATCAACAAATACAAACACATGCGCACGCATGTGTATTCTTTTACTATTTTACTTCTTGTTCCTGTATTGGATTGCAGCCATGTTGAGGCACCGCTTTTTATTCTCTCTCTCTCTCTCACTCTCTCTCTCTCTCTCTCTCTCTCTCTCTCTCTCTCTCTCTCTCTCTCTCAATATAACATATATATATATTTTATCTGGTGATTCTATAGACATGTTTTATGATATATATATATATATATATATATATATATATATATACATATACGAACGCGCACACACACACACACACATATATATATATATGTTTATATGTATATATATATATGTTAATATATATAATATATATATATATATATATATATATATATATATATATATATATATATATATATATATTTATATGTATATATATTTATAATTGTATATATATATAAGTTTATATGTATATATATATATTTATATGTAAATATATATGTATATATTTATATGTATATATATATATATATATTATATTGAAAGAGAGAGAGAGAGAGAGAGAGAGAGAGAGAGAGAGAGAGAGAGAGAGAGAGAGAGAGAAGAAAAAGATATTGATAGATATATAAGAGAAATGGATCTCTGCCAGTTTTGACGATGAGTATTCCAGAAGTTCGATAAATTGAACTGCCTACTCATTGTAGTATCGATCACATGCACATAGACAGCGACAGCATGGCACAATGTTTGACAACTCTGATCATTTGAATAACAATCACAATTATTTCACCTTCAAGTCTTGATTCAACATGAAGCTCTGATAATAGAGATCGCTTGAAATTGAACTCAGAATTTCATGATTGGAAAGTAAATTTCTTAACGCCTCAAATATGACCATATCTATCTATCTATCTATCTATCTATCTATCTATCTATCTATCTATATATCTACGTGCTGAGCCAATGCGGCAAACGCAAATCCCCGGGTCTCGATGGTCTTCCATACGAACTATATCTAGCTATGCCGGACTTGTTCCCCGATCTCCTCGAGGCGGTCTACTGCAACTGGCAACAGAACGGGAGAATTCCCTGTGCTGTGACCAAGGGCGTAGTCACGCTAGTGAGGAAGGACGAGAACAAGGGTTACGATATAAATAATTTCAGGCCCATAACTCTGCTAAATACAGAGTTACAGATTTTGGCCAAGGTGCTAGCAAAGAGGTTGGCGCTTGTCGTGGGAAACCTGGTGGGAGATGCGCAGACATGTGCTATCCCGTCCAGGTCCATCCACGATAACCTCCACCTCATGCGATACATCATAGAGAGGGTTGGGAACGAACCCGGCTTTGGTGGGGCCCTGATCAACTTGGATCAATCTAAGGCATTCGATAGGGTCGACAATGGTTACCTGGATGCGGTGCTAGCGGCGGCAGGCTTCGGACCCGTTTTCAGCGGCTGGATCAATGCCATGCACAGCAGCCGCATCTGCTCTAGGGTCAAGGTGAACGGCTACCTCTCGGAGCCGTTCGAAATCGCGCGGTCCATCCGACAGGGGTGCCCTCTCTCCTCCCTTCTGTATGTAATGATTCTAGAGCCACTGCTGCGGAAGTTGGAGTTGTTGCAGGGCATCCCGTTGGAACCGGGATTGCGGAAAGCGGTGTCAGCCGACGCCGATGACGTAACAGTAATGGTGTCGACGGCCTCGGGAATCGGGGCGATCGGCACCTTACTGGAGGAGTACGAAAGGTTTACAGGGGCTAAGCTGAACCGGGACAAGTCGATCGGTCTGCAACTCGGCACGTGGAGGGGCAGATCGATGCCCTCCGATGGCGTCGTCGGGCGCTGGACGAAGAGCCCGGTGAAGTTGCTCGGGGTCTGGTTCGGACCAGACCTCCAGGTGGAGAAGAACTGGGGTGAGGTGACGAACAGGGTGTTTGCACTGACCCAGAAGTGGGCCGAGTGCAAACCGTCCCTGAAAGGTCGGGCGGAGGTGGCGAACACTTATATAGCGTCCGTCATCTACTACCGCCTGACCGTTGTGCCTTGCCCAAGGGAAACGCTCGCCAAAATGGAGCGCGCACTCTTCCAATTCCTTTGGAAGAAGCGGGCTCCTATGGTGAGGAGATCCATCTGCTGTCAACACCCTTCGAAAGGAGGGCTGGGGATGCCGTAGCTAATGATACGTAAACACGCATTAAGGCTACGGCACCTTCAGGTATTCCTCTCCGGTCAACCGGTGTGGGCCCCGTTTGTGAGGCGAGCCTTTACCAGACTCATCTCACTCACCGAGCTGCAATCCTGGGTCAAGCAAAGACCGAGAAAACTGGGCGCCTGGCACACCGAGTGTGCCCAGGCGCTCACGGCTCTCTGGCAGGCGGACCCGGCTGTCACTGGAGAATCCACCTCGTCATTCTATAGAGGGCTGGTGGTTAGCAGGTGCGACGACGCCCTCGGAGAAGCCCTAGGCATGGAGGAAGACGAACTGGCCAACCTGTTCGGTAGGACATTCAGCCCGGGACCCATGGATAACTTCCAGAGGTCCTGGCCTGGCAATGCTACAGAAGGGCTCTGCCCGTTCGAGAAAGGCTCTACAGACACGGGCGCCCGGGTAGGGACCCATCGAAAAAGATCTGTCCCAGATGCGTGTGCGACGAGGAAACCGTTTCACACGCATTGGTACACTGCTCGGGAATTGCCGATCTGTGGGGCTATGTCGAACAACTGCTGTCAAGGGTGGGACCGATCCGGTTGACCACCGAGTCTATTGTAACGATCAAGCCGCCTCCCCTCTTCAAAAACGAAGGAGAGGCGGTGTTTCTGTGCGTAATAGCCATGGCGAAAGAGGTTGTATGGTGGACGCGTCTGAAAGGACTGAGGTCAGACACCTTTCTCTCTGGCCAACAACTGGTCCGTTTCTTCCGATATCATTTCGGAAGAAGGATCAGGATGGAGAGAGAGGTGCTGCACCCCAGCCGTTTCTATGAAAGATGGGTGAAAGTGGCGAGAATGGCCCGTGTGAATGGGCCTTCACTCTACATCAGACTATAGGTGAGGAAGATGAAAGACCAAGGGAGCACCCCTTCTCTGTGCTCCTGAGGAGAAGGGTTGCACACTTTTTTCGGGGGTGTGTGCGACCCCCCAAGGCGCCTGCCTCCTCTCTATTGAGGACTTTGTTATAAATTTAATTTTGTTATATTTTATTTTATTTTTATATATTGTTATTGCCTCCTCCTTATTGAGGACGCCTTGTTTTGTAAACTCCCCCCATTGTAGTTGTCCCACTTTTGATGCCCTGGAGGCAAATAAAAGAAACATATCTATATATCTATCTATCAATCTATCTATCTATCTCACACTACACACATACACACACGCACACACACCCACACACACACACACACACACACACACACACACACACACACACACACACACACACACACACACGCATATATATATATATATATCCTGGGTTCAATCGGGGGTAAGGTACACAATGCATTTAATATAGAAATGGCTTCTACAAGACTAGAATTGTTTCAAGGAAATCACTACGAAAGCCTTCGAATGAAACAGTTCTAGACCTGTAAAGGCCATTTCTATATTAACTATATATATATATATATATATATATATATATACATAGTCAACCCTTTTGTATATATCGGTATTATTATGCCCACATGAATTCTGTCGCTTTATTCTTGGTGTCATGCTTTATTAACTTTTTGTGTTTACTCAGGATGAAAATGTTTTAGATTCTCACACCATCGAGTGGTTTGTGACTGCTCCAACCAATTCGATTGGTATCTGCTATACTGCAGCTACAATTTCAATTTATACCTATTATATATATATATATATATATATATATATATATATATATATATATATATTGAAGAGGTAGATTCCTAATGGAGGGCCCTGCCATTTCAGATTGTTCTGATTTCTCATGCTTTCTCAGGGGCACTAAGAGAACAAAATGAAGCGATGAAGCGATGAAACGATGAAACGACAGGGCACGCTATCTGTTTTTTCCCATATAGACATTTTGCATTACATCATGCAAAGTGAACTCCACTGACTTGTGGTCTTCCTGGTCTTCGCACCGTAGAAAATGATTTTTATCAAATAAAAAAATCCCAAAGAAAAAGAATAAAACGAATGTCCTACGCGGGTGAAAGTATAAGGAAAAGAAATCGAAAATACAGCTGGTGTCTTTTTAAGAATATGAGATGGAGGGTGTGTGGTTTGTCTCGCGAGATGCGCAACAAACCACAAACCGTCCATCTCAATTTTACTTTTGGGAAGCATAAGAACTGTGAAACCGGTAAAGGAAATGAATAAATATTCTTAAAAAGACTCCAGTCGCATTTTCGATTTCTTTTCCTGATATATATATGTCAACATGAATGTACCTGTTATTTTTATCTAAAGACATTTTTATCTAAAGACATTTTTATCTAAAGACATTTATTCCAATCCCCCCCGTCTGCTCAGTCTATCTTATTTCTCATTCCCTCTTCTGATGAAAGACTAGCGTCCGAAACCTTAAGACCCTCTTCCTGCTATTTCAAGCGTTAACCTTCCATATAGTGTACCGATTGTGTTGTTATTTCTGTTTACCTTTTACATATATATATATATATATATAAGTAAGATGTATGGTAGGACGTATGTGAATCGCGATGATCACGTCTGACTTACCAAATATGTGACGGTAGCTAGTTAAGCTCTATGCGTATACGCAGAGCAGAAATATTATTAGTGAAAAAGAACAAAGGAACTATTATGACATTATAACAAGTTTATTGCCGACAGCCGTTTCGTCCGACCCCATGGTGGGACTTATCAAGGCATATAACATGTGATTGCAAGATCATTGTTTACATCAACGTATCACTCAAGGTTAGCAGTTTGAAATTGTTGTATACATCAGCAACTCCGCTTTAAGGGGGGCTCTTTTATATTAGTTGTCGGGGTCAGGGATTGAAGTTTAAAAATTAGACAAAAATATATAATTCACGCATCAACATTAAACCAAGAGACTTGGGGTCCCGTAGAAGCACCTCAGAAAATCCCTCAATGAGTGCATAAAGCTTACAGGCTCCAATACACCTATTAGTCTAGAAGAAAATTAAGAGGCTAATAAAATAAGAAAATAAAAATATAAAGTTTCCCTAAAAAATATATAGAGTTCCTATGAAATTTCTTCTAGAGAAAAAAAATTTTTCCCAAAGAAAAAAAACTTCTTCCCCCGAGATCACGTTTACAAAATTCAGAAAACTGAATTGAAAACTAGGTTGAAAGAAACTAATCAATTAGAGGTTAATTCAGAGAGCCTTCCATAAATCTCTCAGAAAAGGCCCCTTTACTATTTCCAATAGGAACTTCTTCCGAGAGACCCTTCGAAGAATTAACATTTTAGAGAGCCTTTGAGGATAAATATAAAAACGAATTGAGGAAAATTATACATTAAAAGTTAAAAATTAAAAATTACGGTATTTGGGATATCCGAGGAATCTTCAAAGGGCTGCTTCAACAGATACAACTTAGGCATACTAGGTACAATAATCTAAGCAATTTAAGCAATTTAATTAGGGAGCAATTCAAGGAGTTTATCAAGTTGGGCAAGATTAAAGAAAGTGGTAACTAAGAAAATACATAAGCAAAAAGACAATAATCATAAAATGTATCCTTAAGAAGGTACAAGGTAGCTTCAGTGATCTAACCCTGTATTATCACAAAAAAACATTCTAAAATTATTGATACAGGATTAAAAATTATTACAAAATCATTACAAAATTACCACAAAATCATTACAAAATTATCAAATCATCACAAAATTACCACAAAATCATTACAAAACTATCAAATTATCATAAAATTATCGCAAAATTATTACAAAATTATCATAAAATTGTTACAAAAATATAACAGGATGAACATTACTGGTGACCGTGTGGGCGCGATATCCATTCTGCCTATGCAGTCCCCTGCACAGCTCCAGGCACGATATCCACTAGGCGTAAGCAGTCATCTGCATAGCTCCAGGCGCAGCTGGTCTTGTTTAAACGTTCATAGATCACCTGGGGTTCACTATTATCTGCGTGGACTCTCTGGGAGATGTACCTGTGGATCTAATAGCCAGTGGTTGCCGGATGTGGTCCGTTCGATCCTTTAGTTTCAGGGGTTGAACGCTTTCGCGATAGACGAGCCTGCTGGTTCTAAGTCCAAGGTTTCGCCACGCATGATGTATTGGTCCACATGCTATATCGTTAAAAAACCAGTGTGGATTTGACTGGGGTGGTATATTACGAACTCCAAGTCCACACGCGACTGGTCAAAAGCGAAGGGCTGTCCTCTCTTTGTTTGCTGTATGGGTCGTTCTCAGCCTAGATGGTGGTCGTGTTATCCATATTCCGTCAGCCCTGTATATTCAAGACAGATCAGGGTATGTATTTGCGGGTATGGTCCTGCGTCTACGTTATCCAGAGGGTCTCGCTTGTGGTATTTTCAAGTTCGCATGTCATCTCCCGGTCAAGACTGCGCATGCTTCGGTGAATCTCAAGCATGGAATCTTAGGGTATCATATTACACGGGGTGACCAGCAGAAAATATACATTCTATGCTATCGCGAACGCGCTGGCCTGTGGCTACGACCGTGTCCGGTCTCGGGTAGTAGCAGACAGCAGGTAGACCAGCTATACACACCCCTGATCAAGGGGCACAACCCCTAACTTATCGAGTGGTCAGACTTCAAGGGAGTCAACTCTCCAAGCCCATTATGTCGACCGTGGTGAAATACAAAAAAAATTCCTATTAGTAAAGAACTAATCACTGATAATAAAGAACCAGCTCAAAAGAAGGGGGGGGGCATCTATTTGGGCGGGGGTTTACTAGGGGAGGGGGTGGGGGTGAGTTGCTATAGGCAGGGAGCGGCCGCCATATTGGGTGTTTTGTTACTGTTTCCCTAGGCAGTTCTCGAGTTTGTTGACATACATCTCCGACGGCACCCTCTCAGATTAGTCAACGTGGTTCCAGGCCCTCACGATGTCCTGCATCGCAGGCATTGTTGCCACCAATCCCAGGTTGGCAATTGGGACACAGGGTCGTCTGTTCCTCACCAGAGTCCCCATCGCCAATCGGGGAGCCGAGGCATCCACGCGGCCGGGGTTACCACAGAGCACCCTGTACGCCAGCGGGGCCGCCACGTGCAGGACTGGGTGGTGTCATGGCTATGTGTCCGGTCTGAAGAAAAAGAAAGAGCTAAGTATGGTATGGGGGCAGGACGAGAAGATTTCTGATCTCCTGTTGAGCAAGTTGAGCCCTGAGAATACTATGGCATGAGATTCAGATAGGCACAGGCTACAACACCTGCTCAACGAGCTATATGGAGGAGCCTTAGTAAGGCATCTCCAGCTGAGTGTGTAGCGGGTTTTTGTTTGTTTTAAGCTATGTATGTGCCCCGCTAACGACGTGGTATTTTTAAGCTTCTCATATTGGAAGCTATGCTGGTGGGCGTTGAACCTCGACTTGAACTCATTAGCGGTTGATCCTACGTACGTCTTAGTATACGTGCCTGTGGTTACGTTACAAGCATATACCACGTTCCTGATAAGGCAGTGTCCAGCTAGTGGGCATTTGTCCTTCTTTCTGCAATTACACTCTTTAGTAGGGACATGCCCCTCAATCAGGGGTGCATGTCCCTCCAAGCGGCCGCGGGGCTGCCTAGTGGGACCGGTTCTATTGCCTAATATCCCCCTGGCTCTTTCACTCAGTGGGTTGGTCCCGTGTTGTCGTGTGTGCTGGCGTGGTTCACTATTTCGGATGGCCTTAAGTCCCTCTTTGATCTTACTCTTATTGGTCTTAGCTAGGTGTGAGGCCAGATTAGGGGTTGTAGAGTACGATAGCTTGACAGTATTCTTATTGATGACACTACCGTACCTACTACCCGGGGGGAAGTTCTTATCTATTAAAGAGAAAAAAGATTTGGGGAGGTCTGTAGTAACATTAGAGTTGAAGGGCGGGTTAAAGAAGGTACTATCACGTCTTCTATTCCTTCCACTGCATTTCCTATCCCCTATGCAGTTTGCCCTCTCTTCGTCTATATTATTACTGGTTCCACCAGGTGTGGTTGCTGTACACCCAGTGGTATGTGCGTTGGTCTCAAGTCTCCTAGGCCTCTGTCCCCCGTTTTCACTGTTGGACTTGCTCGGGGCGGCATAGCGCCTACCAGGCGTGCGGGCCCTGTCCGTGTCTGCGTTGCGAGTGTTGCTGTTCTTATCTAACTTCCTATTGTCCTTATTCGTCTTTCTAGCTCTCCCTCCAACTCCCATGGACATATTGTGCGTGATTACAGTGCTGGGCTGGGGTGGCGGGGTGGTGCCGCCTGTCTCAACATAATGGAGTTTATCTTTGTGCCCTGACCCAGCTAGCGCCTTATTGTAATATTCCGCGTTCGCTTCAAATGCGGTCACGCTGCTAGATAGTCCGCTAATCCTACTAGATACTCCCTTAACTATTGCTTTGAGGACTGAGCCTGGGTGGTTGGAGCCGGCATTGACGTACGTCAGCCTTTCGTTAGGTTTATGGTACGGTGCATATTCTAACTTATCTAGGTCTAGTGTGGCGTCTAAAAAGTTGACTACCTTACTATTTCTATCCATAGTTATTGATAGGTTAACATTCTTGAAGAATTTATAAAGGTCCTTTCTAGTTCTTTCTAGGTTGTGCCGTTTAAAGTCCACAGTAAGCAATGCGTCGTCACGGTATAGCCCACCTCTGAGGTGTGGGAGCTGCTCGTTGAGCTCCTTGAGCAGGTACAATCCGACGAGGTCTGTCACCTGCGCTGAGTCGCTAGACCCCATAGTGATGTCGAAATTGTTACGAGTGTTCTTGTGCGTCCACAATTCATCCTCAAATGCGATAATTGTTTTACGAGCGGCAAGGACTATGTCAATCTGGGATCTAGCGAGTCCGCCCGTTCGCATTGCCAACATGAGCGCCTTAATCTTGCCCAACTTGATAAACTCCTTGAATTGCTCCCTAATTAAATTGCTTAAATTGCTTAGATTATTGTACCTAGTATGCCTAAGTTGTATCTGTTGAAGCAGCCCTTTGAAGATTCCTCGGATATCCCAAATACCGTAATTTTTAATTTTTAACTTGTAATGTATAATTTTCCTCAATTCGTTTTTATATTTATCCTCAAAGGCTCTCTAAAATGTTAATTCTTCGAAGGGTCTCTCGGAAGAAGTTCCTATTGGAAATAGTAAAGGGGCCTTTTCTGAGAGATTTATGGAAGGCTCTCTGAATTAACCTCTAATTGATTAGTTTCTTTCAACCTAGTTTTCAATTCAGTTTTCTGAATTTTGTAAACGTGATCTCGGGGGATGAAGTTTTTTTTCTTTGGGAAAAAATTTTTTTCTCTAGAAGAAATTTCATAGGAACTCTATATATTTTTTAGGGAAACTTTATATTTTTATTTTCTTATTTTATTAGCCTCTTAATTTTCTTCTAGACTAATAGGTGTATTGGAGCCTGTAAGCTTTATGCACTCATTGAGGGATTTTCTGAGGTGCTTCTACGGGACCCCAAGTCTCTTGGTTTAATGTTGATGCGTGAATTATATATTTTTGTCTAATTTTTAAACTTCAATCCCTGACCCCGACAACTAATATAAAAGAGCCCCCCTTAAAGCGGAGTTGCTGATGTATACAACAATTTCAAACTGCTAGCCTTGAGTGATACGTTGATGTAAACAATGATCTTGCAATCACATGTTATATGCCTTGATAAGTCCCACCATGGGGTCGGACGAAACGGCTGTCGGCAATAAACTTGTTATAATGTCATAATAGTTCCTTTGTTCTTTTTCACTAATATATATATATATATATATATATATATATATGTGTGTGTGTGTGTTTGTGTGTGTGTGTGTGTGTGTGTGTGTGTGTGTGTGTGTGTGTGTGTGTGTGTGTGTGTTGCATGTGCGTGTGTGAATCTGTGTGCGTGTATAGGTATATATATATATATATATGTATACACCCATGATATATATATGTGTGAGCCTGTGTGCAGAGATATTTGTAGTATGGTACATTAATGTCAATATAGTAAATTGTCTTCTACAAAGATACAAAGCGATGCCTCTAGAGTTTACAATATCACAAGTCAAGAACAAAGAAACTGTCATTGTATTTACCTGACCTGTGCATACAATCCACCAATGGTATTCAACTCGAAAGTAAATAGTCGGCCATTGCATGATTTCCAATGTAGTTAGTATCAAACAAGCTTTAAACACTTGATAGTAACTAGATTGGATTGTTGCTCTTCTAAGTTCAAATTTCACAAAACTTAACACTGCCTTGCTCTCCCTACATAGCCCAATACCTTTTGTGTTGCAGAATAATACACTCCACTTCCTCCTTACAAGATTGCTCTTTTACGTTATAAAGAATTTGTTTCGTCAATTTGTCTTAACAGTCTGTACTGAGCAATATAATGTTAACTAGCTTCAGAAATCATGTAAACATGCTTTATAAAATATATCATGTTTTCAGAAATTGACTTTAGTAGTATTGGGAAAATGCTCTCGTCCAAACACGAATGACCATTGTGATCATAGTCGATCACTAGATATGCATGCATAGTCCCGTAGTTCCCGAGGTAGTCATATGGGTGCCATATTGACATACAGCGTGTCTAAGGCATTTTAAAACCTGGTTGAGCCGCCCATCTCCTCTACAGGTCTGAATACAGCTGATTTCTTCCAGACTATAAAGAGTGAGAGAATGGAAGTGATATATATATATATATATATATATATATATATATATAGACAGAGAGAGAGAGAGAGAGAGAGAGAGAGAGAGAAAGAGAGAGAGAGAGAGAGAATCAAGCCCAATACTTAACTGGTACTTTTTTATTTTATCGACCTCAAATGGATGAAAGATAAAGTTGATCTCGGCAAGATTTGAACTCAGAGAGCAGAGTGCCGAAACGAATACCGCAAAACATTCTATCCAACGTTCTAACGTCTCTGCCAAATTCGCCGCTAACCACTAGATATAATAGTTGAGAAAATCAAATAAAGTATCCCTCGAGAGGTGAAAATGGTCACAGAGGTGCTGTGGGGTGCAGGTTTCCTCACAGCTGCACTTGTCCACATATTTTCGTTTCGAGGGTTACTTTCTCGGATTTCCTCAGCTATCATTTATAATGATTTATTAGGACATACACATTTAAAATGTTCAATGTTGTTTATTTAAATGAGAGATAAATGTTTTTAAAAAATTGTGAAATAGATAGAAATATTTAGATATGTATCAATAACTCAACTCTGAATATCCATTCCTAATATTAGTTATATAACCTCATGCATATGATTGGATAATGTGAAAGAGGGCATTATGTCTAGTTTCATTAGTTGATATATTTACATGAATGTGACTTAGCATATTAGAATCAGTTGGAAGGATTTGCATATTTACAGGAACTGCTGGAGCAAGTAACTTGTAGCTAGAAGCCATCCTACTTAAAGCCACTCAAGAGGAAATTGGAAATATATTAAAATTTCATACATAAGTGAATCAAGCGAATATAACCTACCTAGCAGAACAGTGAGTGCTTATGGCACGGCCTGGGCTCACGATTTCTTAGTAATCAATATTAGTTGATAGAAATGAAATTACTATGTAGTTTACTGTAGATATTGGACTAACAACTCACGGATGAAGGTTTCTTATCTTTATAAACATATATCTTTTCTCAACACACTTGATGTTGTTCCTCAGGAGAGGTTATGAATTACTTATATGGTATGTGTTCAAACCTTCTACTAGTGTTTAGTAGCATATCTCTTATGTCTCCATTCTCAGCACACTCAATTTTGCCTTCCTCGGTAGAGGTATTAGATTACTTAATCATAGGATGTGTTCAAATCTTCCACTGGTATTTTGCTGTATTTCTGTAATAGGCAGCTGTGTATTCCATGAGCAGGTTTCCTTTAATATAATTCCTAAGCTAAATCAGTATGACACAATATGGCAATGTTGGACCTTCAAATTATGGATATAATCTATCCGACGGGGTTTCACAGTTTCCTCG
>OZ024741.1:353217163-353244663 GCA_964016885.1 Eledone cirrhosa
AAGGAAAAAAGATCGTGCCTGATTGTAGATGTGGCCTGCCCATGCGACACGAGAGTGCAAGAGAAGGAGAGGGAGAAAATTAACCGATACCAGGACTTAAAGTGGGAGGTAAAAAGGATTTGGAACTACCATGAAATCAAAGTGGTCCCGATTGTCATAGGCGCACTAGGTACTATCTCAAGGAGTTTCCAGGGTTGGTTAAAGAAAATTGGCCCCGCACCGCTTTTTGGAACACTTCAAAAGGTATGCTTGCTGAGAACAGCAAGAACCCTCCGATACGTCCTGAATATCTGAGGCTGCAGCTAGTGGCTTGATATTCATTTCAACAAACTTTCCAGTTAACTAACATCAATGACTGAGACTCAAAGAATAATAATAATAATAATAATAATTGTTTCTACTTTAGGCACAAGGCCAGCAATTACCCAGTGCATTACTGGTACTTTATTTTATCGACCCCGTAAGGATGAAAGGCAAAGTCAACCTCGGCGGGATTTGAACTCAGATCGTAAAGGGACGTAACTATGCTGGAAAGCATGGCGTCCGACCCTCTACCGATACTGCCAATCCACCGCCCTAATATAATAATAATAATGATTTCTTTATTGGCCACAAGGGCTGACATCAAGAAAAACATTACAGACGGCACAGGACGGTACAGGACGGTACGATGTGGGTTTTGTGCGTGTAAATATTTTTTATTATTTATATAAGAAAAGGAAAAAAAAAGGACATAGAAACATATATATATATAAACAATAAAAATGAAAATTGAAACAATGAAAAATTCCCCAACAGAGGGGACACCTCCGAGGGTTACTCGTGGCGAAAACCACACAAAAGACCACGGCCACCCTGGCCACCAGGGCAAGCGCCCTCTCTCAATTTTTCCATTTCTCAAACTACTGACGTATATTCAGAGCGTATATTCACTCGGACCATTCTCGCTACATTTACCCACCTTTCAACAAACTTGCTAGAAAGCAGCACTTGCCTCTCCACCCTGATTTTCCTCTTCAAGTGAAACTTGAAAAAGTTAATTAGGGATCCGCCGAAGAGGAAAGTGTCTGTCTTTAACCCTTTTAACCTTGTCCACCACAATCTCTTTCGCCATGGCCACCAGGCAGATGAAAACCGCCTGCCCTTACTCCTCGAAGGAAGACGGCGAGACCATCTGCATTATGGACTCAGTCGATAACCGGATCTGTCCCACACGCGACAGCAACTGTTCGACATAGCTCCACAAGTCAGCAATGCTCGGGCACTGAACGAGTGCGTGCACGACAGTTTCGTCGCTATGCGGGCATCTCGGACAGGCTCGGCTGACGGCACTTCCGTTCCTGTAGAGCTTATCTCGAACCGGCAGCGCTCCCCGGTAGCACTGCCAGGCCAGGGATTTTTGGAAGTTATCCATAGGCCCTGGGCTGAAAGTTCTCCGGAAGAGAGCAAACAGCTGGTTTTCTTCGACGCCCAGTATCTCTGCGAGAACGTCGTCGCTCTTCCCCTCCACTAGTCCTCTATAGAACGCCGAGGTGGATGTTCCACCGATACTGGTGCCCAGCTGGCAGAAAGCAGTGAGCGCCTGGAGACATTCCAGTTTCCAAGCGCTATCCCTCAGTCTTTTTCTGACCCAGGACAGCAGCTCCGTCAAGGAGACGAGCTGTGGTAAAACGTGCCTGGCGAATGGCGACCACACCTGTTCACCATCAAGGAAACACCAGAGATGTCGCAGCCTCAGCGCATGTTTGTGCATAATCAGCCATGGTATGCCCAGTCCTCCACGCAACGGGTGTTGACAGCAGATGGATCGACTGACCATGGGAGCGTGTCCCTTCCACAAAAAGCGGAAGAGGAGGCGCTCCATTTTGGTGAGAGTTGGGCTGGAGCAAGGGACGACGGTGAGACGGTAGCAGATAACGGATGCGATGTACGCATTCGCCACCTCCGCCCGGCCTTTCAGGGACAGCTTCCTCTCGGCCTATTTCTGGGTGAGGGAGGCCACCCTGCTCGTCACCTCGTTCCAGTTTTTCTCCATCTGGAGGTCCGGTCCGAACCAGATCCCGAGCAATTTAACCGGTCCGTCCGTCCAACGCCCCACGACGCTGGCGGACGGCATGGGCTTGCCTCTCCAGGTACCGAGCTGCATGCCCACCGACTTTTCCTGGTTTATCTTTGCTCCTGTCACCGCTTCGTATTCCTTGAGAACGGTGCCGAGCATCTGGACGTGACTGGTGCTCTACACCACCACGGTGGCGTCGTCGGCGTAAGCCGACTCGGATTTCCCGCATCCTAGTTGGCGCGGGACGCCCCTCATCGCCCCCAATTTGTGCAGTAACGCCCCCAGTTTGTGCAGGGACGAGAATAATAGCTCACATTGTATCCGAGTGTAAACACCTAGCCCAGACTCACTATAAAGGCTGGAGACATGATATGATGGGCAGGGTGATCCACTGGCACCTATGCAAAGTAAACAATTTACCACATTCTGAGAAGTGGTATGAGCATGAGCCAGAGTCGGTGATAGAAAACGATCAGGTGAAGGTGCTGTGGAATTTTGGGATACAGACGGACAAGACACTAGAACACAATAGACCTGACCTGGTGGTTTTGGACAAGGAAAAAAGATCGCGCCTGATTGTGGATGTGGCCTGCCCATGCGACACGAGAGTGCAAGAGAAGGAGAGGGAGAAAATTAACCGATACCAGGACTTAAAGTGGGAGGTAAAAAGGATTTGGAACTGCCATGAAGTCAAAGTGGTCCCGATTGTCATAGGCGAACTAGGTACTATCTCAAAAAGTTTCCAGGGATGGTTAAAGAAAATTGGCCTGGCCCTGCTTTTTGGAACACTTCAAAAGGCATGCTTGCTGGGAACAGCAAGAACCATCCGATACGTCCTGAATATCTGAGGCTGCAGGTAGTGGCTTGATATTCATTTCAACAAACTTTCCAGTTAACTAACATCAATGACTGAGTCTCAAAGAACAATAATAATAATAATAATAATAATAATAATAATAATAATAATAATAATATTAAGGGAAGATTACGCACATGGTGGATAGGGTGTTATGGAATCGCTCCCGTAAGTTTTTGATTTTTTACATATTTAAAACAATTATAATAGAATAATTCTTATTACAAATGGGACATAAGATACCAGTCTTAACTCTCAGGAAGTGGATACGCATAAAATTATGGCATAGGACTCCAATATTTAATATTTAATTTTGTATCAGAAATTTTATAGTCATAAAAGAAAATGGTTACAAATGGTAACAAATGGAAGAAAACAGCCAAATAATTTCACCACCAACACCACCACCACCACCGCCAGCACCACCAATACCACAAAAAATTTAGCTAAATACAACAACACCATCACTACAGTATTACTATCCCATCACCACCGTCACCACTGCATCATCGCTACAACCACTACTCCTCCACTACCTCCTGTTAAGAGAGGGGTGGTAGTAGTGCCACGACACATGACTAGAAGCGATGAAGTCACCAAAAGATATAAAAAGATATAAATAGACTGATTTAGTGACCCGGTCAAACAGCTAACAACAACACAAAAAAATAATTATTGTTGTTGTATCTCTAAACTCTCTCAAAATGTTTAGTTTAAACGATGTCAAATCTAAACTATAATATAATAATAATAATTGTTTCTACAAGGAGGGCAATTATCCAGTGTATTACTGGTACTTTATTTTATCGACCCCATAAGGATGAAAGGCAAAGCTAACCTCGGCGGGATTTGAACTCAGAATGGCAAGGGCCGTAACTCTATGCGTCAAAGCATGGCGTCCGACCCTCTACTGATACTGTCAAATGATAAGCAACAAGTCGAAAAGTTACAGAACAGAACACAGACCAAAACAAATGCAACAACAAAAGAAAAACAAATTTCAAAAGTTTTGAACGCAACAACCCCTACTTCCCTCGTAGTTAAAATAAAAAACAGCAGCAGCAGCAGCAACAACACTAGTAACCGATGTTACTGGCCTTGAAAAACAAAAAGGAAAAATAAAAAACAAACAAAAAAATAAGTCAGACATTCAAATATTACAATGAAACTTATGTTTATTTTTTTAAGTTTTTATCTATTTGTTTGTTTATTTATTTATGTTCGTCTACAGCGTGATGGTGCCACGCTAAAATCACCGGGGAGTGATGAAATCACCTATGGTTATATTTATTTATGTTCGTCTACAGCGTGATGGTGCCACACTAAAATCACCGGGAGTGATGAAATCACTGGGGGTGATGAAATCACCGATGGTTATGTAACCATACATTCACCAATCCTCGATATGAGTGTTTAAATGTCGAACCTTAACAGTTCGAATAACGATGAAGTGGAGCCTGGAACGTCATGTGAAAGACTCTCACCCAACAAGTGCTCCCTGGCCCAGCAGCAGGGACCTGGCTGTCATCCAAATACTGGTGGTGTTGGAGGAAGAAGAGGAAAGAAAGGGACAAGAACCAACTGGACGAAAGAATTGAATAGAACTGTCATGGAATGTTACCTGAAGAGTAACCCCATGGAAAAAAGCTATAAGAAACGGATGCATAACATGTGGAACGAGATTGGTCTATTTAAATTAGATGAACAAAAATTGGCCGGGCAGGCTCGGGTAATAGGAACTAATGGATGGATAAGCGAGTTGGAACTGGAGGACCTGAACAGAGAGATTAAGTTGGAAATGGAGAGTGGAGTATGTCAGGCAAGCGAGCCAGTGGGAAATGAAGGTGAAGAGGTTGAGAGACCTGAGGAAGCATCCGAAGCAGACAATGATCTGAATGCTGAAATACATAACAAAGATACGGCCATTGAGGAAATGAATGCTGACGGGCTAGGACAAGATTTGGTTGATATCCTGAACTTAGTGGTAGCTGAAATGAACAATGATAGTGGAAAACCTATGAACCTAAGATTTGTAGACAGGAAAAAGTTAAAAGAAACAACCGCTAAGGTAAACAAAGTCATCCCATACCTTGAGGCGAGGAACCTTCACCAATGCAACAATATCCTCAAAGCAACAGCAAATGCGGTGAGGAAATTACTTGGCATAAAAACGAGAGGAAACAACAAACAAGAAAGATCAGAACCCTGGTGGAAGAAACGACTGAATGATCAAATCAAGGAAATGAGAAAGGACATTGGAAAGCTTGAGTCCCTACTAAATGGGACATTACAAAACATAGACACTAAAAATAGATTGGAAATAAAGTACAAAACTAGGAGGAAAAAGCTAAATATTATCATAGAGGAACTGAAGCAACGCATTGTAGCAAAAACTGCAAAGATTAGGCGGTATGAGAGCAGAGTCAGTCAGTATAGACAGAACCGCATGTTTGACAACAACCAGAAGATGTTGTTTGGACAGCTTGAAGGGAAAGAATGAGGCAACGACTTGATCCCTTAGGCGGAACAGACTAAGACATTCTGGAGAGGAATATGGGAGCAGGATGTTGAACATAATGGTCAGGAAGTGTGGATTGAGACAGTACAAAAGGAGATAAGTGAACAAGCACACCAACAAACTGATTTGAGTATCACAGTTGAAACTCTTAAAGGGTAGGCCAAAAAACTAACCAACTGGAAATCACCAGGCCCAGATGGTGTGCAGGGGTATTGGATTAAAAATATAACATCCCTCCACCCGAAATTGACAATCTTATTCAATGACTGCTTGATGTCGCGTGAGGTACCAGAGTGGTTGACAAAAGGTACCACAGTTCTGGTAATGAAAGACCGAATCAAGGGTAATGATGTTACCAACTATAGACCTATCATATGTCTGTCCGTAAAGTGGAAACTGTTAACAAGCATTGTGTCTGAGGAAATCTACCATCATCTCCATATAAACAACTTGCTACCAGACGAACAGAAAGGATGCCGAAAGAAGTCCCGTGGTTCAAAAGACCAGTTACTTATTGATAAGATGGTAATGAGGAATTGCAAGAGGAGACACACTGGTCTTGCCATGGGATGGATAGATTACAAAAAGGCATTCGACATGGTACCTCATTCTTGGATAACTAAATGCGTAGAGACCTTCAGACAGTTGTTGAGCAAAAGTATGAAGTCCTGGAAAACAGAGTTAACATCGGGTGGAGATTCCCTGGGAGGCGTGAAGATCAAGAGAGGTATCTTCCAGAGAGATAGTCTGTCCCGTCTGTTGTTTGTCCTTGCCCTGATGCCCCTGACCATTATACCGTGAAAAGTGAGAGCAGGATACAAGTTGGGAAAGGGAGAGCTTACCATCAATCACCTCCTCTTCAAGGACGATCTTAAGCTCTTCGGGAAGAGTGAGAAGGAGTTGGATGTGCTTGTTGACACTGTCCGTATTTTCAGCAGTGATGTATGTATGCAATTTGGTATTAGTAAGTGTGGAGTCCTTGTGATGAAGAGGGGTAAATTGAGCAGAAGCAACGGAATCCAGGTACCAACAGGTGAGATGATAAAGGAAATTGACACTGAAGAAGGATACAAATATTTAGGTGTTCTGGGGGAAGATGACATCAGGAACAAAAAAATGAAGGAATTGATAAGATCTGAGTGCATTAGGAGAGTAAGGAGCGTATTAAAATCACATCTAAATAGTAGGAATGTCATAAGTGCAGTGAATTCCCGAGCTGTGTCTATTATTACAGTGCGGGAATGTCATAAGTGCACAGAATTCCCGAGCTGTGTCTAGGTACAGGGCGGGAATTCTGAAATGGAATGTTGCTGAACAAAAAGAAATGGATAGGAAGACAAGGAAGCTATTGACTATCTACAACATGTTCCACAAGAGGAGTGATGTCGTTAGACTCTACGTAAAAAGATCTGAAGGTGGAAGAGGTCTTATGGGCATAGAGGATTGTGTTCAGATGGAGAAAAACAACCTGCACAAATACGTCACTGACAGTAGGTAGCCAATGCTCAAAATTGTACTGAAGTAGAGGACAATTGACCAGGAGATGTCCAAGGAGGAAATAACAACAAGGAGGAAGAGCAACCTTCATGAAAAATCCCTTCATAGTACCGTCTTTAAGAAAACTGAATTTAGAGATCCACAGACATGGAACTGGTTAAAAAGAGGAGACCTTAAAAACGCTACAGAAGGAATGCTAATGGCTGCGCAAGAGCAGGCCTTCAGAACGAAGTGGGTGAAACACCATATTTACAAGGGGGAGGCTAGCCCACTGTGTAGGATCTGTGGAGAGAGAGAGAGGAGACTGTGGCTCACATTGTATTCGAGTGTAAACGCCTAGCTCAGACTCACTATAAAGGCTGGAGACATGATGTGATGGGCAGGGTGAAGGTGCTATGGGATTTTAAAATACAGACGGACAAGAAATTAGAACACAATAGGCCTGACCTGGTAGTTTTGGACAAGGAAAAAAGATCGTGGCTGATTGTGGATGTAGCCTGTCCATTCGAAACGAGAGTGCAAGAGGAGAGGGAGAAAATTAACCGATACCAGGACTTAAAGTGGGAGGTAAAAAGGATTTGGAACTGCCATGAGGTTAAAGTGGTCCCAATTGTAATAGGCACACTAGGTACTATCTCAAAGAGTTTCCAAGGATGGTTAAAGAAAATTAGTCCTGCCCCGCTTTTTGGAACACTTCAAAAGGCATGCTTGCTGGGAACAGCAAGAACCCTCCGATAAGTCCTGAATATCTGAGGCTGCAGGTAGTGGCTTGATATTCATTTCAACAAACTTTCCAGTTAAATAACATCAATGACAAGTAGAAGGCAGTGTAGGTATAGTAGGTAAGGTAGTAGTAGGCAGTGTAGGTATAGTAGGTAAAGTAGTAGTAGGCAGTGTAGGTATAGTAGGTAAAGTAGTAGTAGGCGGTGTAGGTATAGTAGGTAAAGTAGTAGTAGGCAGTGTAGGTATAGTAGGTAAGGTAGTATTAGGCAGTGTAGGTATAGTAGGTAAAGTAGTAGTAGGCAGTGTAGGTATAGTAGGTAAGGTAGTAGTAGGCAGTGTAGGTATAGTAGGTAAGGTAGTAGTAGGCAGTGTAGGTATAGTAGGTAAAGTAGTAGTAGGCGGTGTAGGTATAGTAGGTAAAGTAGTAGTAGGCAGTGTAGGTATAGTAGGTAAGGTAGTAGTAGGCAGTGTAGGTATAGTAGGTAAGGTAGTAGTAGGCAGTGTAGGTATAGTAGGTAAAGTAGTAGTAGGCGGTGTAGGTATAGTAGGTAAAGTAGTAGTAGGCAGTGTAGGTATAGTAGGTAAGGTAGTAGTAGGCAGTGTAGGTATAGTAGGTAAAGTAGTAGTAGGCAGTGTAGGTATAGTAGGTAAAGTAGTAGTAGGCAGTGTAGGTATAGTAGGTAAAGTAGTAGTAGGCAGTGTAGGTATAGTAGGTAAGGTAGTAGTAGGCAGTGTAGGTATAGTAGGTAAGGTAGTAGTAGGCAGTGTAGGTATAGTAGGTAAAGTAGTAGTAGGCGGTGTAGGTATAGTAGGTAAGGTAGTAGTAGGCAGTGTAGGTATAGTAGGTAAAGTAGTAGTAGGCAGTGTAGGTATAGTAGGTAAAGTAGTAGTAGGCAGTGTAGGTATAGTAGGTAAGGTAGTAGTAGGCAGTGTAGGTATAGTAGGTAAGGTAGTAGTAGGCAGTGTAGGTATAGTAGGTAAAGTAGTAGTAGGCAGTGTAGGTATAGTAGGTAAGGTAGTAGTAGGCAGTGTAGGTATAGTAGGTAAAGTAGTAGTAGGCGGTGTAGGTATAGTAGGTAAAGTAGTAGTAGGCAGTGTAGGTATAGTAGGTAAAGTAGTAGTAGGCAGTGTAGGTATAGTAGGTAAAGTAGTAGTAGGCAGTGTAGGTATAGTAGGTAAAGTAGTAGTAGGCAGTGTAGGTATAGTAGGTAAGGTAGTAGTAGGCAGTGTAGGTATAGTAGGTAAAGTAGTAGTAGGCGGTGTAGGTATAGTAGGTAAAGTAGTAGTAGGCAGTGTAGGTATAGTAGGTAAAGTAGTAGTAGGCAGTGTAGGTATAGTAGGTAAGGTAGTAGTAGGCAGTGTAGGTATAGTAGGTAAAGTAGTAGTAGGCGGTGTAGGTATAGTAGGTAAAGTAGTAGTAGGCAGTGTAGGTATAGTAGGTAAGGTAGTAGTAGGCAGTGTAGGTATAGTAGGTAAAGTAGTAGTAGGCAGTGTAGGTATAGTAGGTAAGGTAGTAGTAGGCAGTGTAGGTATAGTAGGTAAAGTAGTAGTAGGCGGTGTAGGTATAGTAGGTAAAGTAGTAGTAGGCAGTGTAGGTATAGTAGGTAAAGTAGTAGTAGGCAGTGTAGGTATAGTAGGTAAGGTAGTAGTAGGCAGTGTAGGTATAGTAGGTAAAGTAGTAGTAGGCGGTGTAGGTATAGTAGGTAAAGTAGTAGTAGGCAGTGTAGGTATAGTAGGTAAGGTAGTAGTAGGCAGTGTAGGTATAGTATAGTAGGTAAAGTAGTAGTAGGCAGTGTAGGTATAGTAGGTAAAGTAGTAGTAGGCAGTGTAGGTATAGTAGGTAAGGTAGTAGTAGGCAGTGTAGGTATAGTAGGTAAAGTAGTAGTAGGCAGTGTAGGTATAGTAGGTAAGGTAGTAGTAGGCAGTGTAGGTATAGTAGGTAAAGTAGTAGTAGGCAGTGTAGGTATAGTAGGTAAGGTAGTAGTAGGCAGTGTAGGTATAGTATAGTAGGTAAAGTAGTAGTAGGCAGTGTAGGTATAGTAGGTAAAGTAGTAGTAGGCAGTGTAGGTATAGTAGGTAAAGTAGTAGTAGGCAGTGTAGGTATAGTAGGTAAGGTAGTAGTAGGCGGTGTAGGTATAGTAGGTAAAGTAGTAGTAGGCAGTGTAGGTATAGTAGGTAAGGTAGTAGTAGGCAGTGTAGGTATAGTAGGTAAGGTAGTAGTAGGCAGTGTAGGTATAGTAGGTAAAGTAGTAGTAGGCGGTGTAGGTATAGTAGGTAAAGTAGTAGTAGGCAGTGTAGGTATAGTAGGTAAAGTAGTAGTAGGCAGTGTAGGTATAGTAGGTAAGGTAGTAGTAGGCAGTGTAGGTATAGTAGGTAAAGTAGTAGTAGGCAGTGTAGGTATAGTAGGTAAGGTAGTAGTAGGCAGTGTAGGTATAGTAGGTAAAGTAGTAGTAGGCAGTGTAGGTATAGTAGGTAAAGTAGTAGTAGGCAGTGTAGGTATAGTATAGTAGGAAAAGTAGTAGTAGGCAGTGTAGGTATAGTATAGTAGGTAAGGTAGTAGTAGGCAGTGTAGGTATAGTATAGTAGGTAAAGTAGTAGTAGTCAGTGTAGGTATAGTAGGTAAGGTAGTAGTAGTCAGTGTAGGTATAGTAGGTAAAGTAGTAGTAGGCAGTGTAGGTATAGTAGGTAAAGTAGTAGTAGGCAGTGTAGGTATAGTAGGTAAAGTAGTAGTAGGCAGTGTAGGTATAGTAGGTAAGGTAGTAGTAGTCAGTGTAGGTATAGTAGGTAAAGTAGTAGTAGGCAGTGTAGGTATAGTAGGTAAAGTAGTAGTAGTCAGTGTAGGTATAGTAGGTAAAGTAGTAGTAGGCAGTGTAGGTATAGTAGGTAAATTAGTAGTAGTCAGTGTAGGTATAGTAGGTAAAGTAGTAGTAGGCAGTGTAGGTATAGTAGGTAAGGTAGTAGTAGTCAGTGTAGGTATAGTAGGTAAAGTAGTAGTAGGCAGTGTAGGTATAGTAGGTAAAGTAGTAGTAGTCAGTGTAGGTATAGTAGGTAAAGTAGTAGTAGGCAGTGTAGGTATAGTAGGTAAATTAGTAGTAGTCAGTGTAGGTATAGTAGGTAAAGTAGTAGTAGGCAGTGTAGGTATAGTAGGTAAGGTAGTAGTAGTCAGTGTAGGTATAGTAGGTAAAGTAGTAGTAGGCAGTGTAGGTATAGTAGGTAAAGTAGTAGTAGGCAGTGTAGGTATAGTAGGTAAGGTAGTAGTAGGCAGTGTAGGTATAGTAGGTAAAGTAGTAGTAGGCAGTGTAGGTATAGTAGGTAAAGTAGTAGTAGGCAGTGTAGGTATAGTATAGTAGGTAAATTAGTAGTAGGCAGTGTAGGTATAGTATAGTAGCTAAAGTAGTAGTAGGCAGTGTAGGTATAGTAGGTAAAGTAGTAGTAGGCAGTGTAGGTATAGTAGGTAAGGTAGTAGTAGGCAGTGTAGGTATAGTAGGTAAAGTAGTAGTAGGCAGTGTAGGTATAGTATAGTAGGTAAAGTAGTAGTAGGCAGTGTAGGTATAGTAGGTAAGGTAGTAGTAGGCAGTGTAGGTATAATAGGTAAAGTAGTAGTAGGCAGTGTAGGTATAGTATAGTAGGTAAATTAGTAGTAGGCAGTGTAGGTATAGTAGGTAAAGTAGTAGTAGGCAGTGTAGGTATAGTAGGTAAAGTAGTAGTAGGCAGTGTAGGTATAGTAGGTAAGGTAGTAGTAGGCAGTGTAGGTATAGTAGGTAAAGTAGTAGTAGGCAGTGTAGGTATAGTAGGTAAAGTAGTAGTAGGCAGTGTAGGTATAGTATAGTAGGTAAATTAGTAGTAGGCAGTGTAGGTATAGTATAGTAGCTAAAGTAGTAGTAGGCAGTGTAGGTATAGTAGGTAAAGTAGTAGTAGGCAGTGTAGGTATAGTAGGTAAGGTAGTAGTAGGCAGTGTAGGTATAGTAGGTAAGGTAGTAGTAGGCAGTGTAGGTATAGTATAGTAGGTAAAGTAGTAGTAGGCAGTGTAGGTATAGTAGGTAAGGTAGTAGTAGGCAGTGTAGGTATAATAGGTAAAGTAGTAGTAGGCAGTGTAGGTATAGTATAGTAGGTAAATTAGTAGTAGGCAGTGTAGGTATAGTAGGTAAAGTAGTAGTAGGCAGTGTAGGTATAGTAGGTAAAGTAGTAGTAGGCAGTGTAGGTATAGTAGGTAAAGTAGTAGTAGGCAGTGTAGGTATAGTATAGTAGGTAAATTAGTAGTAGGCAGTGTAGGTATAGTAGGTAAAGTAGTAGTAGGCAGTGTAGGTATAGTAGGTAAGGTAGTAGTAGGCAGTGTAGGTATAGTATAGTAGGTAAAGTAGTAGTAGGCAGTGTAGGTATAGTATAGTAGGTAAGGTAGTAGTAGGCAGTGTAGGTATAGTAGGTAAGGTAGTAGTAGGCAGTGTAGGTATAGTAGGTAAAGTAGTAGTAGGCAGTGTAGGTATAGTATAGTAGGTAAAGTAGTAGTAGGCAGTGTAGGTATAGTATAGTAGGTAAAGTAGTAGTAGGCAGTGTAGGTATAGTAGGTAAAGTAGTAGTAGGCAGTGTAGGTATAGTAGGTAAAGTAGTAGTAGGCAGTGTAGGTATAGTAGGTAAGGTAGTAGTAGGCAGTGTAGGTATAGTAGGTAAGGTAGTAGTAGGCAGTGTAGGTATAGTAGGTAAGGTAGTAGTAGGCAGTGGAGGTATAGTATAGTAGGTAAAGTAGTAGTAGGCAGTGTAGGTATAGTAGGTAAGGTAGTAGTAGGCAGTGTAGGTATAGTATAGTAGGTAAAGTAGTAGTAGGCAGTGTAGGTATAGTATAGTAGGTAAAGTAGTAGTAGGCAGTGTAGGTATAGTATAGTAGGTAAAGTAGTAGTAGGCAGTGTAGGTATAGTATAGTAGGTAAAGTAGTAGTAGGCAGTGTAGGTATAGTATAGTAGGTAAAGTAGTAGTAGGCAGTGTAGGTATAGTAGGTAAGGTAGTAGTAGGCAGTGTATGTATAGTATAGTAGGTAAAGTAGTAGTAGGCAGTGTAGGTATAGTATAGTAGGTAAAGTAGTAGTAGGCAGTGTAGGTATAGTATAGTAGGTAAAGTAGTAGTAGGCAGTGTAGGTATAGTATAGTAGGTAAAGTAGTAGTAGGCAGTGTAGGTATAGTATAGTAGGTAAAGTAGTAGTAGTCAGTGTAGGTATAGTATAGTAGGTAAAGTAGTAGTAGGCAGTGTAGGTATAGTAGGTAAAGTAGTAGTAGGCGGTGTAGGTATAGTAGGTAAAGTAGTAGTAGGCAGTGTAGGTATAGTATAGTAGGTAAAGTAGTGAGTAGGCAGTGGAGGTATAGTATAGTAGGTAAAGTAGTAGTAGGCAGTGTAGGTATAGTAGGTAAGGTAGTAGTAGGCAGTGTAGGTATAGTAGGTAAGGTAGTAGTAGGCAGTGTAGGTATAGTATAGTAGGTAAAGTAGTGGTAGGCAGTGGAGGTATAGTATAGTAGGTAAAGTAGTAGTAGGCAGTGTAGGTATAGTAGGTAAGGTAGTAGTAGGCAGTGTAGGTATAGTAGGTAAGGTAGTAGTAGGCAGTGTAGGTATAGTATAGTAGGTAAAGTAGTAGTAGGCAGTGTAGGTATAGTATAGTAGGTAAAGTAGTAGTAGGCAGTGTAGGTATAGTAGGTAAGGTAGTAGTAGGCAGTGTAGGTATAGTAGGTAAAGTAGTAGTAGGCAGTGTAGGTATAGTAGGTAAGGTAGTAGTAGGCAGTGTAGGTATAGTAGGTAAAGTAGTAGTAGGCAGTGTAGGTATAGTAGGTAAAGTAGTAGTAGGCAGTGTAGGTATAGTAGGTAAAGTAGTAGTAGGCAGTGTAGGTATAGTAGGTAAAGTAGTAGTAGGCAGTGTAGGTATAGTAGGTAAGGTAGTAGTAGGCAGTGTAGGTATAGTAGGTAAAGTAGTAGTAGGCAGTGTAGGTATAGTAGGTAAAGTAGTAGTAGGCAGTGTAGGTATAGTAGGTAAAGTAGTAGTAGGCAGTGTAGGTATAGTAGGTAAAGTAGTAGTAGGCAGTGTAGGTATAGTATAGTAGGTAAAGTAGTAGTAGGCAGTGTAGGTATAGTAGGTAAGGTAGTAGTAGGCAGTGTAGGTATAGTATAGTAGGTAAAGTAGTAGTAGGCAGTGTAGGTATAGTAGGTAAGGTAGTAGTAGGCAGTGTAGGTATAGTATAGTAGGTAAAGTAGTAGTAGGCAGTGTAGGTATAGTAGGTAAGGTAGTAGTAGGCAGTGTAGGTATAGTATAGTAGGTAAAGTAGTAGTAGGCAGTGTAGGTATAGTAGGTAAAGTAGTAGTAGGCAGTGTAGGTATAGTATAGTAGGTAAAGTAGTAGTAGGCAGTGTAGGTATAGTAGGTAAAGTAGTAGTAGGCAGTGTAGGTATAGTAGGTAAGGTAGTAGTAGGCAGTGTAGGTATAGTAGGTAAAGTAGTAGTAGGCAGTGTAGGTATAGTAGGTAAAGTAGTAGTAGGCAGTGTAGGTATAGTAGGTAAAGTAGTAGTAGGCAGTGTAGGTATAGTAGGTAAAGTAGTAGTAGGCAGTGTAGGTATAGTAGGTAAAGTAGTAGTAGGCAGTGTAGGTATAGTATAGTAGGTAAAGTAGTAGTAGGCAGTGTAGGTATAGTAGGTAAGGTAGTAGTAGGCAGTGTAGGTATAGTATAGTAGGTAAAGTAGTAGTAGGCAGTGTAGGTATAGTAGGTAAAGTAGTAGTAGGCAGTGTAGGTATAGTAGGTAAAGTAGTAGTAGGCAGTGTAGGTATAGTAGGTAAAGTAGTAGTAGGCGGTGTAGGTATAGTAGGTAAGGTAGTAGTAGGCAGTGTAGGTATAGTAGGTAAAGTAGTATTAGGCAGTGTAGGTATAGTAGGTAAAGTAGTAGTAGGCAGTGTAGGTATAGTATAGTAGGTAAAGTAGTAGTAGGCAGTGTAGGTATAGTAGGTAAAGTAGTATTAGGCAGTGTAGGTATAGTAGGTAAGGTAGTAGTAGGCAGTGTAGGTATAGTAGGTAAGGTAGTAGTAGGCGGTGTAGGTATAGTAGGTAAAGTAGTAGTAGGCGGTGTAGGTATAGTAGGTAAAGTAGTATTAGGCAGTGTAGGTATAGTAGGTAAGGTAGTAGTAGGCAGTGTAGGTATAGTAGGTAAGGTAGTATTAGGCAGTGTAGGTATAGTAGGTAAAGTAGTATTAGGCAGTGTAGGTATAGTATAGTAGGTAAAGTAGTAGTAGGCAGTGTAGGTATAGTAGGTAAGGTAGTAGTAGGCAGTGTAGGTATAGTAGGTAAAGTAGTAGTAGGCAGTGTAGGTATAGTATAGTAGGTAAAGTAGTAGTAGGCAGTGTAGGTATAGTAGGTAAAGTAGTAGTAGGCAGTGTAGGTATAGTAGGTAAGGTAGTAGTAGGCAGTGTAGGTATAGTAGGTAAGGTAGTAGTAGGCAGTGTAGGTATAGTAGGTAAAGTAGTAGTAGGCGGTGTAGGTATAGTAGGTAAGGTAGTAGTAGGCAGTGTAGGTATAGTAGGTAAGGTAGTAGTAGGCAGTGTAGGTATAGTAGGTAAAGTAGTAGTAGGCAGTGTAGGTATAGTAGGTAAGGTAGTATTAGGCAGTGTAGGTATAGTAGGTAAAGTAGTAGTAGGCAGTGTAGGTATAGTAGGTAAGGTAGTAGTAGGCAGTGTAGGTATAGTAGGTAAGGTAGTAGTAGGCAGTGTAGGTATAGTAGGTAAAGTAGTAGTAGGCAGTGTAGGTATAGTAGGTAAGGTAGTATTAGGCAGTGTAGGTATAGTAGGTAAAGTAGTAGTAGGCAGTGTAGGTATAGTAGGTAAGGTAGTAGTAGGCAGTGTAGGTATAGTAGGTAAGGTAGTAGTAGGCAGTGTAGGTATAGTAGGTAAAGTAGTAGTAGGCGGTGTAGGTATAGTAGGTAAGGTAGTAGTAGGCAGTGTAGGTATAGTAGGTAAAGTAGTAGTAGGCAGTGTAGGTATAGTATAGTAGGTAAAGTAGTAGTAGGCAGTGTAGGTATAGTATAGTAGGTAAAGTAGTAGTAGGCAGTGTAGGTATAGTAGGTAAGGTAGTAGTAGGCAGTGTAGGTATAGTAGGTAAAGTAGTAGTAGGCAGTGTAGGTATAGTAGGTAAGGTAGTAGTAGGCAGTGTAGGTATAGTATAGTAGGTAATGTAGTAGTAGGCAGTGTAGGTATAGTAGGTAATGTAGTAGTAGGCAGTGTAGGTATAGTATAGTAGGTAAAGTAGTAGTAGGAAGTGTAGGTATAGTAGGTAAAGTAGTAGTAGGCGGTGTAGGTATAGTAGGTAAAGTAGTAGTAGGCAGTGTAGGTATAGTAGGTAAGGTAGTAGTAGGCAGTGTAGGTATAGTAGGTAAAGTAGTAGTAGGCGGTGTAGGTATAGTAGGTAAAGTAGTAGTAGGCGGTGTAGGTATAGTAGGTAAAGTAGTAGTAGGCAGTGTAGGTATAGTATAGTAGGTAAAGTAGTAGTAGGCAGTGTAGGTATAGTATAGTAGGTAAAGTAGTAGTAGGCAGTGTAGGTATAGTATAGTAGGTAAAGTAGTAGTAGGCAGTGTAGGTATAATAGGTAAGGTAGTAGTAGGCAGTGTAGGTATAGTAGGTAAAGTAGTAGTAGGCAGTGTAGGTATAGTAGGTAAAGTAGTAGTAGGCGGTGTAAGTATAGTATAGTAGGTAAAGTAGTAGTAGGCAGTGTAGGTATAGTAGGTAAGGTAGTAGTAGGCAGTGTAGGTATAGTATAGTAGGTAAAGTAGTAGTAGGCAGTGTAGGTATAGTATAGTAGGTAAAGTAGTAGTAGGCAGTGTAGGTATAGTATAGTAGGTAAAGTAGTAGTAGGCAGTGTAGGTATAGTAGGTAAAGTAGTAGTAGGCAGTGTAGGTATAGTATAGTAGGTAAAGTAGTAGTAGGCAGTGTAGGTATAGTATAGTAGGTAAAGTAGTAGTAGGCAGTGTAGGTATAGTATAGTAGGTAAAGTAGTAGTAGGCAGTGTAGGTATAGTATAGTAGGTAAAGTAGTAGTAGGCAGTGTAGGTATAGTAGGTAAAGTAGTAGTAGGCAGTGTAGGTATAGTAGGTAAGGTAGTAGTAGGCAGTGTAGGTATAGTAGGTAAAGTAGTAGTAGGCAGTGTAGGTATAGTAGGTAAAGTAGTAGTAGGCAGTGTAGGTATAGTAGGTTGATGATGAATATAGTTGTGGTTGTTGTGGTAGTGGTGATAGTAGAGTTCTTGTTGTTGTGGTAGTGGTGATAGTAGAGTTCTTGTTGTTGTGGTAGTGGTGGTAGTCGTGGTTGTTGTGGTAGTGGTGATAGTAGAATTCTTGTTGTTGTGGTAGTGGTGGTAGTTGTGGTTGTTGTGGTAGTGGTGGTAGTAGAGTTCTTGTTGTTGTGATAGTGGTGATAGTAGAATTCTTGTTGTTGTGGTAGTGGTGGTAGTTCTGGTAGTGGTGATAGTAGAGTTCTAGTTGTTGTGGTAGTGGTGGTAGTTCTGGTTGTTGTGGTAGTGGTGTTAGTAGAATTCTTGTTGTTGTGGTAGTGGTGGTAGTTGTGGTTGTTGTGGTAGTGGTGGTAGTAGAGTTCTTGTTGTTGTGATAGTGGTGATAGTAGAATTCTTGTTGTTGTGGTAGTGGTGGTAGTTCTGGTAGTGGTGATAGTAGAGTTCTAGTTGTTGTGGTAGTGGTGGTAGTTGTGGTTGTTGTGGTAGTCGTGATAGTAGAATTCTTGTTGTTGTGGTAGTGGTGGTAGTTCTGGTAGTGGTGATAGTAGAGTTCTTGTTGCTTTGGAAGTGGTGGTAGTCGTGGTTGTTGTGGTAGTGGTGATAGTAGAACTCTTGTTGTTGTGGTAGTGGTGGTAGTAGAGTTCTTGCTGTTGTGGTAGTGGTGGTAGTTGTGGTTGTTGTGGTAGTGGTGATAGTAGAGTTCTTGCTGTTGTGGTAGTGGTGGTAGTTGTGTTTGTTGTGGTATTGGTGGTAGTAGAGTTCTTGTTGTTGTGGTAGTGGTGGTAGTTGTGGTAGTTGTGGTAGTGTTGGTAGTTGTGGTTGTTGTGGTAGTGGTGATAGTAGAGTTCTTGGTGTTGTGGTAGTGGTGGTATTAGAGTTCTTATTGTTGTGGTAGTTGTGGTAGTTGTGGTAGTAGAGTTCTTGTTTTTGTGGTAGTGGTGGTAGTTGTGGTTGTTGTGGTAGTGGTGGTAGTTGTGGTCGTAGAGTTCTAGTTGTTGTGGTAGTGGTGGTAGTTGTGGTTGTTGTGGTAGTGGTGGTAGTAGAGTTCTTGTTGTTGTGGTAGTGGTGGTAGTTGTGGTTGTTGTGGTAGTGGTGGTAGTAGATTTCTAGTTGTTGTGGTAGTGGTGGTAGTTGTGGTTGTTGTGGTAGTGGTGCTAGTTGTGGTTGTTGTGGTAGTGGTGATAGTAGAGTTCTTGTTGTTGTGGTGGTGGTGGTAGTTGTGGTTGTTGTGGTATTGGTGATAGTAGAGTTCTTGTTATTGTGGTAGTGGTAGTATTAGAGTTCTTATTGTTGTGGTAGTTGTGGTAGTTGTGGTTGTTGTGGTAGTGGTGATAGTAGAGTTCTAGTTGTTGTGGTAGTGGTGGTAGTTGTGGTTGTTGTGGTAGTGGTGATAGTAGAGTTCTTGTTGTTGTGGTAGTGGTGGTATTAGAGTTCTTATTGTTGTGGTAGTTGTGGTAGTTGTGGTAGTAGAGTTCTTGTTTTTGTGGTAGTGGTGGTAGTTGTGGATGTTGTGGTAGTGGTGGTAGTTGTGGTCGTAGAGTTCTAGTTGTTGTGGTAGTGGTGGTAGTTGTGGTTGTTGTGGTAGTGGTGGTAGTAGAGTTCTTGTTGTTGTGGTAGTGGTGGTAGTTGTGGTTGTTGTGGTAGTGGTGGTAGTAGAGTTCTAGTTGTTGTGGTAGTGGTGGTAGTTGTGGTTGTTGTGGTAGTGGTGCTAGTTGTGGTTGTTGTGGTAGTGGTGATAGTAGAATTCTTGTTGTTGTGGTAGTGGTGGTAGTTGTGGTTGTTGTGGTAGTGGTGGTAGTAGAGTTCTTGTTGTTGTGGTAGTGGTGGTAGTTGTGGTTGTTGTGGTAGTGGTGATAGTAGAGTTCTTGTTTTTGTGGTAGTGGTGGTAGTTGTGGTTGTTGTGGTAGTGGTGGTAGTTGTGGTCGTAGAGTTCTAGTTGTTGTGGTAGTGGTGGTAGTTGTGGTTGTTGTGGTAGTGGTGGTAGTAGAGTTCTTGTTGTTGTGGTAGTGGTGGTAGTTGTGGTTGTTGTGGTAGTGGTGGTAGTAGAGTTCTAGTTGTTGTGGTAGTGGTGGTAGTTGTGGTAGTTGTGGTTGTTGTGGTAGTGGTGCTAGTTGTGGTTGTTGTGGTAGTGGTGATAGTAGAGTTCTTGTTGTTGTGGTGGTGGTGGTAGTTGTGGTTGTTGTGGTATTGGTGATAGTAGAGTTCTTGTTATTGTGGTAGTGGTAGTATTAGAGTTCTTATTGTTGTGGTAGTTGTGGTAGTTGTGGTTGTTGTGGTAGTGGTGATAGTAGAGTTCTAGTTGTTGTGGTAGTGGTGGTAGTTGTGGTTGTTGTGGTAGTGGTGATAGTAGAATTCTTGTTGTTGTGGTAGTGGTGGTAGTTGTGGTTGTTGTGGTTGTGGTGGTAGTAGAGTTCTTGTTTTTGTGGTAGTGGTGGTAGTTGTGGTTGTGTGGTAGTGGTGGTAGTTGTGGTAGTAGAGTTCTAGTTGTTGTGGTAGTGGTGGTAGTTGTGGTTGTTGTGGTAGTGGTGGTAGTTGTGGTTGTTGTGGTATTGGTGATAGTAGAGTTCTTGTGGTCGTGGTAGTGGTGGTAGTAGAGTTCTTGTTTTTGTGGTAGTGGTGGTAGTTGTGGTTGTTGTGGTAGTGGTGGTAGTAGAATTCTTGTTGTTGTGGTAGTGGTGGTAGTTGTGGTTGTTGTGTTAGAGGTGATAGTAGAATTCTTGTTGTTGTGGTAGTGGTGGTAGTTGTGGTTGTTGTGGTATTGGTGATAGTAGAGTTCTTGTTGTTGTGGTAGTGGTGGTAGTTGTGGTTGTTGTGGTAGTGGTGATAGTAGAGTTCTTGTTGTTGTGGTAGTGGTGGTAGTTGTGGTTGTTGTGGTAGTGGTGATAGTAGAGTTCTTGTTGTTGTGGTAGTGGTGGTAGTTGTGGTTGTTGTGGTAGTGGTGATAGTAGAATTCTTGTTGTTGTGGTAGTGGTGGTAGTTGTGGTAGCTGTGGTAGTGGTGGTAGTAGAGTTCTAGTTGTTGTGGTAGTGGTGGTAGTTGTGGTTGTTGTGGTAGTGTTGATAGTAGAGTTGTTGTTGTTGTGGTAGTGGTGGTAGTTGTGGTTGTTGTGGTAGTGGTGGTAGTAGAGTTCTTGTTGTTGTGGTAGTGGTGGGAGTTGTGGTAGTTGTGGTAGTAGAGTTCTAGTTGTTGTGGTAGTGGTGGTAGTTGTGGTTGTTGTGGTAGTGGTGGTAGTAGGGTTCTTGTTGTTGTGGTAGTTGTTGTAGTTGTGGTTGTTGTGGTAGTGGTGGTAGTAGAGTTCTAGTTGTTGTGGTAGTGGTGGTAGTTGTGGTTGTTGTGGTAGTGGTGGTAGTAGAGTTCTAGTTGTTGTGGTAGTGGTGGTAGTTGTGGTTGTTGTGGTAGTGGTGATAGTAGAGTTCTTGTTGTTGTGGTAGTGGTGGTAGTTGTGGTTGTTGTGGTATTGGTGATAGTAGAGTTCTTGTTGTTTTGGTAGTGGTGGTAAATGTGGTTGTTGTGGTAGTGGTGATAGTAGAGTTCTTGTTGTTGTGGTAGTGGTGGTAGTTGTGGTTGTTGTGGTAGTGGTGATAGTAGAGTTCTTGTTGTTGTGGTAGTGGTGGTAGTTGTGGTTGTTGTGGTAGTGGTGATAGTAGAATTGTTGTTGTTGTGGTAGTGGTGGTAGTTGTGGTAGTTGTGGTAGTGGTGGTAGTAGAGTTCTAGTTGTTGTGGTAGTGGTGGTAGTTGTGGTTGTTGTGGTAGTGTTGATAGTACAGTTGTTGTTGTTGTGGTAGTGGTGGTAGTTGTGGTTGTTGTGGTAGTGGTGGTAGTCGTGGTAGTTGTGGTAGTGTTGATAGTACAGTTGTTGTTGTTGTGGTAGTGATGTTAGTTGTGGTTGTTGTGGTAGTGGTGGTAGTGGTGGTAGTTGTGGTAGTGGTGGTAGTAGAGTTCTAGTTGTTGTGGTAGTGGTGGTAGTAGAGTTCTAGTTGTTGTGGTAGTGGTGGTAGTTGTGGTAGTGGTGGTAGTAGAGTTCTAGTTGTTGTGGTAGTTGTGGTAGTTGTGGTAGTGGTGGTAGTAGAGTTCTAGTTGTTGCGGTAGTGGTGGTAGTTGCGGTAGTGGTGGTAGTAGAGTTCTAGTTGTTGTGGTAGTGGTGGTAGTAGAGTTCTAGTTGTTGTGGTAGTGGTGGTAGTAGAGTTCTAGTTGTTGTGGTAGTTGTGGTTGTTGTGGTAGTGGTGGTAGTAGAGTTCTAGTTGTTGCGGTAGTGGTGGTAGTTGCGGTAGTGGTGGTAGTAGAGTTCTAGTTGTTGCGGTAGTGGTGGTAGTTGCGGTAGTGGTGGTAGTAGAGTTCTAGTTGTTGATGAGAATGACATTGAAGATAAACGATGAGGACATTGTTAATAATAGAGATATTGAGGGTGATGATGGTTATGATGATGATGATGGTGATGATTAGAACGACGTCAAGGATGACGATGGGGTTGATGACGACGACAATGATGATGGTGATGGTCATGACGACGACGACGACTACGAGGTGGAAGGTGGTGGTGGTGGTGTCCATGGTGATACTAAGGATGATAGCGACGTTGATGACAACAACGGCCACAGTCGATGATGATGATGTCTTATATAAACGAAAAGCAAAATTAGTAACAAAAGATATGTGTGTATATATGTGTGTGTATGTGTGTGTGTATGTGTGTGTGTATATATTTGTGTATATATGTGTGTGTATATGTGTGTGTGTATGTGTATGTATATGTGTGTGTGTATGTATTTGTGTATATATGTGTTTTTGTATCATAATGTGTGTTTGTATGTGTGTGTATGTATTGATGTATATATGTGTTCCTGTATGATAAAGTGTGTGTATATGTGTGTGTGTATGTATTGATGTATATATGTGTTCCTGTATGATAAAGTGTGTGTATATGTGTGTGTGTATGTATTAATGTATATATGTGTTCCTGTATGATAAAGTGTGTGTATATGTGTGTGTATGTATTGATGTATATATGTGTTCCTGTATGATAAAGTGTGTGTATATGTGTGTGTGTATGTATTGATGTATATATGTGTTCCTGTATGATAAAGTGTGTGTATACGTGTGTGTGTGTGTGTGTGTATTGATGTATATATATGTGTTCCTGTATGATAAAGTGTGTGTATATGTGTGTGTGTATGTATTGATGTATATATATGTGTTCCTGTATGATAAAGTGTGTGTATATATATGTGTGTATGTATTGATGTATATATGTGTTCCTGTATGATAAAGTGTGTGTGTATGTGTGTGTGTGTATGTATTGATGTATATATGTGTTCCTGTATGATAAAGTGTGTGTATATGTGTGTGTGTATGTATTGATGTATATATGTGTTCCTGTATGATAAAGTGTGTGTATATGTGTGTGTGTATGTATTGATGTATATATGTGTTCCTGTATGATAAAGTGTGTGTATATGTGTGTGTGTATGTATTGATGTATATATGTGTTCCTGTATGATAAAGTGTGTGTATATGTGTGTGTGTATGTATTGATGTATATATGTGTTCCTGTATGATAAAGTGTGTGTATATGTGTGTGTGTATGTATTGATGTATATATGTGTTCCTGTATGATAAAGTGTGTGTATATGTGTGTGTGTATGTATTGATGTATATATGTGTTCCTGTATGATAAAGTGTGTGTATATGTGTGTGTGTATGTATTGATGTATATATGTGTTCCTGTCTGATAAAGTGTGTGTATATGTGTGTGTATGTATTGATGTATATATGTGTTCTTGTATGATAAAGTGTGTGTATATGTGTGTGTGTATGTATTGATGTATATATGTGTTCCTGTATGATAAAGTATGTGTGTATGTGTGTGTGTATGTATTGATGTATATATGTGTTCTTGTATGATAAAGTGTGTGTATATGTGTGTGTGTATGTATTGATGTATATATGTGTTCCTGTATGATAAAGTGTGTGTATATGTGTGTGTGTATGTATTGATGTATATATGTGTTCCTGTATGATAAAGTGTGTGTATATGTGTGTGTGTATGTATTGATGTATATATGTGTTCCTGTATGATAAAGTCTGTGTATATGTGTGTGTGTATGTATTGATGTATATATGTGTTCCTGTCTCATAAAGTGTGTGTATATGTGTGTGTATGTATTGATGTATATATGTGTTCCTGTATGATAAAGTGTGTGTATATGTGTGTGTGTATGTATTGATGTATATATGTGTTCCTGTATGATAAAGTATGTGTGTATGTGTGTGTGTATGTATTGATGTATATATGTGTTCCTGTATGATAAAGTCTGTATATATGTGTGTGTGTGTATATGTGTGTGTATATGTGTGTGTATGTATTGATGTATATATGTGTTCCTGTATGTAAAGTGTGTGTATATGTGTGTATATGAATTTGTGTATATATGTGTTCTTGTATGATAAAGTGTGTGTGTATGTATTGATGTATATATGTGTTCCTGTATGATAAAGTCTTTGTATATGTGCGTGTATATGTGTGTGTGTATGTATTGATGTATATATGTGTTCTTGTATGATAAAGTGTGTGTGTATGTTTGTGTGCATATAATGGTTTTACATAAAAGTCCATTAATTTCTCCATTGTAAATGTATTCGCTAATGATCTCCTTTATAATTTACTGCATTACTAAACTGAATAATTTATTCATAATATTTAGATGTAACATCAGCAATATAAAGATTTTCGAATGATACAGATAGTTGTAGTGCTACTGCTGCTGATGATGATGTTGCTGGTGCTGCAGGGTGGCCGTAGTTGTGATGATAGTTTAAATATCTATTTAGTAATACTGAGCAAGTGTCGTTCTGTTATTCTAAGATGACCTAAGTAAAGTAAAGGGCTCTTAACTCTTGATGAAATTGTAGGGTCACCGTTGTGACTCACGGCATATCATGGCCATTTCACATCTGGCGGAGCTTATCCCTCTCCAGGTCGTAATATAGCCGATTTCTTCCAGTGAGAGAAAGAGAGAAAATGATAAAGAGGCAACACCAAGCCCATTATTGGAGTGGTATTTTATTTATCGACCTCGAAAGAATGAAAGACAAAGTAGATCTCGGAGGAATTTGAGCTCAGAGCGCAATGAGTCAGAAAAATATACCGAAGCATTTTTATATTAATACTCTAGCGACTATGCAAATTCGCCTCCATGCAAACACCCTTTAAAAACATGTACACTCATTGAAATGACACTTATTGAAAATGACAAGTTTCAATTCACATCTGAAAGAAATTTCCTTCACCTGAAATGAATATTACTAAAGCAATCGACATTGAGTCTTCTCCTGGAAAGCTTAATCTTCCCAAACTACCCAATGAAAAGAACAGAAACAAATCGAAGAAGCACAGACACAGCAAAATAGAATTTTGTGGGCAGAAACTGTAGAACCTAGCGTGTATGAATCTCTCTCTCTCTCTCTCTCTCTCTCTCTCTCTCTCTCTCTCTCTCTCTCTCTCTCTCTATATATATATATATATATATATATATATATATATATATATATATATATATATATATGTGTGTGTGTGTGTGTGTGTGTGATGCGCATGGAGGATGACCGATGGGTGAAGAAGTGCCAGGATGTCCCAGTCGAGGGAAGACGTAGTAGAGGTAGACCACGAAAGACACGTCCAACCCTTGCAAGCAGGGAAAAGCGGACGTAAAATGATGATGATGTGTGTGTGTGTACATATATATATATAGGTAGACACACACACACACACACATATATATATACATATATATATATATGTGTATATGTAACACAATATCTGTCTTTACTGTCTGTCATGTCAGACCAGTGAGGAATACATATTGTTGAATTAGACTGAATAAACCACAAAATCCAACGTGTCTGGGGGAATTCGTATCATTCGCGCGTGAAAAATGTAGCTTTCCATTTTCATGAAATTGTATAAATTGATATATACATTATGATTACACTCACAAACACTCACATATCTACACATATTCAATCCCGCATTATAGGTTACAGACGTGTGAAAATCAAGTATTTTTACAGAATAAATAAGCACTCTATAGGATGTCTAAAATTTCAAGACAAAATGATAAATGCGTGTATTTTATTCTGACTTTATTCAAACTGCATATGTAAAGAGGAGCATATACTATATCTTGACTTGAAGTATTAGTCGTTCTGTAGAATGACTAGGTAGTCTCTACACGCCAGATTTCTCATTCTAACAGTAACACCACATCCACACACACACACACGCACCCACAGGTATACACACAAGCATACACACGCACACAAATATATATATAGAGAGGGTGGTGAAGTATGATATTTGTAGAAATTGATTTCTTTTCTACGAATTTTTACAAATTTCATACTTGACGACCAAATATAGTGGCTTCCTTGTTCAATCATCTTACCAGAAGCCTGACATTATTTATGTAAGCGGACGGTACTTGATTTAGGAGCCGCAGAAACCCAAATACTGGATTTTATCAACCTTCCAGGGGTCCGGGTAAATTTTCAATACCCGAATTACTTGATCGTTTTTTTTGGCTATGCGAATGATTGTTTAACCATCGTCTCAGTGTGTTTGGCCTCTAACGTTTTTTATAGCTCTGGTTCATCTGAATCATTGAGCACTTGCCGCACATCTCGGAGGTTGTTTTTCGTTATTTCGTGGGCCGAAATGCGAATCTCGATAATTTATGCATGTATATATATATATATATATATATATATTGGTAAACGGAATAGAAAATGCTGACAAATTGTTCACAGTGAAAAATAGTTTAATTAGGAATAAATGAGAATTAGTAATTGTATTGGTTAGTATTCAGTTTTGGTTTTAAGTTTTACCGGTTGCGCATTTCTAAATGCTTTTCCAAAATAATTTTGAGATAGAGCGTCCGTGATGTTTGCTCCGATCTGATTAGTTTTGGGAATTCTACTTGTTTTTATGTTAAAAAAGTGGCTCCAGCGCTATTAAAATTGGTTTTTGCGCCAATTCGTGTTGCAAAAATTCTTGTGATCAAAACAATTTTGATTGGTCGGTAAAGGTCATGTGAATGTAAAAAATTGATTTTGCGCCAAGACTGAGAAATGACTCTTTCACAACAAATATGTGTGTGTGTGTAGTAGTAGTAAAGTGTTCGTTGTTGCGATAATGGTTAGCAGGGATGTGTGTGCGACAGCAGCCTGTTGACAGTTCAAATGCCTATTAAGACAAGTGTGTGTGTGTGTGTGTGTGTGTGTGTGTGTGTGTGTGTGTGTGTGTGTGTGTGTGTGTGTGTGTGTGTGTGTGTGTGTGTGTGTGTGTGTGTGTGTGTGTGTGTGTAGCAGAGTAATTCGTGGTAGAGGGATGGTCAGTAGGAATGTGTCTGTAAGTGAGTGGGGGATATTTTAACATGTTAAAAGATATTTTTCAGCTCTTGTCTTATACGGAGAAGTGTGTGTGTGTGTGTGTGTGTGTGTAGCAGAGTAATTCGTGGTAGAGGGATGGTCAGTAGGTATGTGTCTGTAAGTGAGTGGGGGATATTTTAACGTGTTAAAAGATATTTTTCAGCTCTTGTCTTATACGGAGAAGTGTGTGTGTGTGTGTGTGTGTGTGTGTGTGTATAAGTATCTTTGTATGTTAATGTACGCGTGTGTATGTGTGTGTGTATATATGTGTGTGTGTGTGTGTGTGAGAATGTGTGTGTGTGTGTGTGTGGGGGTGGACCAGTATTTTTTTCCCTGGTAAAATCGTGTACATTATTCGATATTTTCAGTAAAATCGATTCTCTCAATAGAACATCAAGTGGTATTTTCTCGACAACAATACATGTCGAGAACAATACATAGGCCAGACCAAAAACAGCCTCCGCCAACGCATGACTGTCCATAGATCCCAAATTAAAATACGGGAATACAGGAAAATACCACTGAGTGAACACATTGATACCTGTGCCGCCCAAAATCATCCCAATTTCAGAATCTTTCCCCTCTACAAATTTAAAGATAATGCCACCCACACCCAGCGCATCAGCAAGGAATCTTACTTTATTAACAAATACGGATCCCGTCTAAACACTTCTCCCTAAGACGAACCCACAACATACACACGTCAACATACATACCTACATCAGCACACATCTCTACCCACATATAAACACAATGACATACGTAAACACACATGTTCTATGGTGCAACACAAAATATATATATATATATATATATATATATATATATATATATATATATATATATATATATATATAGTGAATATATGTATATATATATATAGTGAATATCATTTCACACCTTTTATTGTTAAGGTTTTTGATGTTCTATTGAGAGAATCGATTTTACTGAAAATATCGAATAATGTACACCATTTTACCAGGGAAAATAATACTGGTCCACCCACACACACACACACATATATACATACACACATACACACGCGTACATTAACATACAAAGAGACTTATACACACACACACACTTCTCCGTATAAGACAAGAGCTGAAAAATATCTTTTAACATGTTAAAATATCCCCCACTCACTTACAGACACATTCCTACTGACCATCCCTCTACCA
>OZ024741.1:353252163-353254663 GCA_964016885.1 Eledone cirrhosa
TTATATCCGGAACAACCAGACAGAGTTAGTATACACTGGCGATGGAATAGGTGTATGTGTATTTTACAGACGATGTGCTTCAAGTCAAATTCTCCAATAGATATGACCTTCATCTATGTGCAGGGTCAGAATTGTCATGTTTTGTTATGTAGCTGCTACGTGATAGTGGCGGTGGAAGTATAAACATAGAAAATTATCAATGCTACTACTACTACTACTACCACTACTACTACTACTACTACTACTACTACTACTACTACTACTACTACTACTACTACTACTACAGTCTGTTCTGGTGAATAGAATACTTTGATGAACGTCAGATATCTGTTAGAAGCAGAATTCCTTTTTTTTCTATTGATGTTCATGGAATAAATAATTAGTTCTACTTTTGGCACAAGGCCAGCAATTATCCCAGTGCATTACTGGTACTTTATTTTATCGACCCTGTAAGGATGAAAGGCAAAGTTAACATCGGCGGGATTTGAAATCATACCGTAAAGGGCCGTAACTCTATGCCACGAAGCAGGGTGTCCGATGCTTTACCGATTCTGCCAATCCACCAATATTTTGAAATTTGAAAATGTTCGAGTTCCAAATGCAGAAAAGAACTGTAATAACAGTCGACCACTAGATAATAGTTGGGAAAATTGAGAGACTGTCAACTTTTTCCGTCTTTAAGAATAATTTACACAGTTTTTTTCAGCTACTGTTTATAGAGGCGTTTGGGATTCTCACATTTTCAAATTTCCAAAGCTCTCAATACTTCGATAATTCATAAGTTTTAGATAATAATATTTTAAATGGCTGCTTTACAGATAACACAGTACTCATCCAAATGTAAAGGTGACAAAAACGATTTTCTTCGGTCGAAAATATAATAGAACTAAAAGAGGGAAAGAGTTGGTATACACCAGAGATTCTCAAAGTGAGGGCGTTAAGAAGATCCAGGGGGGCGCTGGGGCCTATAGGGGCGGTGGGGGGGATGCTATGAATTTATTATTTATAATACTATTATACTTGTATATATATATATATATATATATATATATATATATATATATACACACACACATGCATACAAACATATATATATATGTATATATGTATGTAAAAGGTAAACAGAAATAACAACACAATCGATACAGTACATGGAAGGTATATATTAGGTTAACGCTTGATATGGCAGGAAGAGGGTCTTAACGTTTCGGACGCTAGTCCGCCATCAGAAGAAAGAATGAGAAATAAAATAGATTGAGGCGACGGGTGGGTTGGAATTGGGAAAAATGTCTTTAGATAAAAATATCAGGTCCATTCATGTTAACATCTCTTTCAAAAACTCATATATATATATATATATATATGTGTGTGTGTGTGTGTGTGTGTGTAAAAGATAATAAACAGAAATAACAACACAATCGGTACAGTATATGGAAGGGATATATTAGGTTAACAATTTATATAGCAGGAAGAGGGTGATAACGTTTCGGACGCAAGTCCTTTATCAGAAGAAAGAATGAGAAATAAGATAGATTGAGGGGACAGGCGGGTTGTAATTGGGGAAAATGTCTTTATATAAATATAACAGGTCCATATTAAATATCAAATGATACATATTATATATAGCAAAATAAAAAATATATATAATATTTACTTATACATAGTATATATTATATTATTTAATATATATAAATTAACGATTTCATTTATATATTATTTACAATTTGCATGTAGGCAGGTCTCTGGAAATAGGGTTGGGGGCGCTGAGCGTATTACGTGGCCGTGAGTGGGGGGTGGGGGTGGCAACAGTTTGAGAACTTCTGATATACACCATACAGGAAGCACATGAACTCTGTCTTGTCTGAAAAATTACAAAGCTAAGTGTAAAATAATTTAAAAAGAGATGCAAACTAAACTGGCCTAAAAGTATCTCTATGCAATGCATTAACAGAAAATTTAAACACTTTATGCCAATAATGCATATCATTTGTATTAAATTTACTCCGATGAAAAACACAAAACTAGAATTCTCAGAGTAAAAAAATGTACTTATACGACAAAGTCTGCTTCAGATCATTACAAGATAGAAATACTGTTCCAAGAAAATGGCACTTTATGTGCAGCCTCCCAAAGGATGACTGAAACACTGATTGGTCTATTCAAAAGTTTTTTCATATACCCGATGGGACACGTACACATGAAGAAGCCAGAGTTCTATGGCATTATAGCTCTACATGGAGAAATGACGACCATCAATTACACCAACATAAAGGAGGAAGAAGATATAATATCATAATATCAAAGATAGACGAAATGTTTGAAAGAAAACATATTCCGTATATATATTTCATATATATATATATATATATATATATGTGTGTGTGTGTGTGTGTGTGTATATATATATATATATATATATATATATATATATACATGCATTCACATACACACACATATACACATATCAATCTATATTTTTTACAATTATCTATATATCTCT
>OZ024741.1:353259663-353302163 GCA_964016885.1 Eledone cirrhosa
CTTTGCTCTTCTAATGACAACGAGATAAACTGAGCCATAAAGATTTTAAAATATTTGCTAGAGTGAGATGTTAATCTATTGGTATTTTAGTAATAGTTTAAAAAAAAATAAAGGCAATATGAGAATATCAAGATTGGTTTGTAACATCAAACATCCTAATGAACACATTTTGTTTGTAGAAACAAAATGGCTGATTAATAAGATACCGTTGTAAATAGTTTATTTTACTAAATGGAAAATGTGATAAAGTCTATACAACACACATGGTAATAAAGAAACAAAAAAAGAAAGGAAAAGAAAAATGACAAAATGATTAAGCAACGAAAGAAAGGTAGAGGGAAGGGAGTGACAGAATCTACACCCCAGTCTGAACGGTGTTTCAGCTGTGACCCTGGAACAAAATGGCAAAGCTTTGCCGCAGTGGCAGTCACCCCACACCACGGGTTCTTTCCCAGGACTTCATCTTTCCGATTTGACGGAGAAAATCAACAGTGTGAGGACCGAGGGCATCTGAAGGCTCAACGGTCACTGTGCACTTAATGTGTCATTTTTTTAATATCCACAGCAGCCATTTCACAAACTGTCAGAGAAAAACAGTTATATAGTTAATTCTTTGTGGTCAAGTTTATCTGGTTGTGGAGAGATAGGTGCTAAAATGTCCAGAAATGTTATTGCAGCACACTAGAATCAAATACAGATAGATATTCATGTTTCTTCTCCTTAATTATACAACATATGGAATGAAACAGGACTCTACAGTTTTTAGAATGATATATAGAATATAGATATGAATGACTAGTAGCCAGCAGTGTTGGCTACTAGACCAGTCATATGGATATATTTGAACCATATACAAGCATTTGCACAATTCTATTTTTCAACACCAGCCAGTGTTCACTACTTTATATTTACTTACTGATTCGTGATCACTATTTCTTCAAGTAAGGCGATATTTATGCCTCTCTAATAATCTTGTGATACAACTGAAATATGTCCGGAGTTTTCGTCCCTACTGGCCGAAATAAATAAAATACTAATAGACACCGAATATTTATTTGAAATTGGCTATTAAATGTTTCCTGTATTAAATATGTCAACCCAACCTTATTTATATATGATACTATAGGAAAGGAAATGGCCCTTAACTCCCAATGTAGTGGTAGGGACGCCGTCGTGGTACCTGGCTGAACATATCCGTCTCCATCTCTGAACACAGTATTTAATCTAACATTCAAACGATTCTGCTAATTCGCCACCCTTTATGATACAGTTTTGTTCCTAAATGTTATCGTTTACTGGTGACTATTTTATTGATAATGGACTATTAAAATATTATTTTAAACAATAAACACAATACAATCTGAACTCTATATAGTAAAGAGGTAACAAATACTAAAAAATAGAATATAAATTCCTATTGGACGGAACATGTCCTCTGATTTGAATTCCTGATTGAAGTTCATATTTAATGGGATACTATAGTATGTCCAGTGGTGAATTCTGAAGTGAAATTACATCAGGTTTATCTGGTAGTTATTCCTATCAGCTATGTGGAATGTTACATGAAGTGCTAAGTATAAAGTTTGAATTTCGATTACCCAATACCATATTCAATCAGTCAAATCAGCCATTTAATTCCTACAAACACATCCCATCACTAAATATCGTGCGAATGGCTATATTAAGCAAATGGCTATCTTAAATGAATGCCTATATACGTCAGACTAGTGTAGAGGTTAATTAACACGTATTGGTCCCGAATGACCATGGTTTTGCACCTGGAAAGTTCCTCTCCGAGGCACAAGCCTGGGCAAGGTGTGTTTCTGGAAACTGGCGTGCATGTCAGTTTCCCCTCTCCACACCCTCAATGTTGTTCAAGGGAAATTCAATGGCCTATTGAGCTTGGTACCAGTGACGTTGCAACTCAATTCTACAGCTGAATGATCTGGAGCATTATGAAATAAAGCGTTTTGCTCAAAAACACAACGTACCGCCCGCTCCAGGATCCGAACTCACAACTTTACGATTGTGAGCGCAACTCTCTAACCACTAAGCTACGCGCCTTCACAAATGATACATAAATAAATGAGTGGGACATGTGTTAAATAACACATAACCGACTCATTTATTATGGTAAACAGAGTAATAAATATTCTGTGAGAAATTCATTCGCCTTTTGACAAGTTTTCTTTTAAATTCTTCTGGTAACCCTACTTCACTGAATAAGTAAAATGTGGAGGAGGAGTCGTTTAGTTTCCGACCATCCGATTGTAAGTTTACGCAGTCCAATAAACTATAAAACAGGACACAGCTCACTGCTTGAACTGGCGAGTTTCATTAACTTTCATTGATCAGTGTGTTGTTCCTTAAGAAAACACTGTAGATGCATCATATAGAATGTCAACAGGAGACTCTTTCGACCTAGCAACGCACTTTATACATATGTTGTCTATGTGTACGAATGTAATGTAAGTATAACATTATAACAAGAGTAAAAGAGGTTTGGTTTGCGATGAACACATAATATTCGCGTATGGAAAATAACGAAATAACTGAATCATGATGAAAATAAGATTTTCAGAAAAATCAATCATTTCCTTCCCTTTCTGACAAAATGTCATCAGCAAACCTTATATTCTGGCATTGAAATAAGTTAACTGGTATAATAGAGCTATTCCTTTTAAGTGCCGAAGACATAAAATATCAGAGAATAGTCAATGAATATTCTGTTTGAACCAGCACTCGGACTATTCAATTAATGTGCATAGAAATGTGATAAAACACACTGTAAAGCTTAGAATACAGAGCACCAAACAATTCTACGCTCAATACCGATACACACACAGTTATGTCTACTCACACATATACATACAGAAAGCATACACACACACACACACACACACATATATATATATATATATATATATATATATACAACCACAGAACACAAACACATAAAAACAACAAATAAAAATTACACAACCAGATATTATTATAAAGAAACATTATAACTTTGTGACTATATTCACTTTGAAATGTTTTATGCTGACATGAATAAAATATTGAAAGAAACAGATAGTTAATGCTTCCATCTTTTTATTTGTTAGCAGTTTCATATAATCTATTTTTTCTTCTTCATCTTTTCCTTCTTCTTTCATTTATTTTCTAGATTATTGTAATTTTTTCCTCTAGCAAACCTAATGCTTTGTTCCTTCACTACAGCTAAATAAGCATTGACTATGCTATGAGAATGATGGTTAAAATTCACAGAAATACTTTATCGCAAATTTAAAGTTTGGATTTCCTATATTAAAAGATGCTACTTTAAATATCATATGCACACATTCAAAAAGTTCTACACATGTATGAACATATATACGCATGTATTTATGCGGTTATATATATATATATATATATATATATATATATATATATATATTTAAATATATATAGATACATAAGTGTCTGTGTTTGTGTGTGTAGTTAAGATATTTCTATACAATTTTAACTTAAATAATATATCTGTTTTATACTGATAAACTCCACACACACACACACACACACACACACACACACACACACACACACACACACACACACACACACACACACACACACACACACACACACACACACACACACACACACACACACACACACAGTGTTTCGAGTCATCTATGCATTAACTTTTGATAACATGTTTTCGTTTTTGTTTTGTTGTTTCATTTATTATTTAAGGACTCTCTCTTTCACTCCTTATCTTCCCCCTCACTCTCACTTTCTATCTCTTTAATTTCAAGTAAAAATGAAAGTATTTACTTCAATAATAAGATTTAGGCACAAGGCCAGCAATTTTTGAGAAAGAGAAGGTTCATTAAATCGTGAGAATTTTGAAAGGCAATGTTGACTTCGACAACAAATGCTCCTAATTCGCCGCCCTAAATTAAATAATTTAAAACTATTTTCATGTTCATTTAATCATAAATTGTTATTGATAATTTTAATTATGAAAAACTATTTATATAAAGGCGACGAAATGGCGTTAAGACGTCGGATAGAATGCTTTACGGTATTCATCCCTTCTCATTGCTCGCTCAGAGTTTAAATCCCCCCGTAGTCGACTTTGCCTTTCATCCTTTCGAGGTCGATAAAAAAAAGTACCAGTCCAATATTGGGGTAGATTCTTCCCCTATAGAAAGAATCGGCTGTGTTCAAACCTGGAGAGGGTTGTACTCCAGATATAAAAGTGCCCTAGACACGCTGTATGACAGTGCCTCTACGACACCACGAGTATTTATGGTATCTTTCTTCTTCTTTTCTTAAGCCAGAAAGCTCATTTGCCCGGTGATTATCCCGGTTTCATGGCGTGAAGCGACTGAGAGTACAAGACACCCCGCTGGACAGGACGCCAGTCCATCGCAGGGTTAAACCCCCAGCTATTGCTGGTACTCATTTTTGGTTGAGTATACTGGAGCAACGTAAAATAAAGTGTTTTGCTCAAGAACACAACACGCAACCCAAGAATCGAACCCACGACATTATAATCGGTAGCCCACTATGGGATCTTTATCCTATCCTTATTTATATAGCGCGCATATTGTTAGCAGAGTGCAATATACAGCAGATTTCAGTAAACCTGATGAAAAAGATAACTTTCCAAGAAAAAACCAGGGAATGTTTTATTAAAGTGAATATGACTGCATTAACAACAATTCTGTTTTAGGTATAGATATTTTTCAATCTCAGTAACGCAGGTTATCCCACTAAAATGAATTTTCCCTAGGTATCTGTTGTTATTTTCTTTCCAGCTTCTGAGACAATAAATTCTTTCCGTATAAATATATACGTGGATTTTTGTAGTCTGGCGGATTTTTGTGTACTAAACTAGGAGGATACTGGCCGTTTCAATTGAATAAATTGAGAGTACTTTAATGTTTTCATATGTTAATCTGTCGTTACAATAATGACACTGTTTTCATAGCTTAGGCTTCTGGCTGGGAATGTTGTCTTACGATTGATTCTATGTGTACCTCATATGAATTCGTTGAGAAATTTATCAGCAATGAGATCAGAATCATTGGATATCGATCTAAACCGTTATTATATATATATATATATATATATATATATATATATATATATATATATATATATATATATATATATATATATATATATATATATAGATAGATAGATATAGATAGATATTTATTCACACACACACACACACACACACACACACACACACATATATATATATATATATATATATATATATATATATATATAATATCCTCTTTGCCACATATTTGACTTGTTTAACTCCTAAAATGTCACTGATGAGACAGAAATATTATGTTTAAATCTCGTCGAAGTCAGCTATGCCGTTCGTAATTCCGGGGGTCGATATAAACAACTTCTCCAAAAATTGCTCGCCTTCTGTCAAAATTAGAAATCTTTATTGCTGTTTACACATATATTTTGAAAGACTTTTTATATTGAGCGACTATCTGTAGGATATATACCAGACTACTAAGAACATGATGGAAAACAATTTCACTCCTTACAAGAAAGATAATGTTTTAAGAAAAATTACATAACTAAATTTGAATGTATTAACAACAATTATTGTCCAGTCTACTGCCTATCGAACTCACAAGCAAGATTGCTATCTGTCTGCATGGACGTTGATTGTACAAGAGGAAGCAAATTGATTATCTCTACAAGAACAAAATCTCAGAATTTTGATTAGATTTCAAATTACTAAAATCTATATGTAAAAGAGTATCTTCAACTATGATGAAGAAACATAAAGACATGCTTTTATATAATCAAATCTTTCACGAATTGGATGCCAGGTATATGTAGCTGAAGAGACCTAATATGATCGAAACATGTCCGGTACTTTCATCAAGTTACTCCAATCTTACTGTATTGTCCTAAATTATTCCTAAAGAATTGGTTCAGTTTAGGTTATAAAGGTTTCCATCTTTGTTTACTTTCGAACGACTGAACAACCCTAAAGGTAGATCCGGTTAAGATATTGCGAGGATAGTCTCCGTTGATCAAAGGTTTCAACACTCACCATATTCAAACAGCGTGATTCTATTTGCACTTGTATGTGTGTGAGTGTGTGTATGTGTGATGTGTGCGTGCATGTGTATATATGTGTATATGTCGGCGCATATATATATATATATATTATGTGTGTGTCTGTTCGTGTGCTGTACTAAATGAGTCAAAGCCTAAATGAGTCAGCATATGCTATAGTATTCGCAATATCAAGTTATCATCACCAAATATATTGAAAGGAATATACATAGTTTCTACAATACAATTTTAAAATGTTACCTGAGTGGTATAGTTTATGATACACTATACCACAATACACTATATTATACCACGAAGCTTTAATAACTCAACATACGCCTCCTAATTTCAGCTCTCTCGAGAAAAGCTTTGTGGTACTCATATGAGAATATGGTGATGTGAAAATACTAAAGAAATTTAACATACAGACATACCAGCACATTCCGCTGCATCGCATCTTGCGCAAGTACCCTTTACCTGACTCGTGTCGGCCCATGCTTTGTGATTGAAATATTTCGAATCTAATCTGATGGACGGTACCTATAATTGTGTTATCCTGAATTTCACTAAGAATTACGTTATGGGTACACGTGTCTGTGGAATCCTTAGCCACGCTAATTTCACGTGTATGCTGTTTCCGTTAATCAAACATATGGACCAAACTAAGCACCCTTAGCCCGTTTAGTATCACCACCTACTAGCGGTAGCATTACAACAAGCAAACAAACTAGTGCAACATCAATAACTAATACTATAACAACCAATACATAACACCATGTTGTTAAGGTAAGACTATGACAACGTGATTTCGGGTTCAATTCCACTGATTGGCAGCTTGGACAAATCTCTACTACTTTAACCTCGGATGGACTTTATGGCTTGTGAGTGAAGTTTGGTAAATGAAAATTGTCTGGAAACACCTTTATATATATATATATATATATATATATATATATATATATATATATATATATATATATATATATATATGTTTCTCCTACTTTCTTTCTCCCCCTCTGTCATGTCAGTTAACTCTTCCTCACACTTCCACTCACTCACTCACTGTTTCTCCTCTTCTCACTTCACCCCGTTCGCGACGAAAACATTTTCTCTCTTTCTCACATTTGGATTCGTTCCCGAAAGGTCTTTTTTCTAAGCGCTCATATTTTCACCTAGCTTATGTTAACAGAATAACTATGTAGCTTGTTCCCTTCCTTCTACGGTTAGCTCTCCTCTTTGTTGTTATCTTGTCTCACTCGCTTTATGCGTTTTAATTGTCCTAATAACTTAATTTAGTTATTATTGCACCGACGTGAGGTATATGATTTTTAATGCAATGAAATATCTATGATCGTCGGCAAATCACTGATGAGGGACTCATTTTATTACATGTTATCCATGTGCAACCTGCAGTATTCTTCTCCCCATTTTTTCACATATATATATATATATATGTCAACTCTGGACAGAGACCGCTGGAGAGAACTCGTCCATGGATCTCGGGAATTTTACCCGCCTTAGATATATATATATATATATATATATATATATATATATATATATATATATATATATATATATATATATATATATATATATATATATATATATATATAAATATATTTATATATATAGTTTTGGTAAAGATATCCAAGGTATAGAGCAACTCAAGTCCATCAAACAAAACAAAACAAAGTAATGTTCTATCCAGTGTGCATGAGAACACATGTGGTCTATAATATCACGTGCAAAAAATGTAGCTCCTCATACATCTTAAGTACCATAAGGAGGCTACACATACGGATCAAAGTAAACGTGACAATGAGACCCTTTTCCATTAAAAAACATCTTGACAGATGCCACAAACAAGACATTGAGGTCACCATAGAGGCGGCGAAAAAAGAAATATGGGAAATTTAAGGATTAATGAAGCCCTATTCATCAGCCGAATAAAACCTGAGATCAGGAATGCGTGTAGCAGAATGGTTACTGCAGCCATCCCATGCATCCGCATGCGTTTTGTAAACACATAGACAAGTTAGGGAAGAACGCTCTGAAAACTCTGCTCGCTCGTTTGTTTTGCCTTGGACTGTTTCAGAGGGTAGTGCCCCTGAAATATCATGTTGAAATACACTGGGTAAAACATTACTTTGTTAGGTTTTGTTTCATTTGTCATCATTTGCCTTTCGTATTTTTCTACTGCATTGTACTGGCTTTAAAAAAGAAATTACTACATATCTCACGATGCTTCGTACTAACTACACAACTCTCTATCTCTCTCTCTGATGAACGATCTAGACGTATGTTAATATTGTCTAGAATCCTAAAACCTTTGGTAATCGAGTAGTTATATATAGTGTTGTTCACTGTCTAATTATACATATATATATAAATACCAGTGCTATGTGTTACACCCTACAGGATTCCGATGATTTGATCAGAGACACACACTGTATTTAAGGTCGAGTGACGCAATTTCTAGTGATCAGCGGCCTTTAGACTCACCTGATCAATGAAACAATTGTTAATACTGTAAATAAAACCCTTTGTCTACAGCCGACCATGTTATTCTTCACTCTTTCACTACTATTACTCCAAGAATAACCTGCATGAGAATTCTCGCGAACTCGCCACCTAACTAAGGAAACCTCTTGTTGAGTCAAACAACGCCGTACGTTAAAACTATCCATAGTACAGAGTAGTCACAACCTCTAACTGGATTAACTATAACGATATATATATATATATATATATATATATATATATATATATATATATATATATATATATATATATACATATATATATATATATATATATATATATATATATATAGATAGATAGATATCTATATATATATATATATATATATATATATATAGATAGATAGATAGATATATAGGGTGTCCCCACAGTATTGTGTATACATTTTTTGGAGACACCCTGTATATACAACCCCCCGCCCCTATATATATATAAATATATAGGTATGTGCGTGCGAGTGTGTATGTGTTTGTGTTTATTAAACGAGACAGATAAAATAAGTATGGTGGTCTATATGATTGAATTAATCTTTACAAGGCGGAGCTCCATTATGGCAACTGTCTAATGGCTGAAACAATTGAAAGAATTTAAGAATATATGTGATGGTCATATTGTTGTTATTGTAACAACAATAACTTCAACGCTACAGCTATTATAGCAACCAACATTTACTCAGATTGCCCCCCCCCCCCCCCCGCTACTCTCAGATTTCCCCCGCCCCACCTGCTACCCATAGACTACCTACCACCTTCACTGTTGCCATCATTGATCATCTACTCTAGCATTACGAACCAACGGTGGCTCCTCTACGAAGTAACTGGAGTTGTTAGAAATAGCAACCAATTTTCGCTTTTCACGCCCTAACGCCACAGAAAAGGACGTGTTACGTTGGATAGTGTTCAGTGTGTATAGTAAAATAAGACGAGATGGTCATGGTTGGAATGCCTTTGGTCTTCGGTCTTGCTTAATCCTGGCTGGCATGAGGTTAAACAACAACTCCATCATCGCCATCTCCTTCATCATTTCTATCATCAGCATCATCATCATCATCGTGAATATCATCATCCCCATCAACATCACCACCATTCTCCACATCATCACCATCAACATCACCACCATTCTCCACATCATCACCATCAACATCACCACCAGCACCAACATTATCACCATTATCCGCACCATCAACAACAACCACCACCACCACCACCACCACTACCACCACCACGACCACTACCATCACCACAACCACCACCATCAATATCACTACCACAACCACCACCACCCCACCACAACCACACCACTACCACACCACCACCACAACCACCCCACCACCACCACCACCACCACCACCACCACCGTCAATATCACTACCACCCCCACCCCCACCCCACCACCACCACCTAAGCACTACCACCACTACTACCATCAACACCACCACCACCACCAACAACAACCCCCACCATCAATATCACTACCACAACCACCCCACCACCACCCCACCACCACCACCACTACCATCAACACCACCACCACCACCACCACCAACCCCCACCATCAATATCACTACCACCCCACCCCACCCCCACCCCACCACCACCACCACTACCATCAACACCACCACCACCACCAACCCCCACCATCAATATCACTACCACCCCCACCCCCACCCCACCACCACCACCACCACCACCACCACCACCACCACCACCACCACCACCACCACCACCACCCCACCACCACCAATATTATCAGTATTATTGCTGTTGTCAATAGTAACGTGTCTAGACGCAACCACACGCCAGACAACAGATCTGGTTGGAAAGTTTTATAGATTTCCCCCTACATTGATTCTCCACTTATTTGCTTGGATGGTCATGGATTTTTGGTGATGCCAGCTCAAGTGGCAGTAGAGGTGGTAGTAGCAACGATAATTGTTGTTGGGGTGGTAGTATTAGTGATAGTGGTGGTAGTGCTAGCTGGTGGTAGTGGTGGTAGTAGGTGTGGTTGTGATGGTTGTAGAGGTTATAGTGATGTTGGTAGTAGTGGTGGCTGTGATGGTTGTAGTGGTAGCGGTGGTGGTGCTGGTGGTAATAGTGTAGTGGTGGTAGTGGTGGTTGTAGTTGTGGTCATAGTGGTGGTGGTAGTAGTGGTTGTGATGGTTGTAGAGGTTATAGTGATGTTGGTAGTAGTGGTGGTAGTGGTGGTAGTAGTGGTGGTGGTGGTGGTTGTAGTGTAGTGGTGATAGTGGTGGTAGTGGTGGTTGTGATGGTGGTAGAAGTTATAGTGACGTTGGTAGTAGTGGTGGTAGTAGTGGTAGTAGTGCTGCTGGTGGTGGTGATGGTGGTGATTGTAGTGTAGTGGTGGTAATGGTGGTGGTAGTGGTGGTGATAGTGGTGGTGGTGGTGGTGATAGTGGTGGTAGGTGTGGTTGTGATGGCGGTTGTAGTTATAGTGTTGTTGGTAGTAGCAGTTATGGTGGTGGTAGTAGTGGTAGTGGTGGTGGTGGTGGTGGTGAGGGTAGTGGTGGTAGTGGTGGTGGTTATGGTGGTAGCTGTGGTTGTGATGGTTGTAGCAGTTATGGTGGTGGTAATGGTGGTATTGGTGGTAGTGGTGGTGGTAGTGGTGGCAGTAGTGATAGTCATAGTGGCAGTTATAGTGGTAGTTGTGTTGTTAGTAACAGTTATAATGGTAGTAGTAGAAGTTATATTTGTAGTTGTGATGTTAGTGGTTGTTGTGATGGTTGTGGTATTGGTGGTTGTGGTTGTGGTTGTAGTGTGAGTGGTTGTGGTGATGGTTGTGGTATTGGTGGTTGTGACTGTAGTGTGGGTGGTTGTGGTATTGGTGATTGTGGTGGTGGTTGTGGTTGTAGCTTGTGTGATTGTGGTATTGGTGGTTGTGGCTGTAGTGTGGGTGGTTGTGGTGTTGGTGATTGTGGTGGTGGTTGTGGTTGTAGCGTGTATGGCTGTGGTGGTGGTAGTTGTGGCTGTAGTGTGGGTGGTTGTGGTTGTAGCGTGTGTGATTGTGGTATTGGTGGTTGTGGCTGTATTGTGGGTGGTTGTGGTATTGGTGATTGTGGTGGTGGTTGTGGTTGTAGCGTGTATGGCTGTGGTGGTGGTAGTTGTGGCTGTAGTGTGGGTGGTTGTGGTGATGGTGGTTGTGGTATTGGTGGTTGTGGCTGTAGTGTGGGTGGTTGTGGTATTGGTGATTGTGGTGGTGGTTGTGGTGGTGGTAGCTGTGGCTGTAGTGTGGGTGGTTGTGGTGGTGGTTGTGGTGGTAGTTGTGGCTGTAGTGTCGGTGGTTGTGGTGGTAGTTGTGGCTGTAGTGTGGGTGGTTGTGGTATTGGTGATTGTGGTGGTGGTTGTAGTTGTAGCGTGTGTGGTTGTGGTGGTGGTGGTTGTAGTTGTAGTGTGTGTGGTTGTGGTGGTGGTGGTTGTAGTTGTAGTGTGTGTGGTTGTGGTGGTGGTGGTTGTAGTTGTAGTGTGTGTGGTTGTGGTAATTGTGATGTTTGCGGCGATTGCGGTGGTTGCAGTATTGAAGCTGGTTGTGTGGCTGTTCTGTAGTGTTTATGGTGGTTGGTTGGTTTGTTGTTGTTGTTGTTTCTGTTGATCTTGTTATCGTTGTTGCCCTTCTTCACGTCATCTTTGTTGTTGTTGTTACTATTATTAGGGCGGTGGATTGGCAGTATCGGTAGAGAGTCGGACGCCATGCTTTGCAGCATAGAGTTACGGTCCTTTACGGTCTGAATTCAAATCCCGCTGAGGTTAACTTTGCCTTTCATCCTTATGGAGTCGATAAAATAAAGTACCAGTAACGTGGTGGGGTCGATTAAATCGACCCCCCCTCCAAATTACTGGCCTTGTGTCTATAATAGAAATTACTATTATTGTTGTTCTTGTCGCTGTTGCTCTTGTTGTTGCTCTCGTTGCTCTTGTTCTAGATGTTGTTGTTATAGATGTTGTTGCTGCTGATGTTGTTGTTTCTGTTATTGTTGTTGTTGTTTCTGCTATTGCTGGTGTTGTTGCTGTTGTTGCTGTTGTTGTTTCTGCTGTAGCTGTTGTTGTTATAGTTGTTGTTGTTGTTGTTGTTGCTGTTGTTTCTGCTGCAGCTGTTGTTGTTATAGTTGCTGTTGTTGTTGTTGTTGTTGTTTCTGCTGTAGCTGTTGTTGTTATAGTTGTTGTTGTTGTTGTTGTTATAGTTGTTTCTGCTGTAGCTGTTGTTGTTATAGTTGTTGTTGTTGTTGTTTTTTATCCAGTGATATTTGATTGGTCAACACATCATAGAAGTATTGTAAACTACCAGATCGATTGGCAGAGATGGTCGATTGAGAACAATGTAGGATATAGACATAATGGAGGAATCTGTAATAAATTATTAATTCTGTTAATTACTCCTTACTTAGAGTATCTGGACATACTCATACTTCAATCATCCACTGACATTAATCCTATGTTTTATTAAAGCATCAGCCTACTGTTACCATGGTGATGTGAAATGTTCTGAAATATTTCCCTACTACAAAAGAGATTATTGAAGTGCAGGAATGCACAGCTAACTGATGCTGTTTGGCGAGCAATAGCTATGGTAATCTACCACAGTAATGTGTTGAGGTAGTCCAACCAATGGAATATACTGTGATAATTATTAATAATTGTTTCTACGTTTGGCACAAGGCCAGTAATTACCCAGTACATTACTGGTACTTTATTTTATCGACCCCGTAAGGATGAAAGGCAAAGTTAACCTCGGCGGGATTTGAACTCAGAATGGCAAAGGCCGTAACTCTATGCGTCAAAGCATGGCGTCCGACCCTCTACCGATACTGCCAATCCACCTATTAATAATGATTTAAATGTAGGCACAAGGCCAGTAATTTGGGGAAGAGAGGATAGTCGATTAAATCGACTCCAGTGCATTACTGGGTTTCTAATTTAGACACAAGGCCAGGATTTTTTGTGGGACTGTCGATTAAAACCGACTGCAGTACTTGGATGGTATTTTACTTATCGACCTCCGGAAGGATGCAATGTGGAATTTGAACTCAGAACATAAAGACCCGGAGCAAATACTGTTAGATGTGATTGAGGCTCAATGCCAACAATATTGGAAATGAGGAAGGTCGATTAAATCGACCCCAATGCGTTACTAGTACTTCGTTTTATCGATCTCGTAAAGACAAAAGGCAAAGCTAGCCTTGCTGGGGGTTTAAACTCAGAACGAAAAGTATGTCGAAAAGTATGTTGTCGATACTACCAATCCAGCGCCCTATGAATAATACTAATAATACGGATAATATTTTCTAAACCAAGACAGAGGGAACAGTCTGTTATACCAGTCCCAATTACTGGCTACTACATTTTTAAATCAATGTGTTCAACTCAAGACAAAGTAACAAAAAACGACTTCATATATTATCAGTTGGTTAAGCTGCAATTATAAATGTGTTGTTGGACATCAGCCGGCTCCAATGATATGTAGTTTAGTTATTTGACTAAGGGAACAGCATGACAGGGTGTGTAACAAAAGGCTGGTCCTTTGAATTACAGATACAGTCCATCCGATGGGCTTCCAAACAATTTCCATCAACCCAATCTCACTGACAAGACAAAGTTCTCCTTATGAGGAAAAAGTCAGAATGGTGAATTGTGAAGTAAAATTGCTATGCAATGGTTTTTAATAGTATATGAATTTAATACTCATTGAATGTAACTGAAGCTGTTACGTCGTTTGTGGAAAAAAATAATCAACATCAAATGAGAAACTGACTGGCTGAAACAAGTGCTAAAGTGTGAGTTAGCACACACATTAAATATTAGAAATCAACAACTGTAGTAAACTTGAGGTAAACATTAAACACTGAAAGCAAAACCAGAAATTCAAGAAACATTTCCTAGCTGATTATATAGAACACAGGCATCAGATGTTCTCTGGTTATTCATACAAGTAAACCAGTAACATTGAGTTCAAGTAAATATTAATGTGAGCAAAAAACGTTTAAAAATAAAAAAAATCAGCCATATCAGACCATATTTGTTTGTATATATATATATATATATATATATATATATATATATATATATATATATATATATATATATATATATATATACAAACAAATATGGCCTGATATGGCTGATTTTTTATTTTTAAACGTTTTTAATATATATATATTATAATTGAATATAAAAGAAAAACGAACACAGATATATACATATATGTGTTCAAATCGCAAGGTACCAGATTCGCTAAGGTGAAAAGAATACTAACTATAGACAATAGGGTTTGCCTGTCTCAATTTAAGAAAAAATCAAGAAAATAAATACAAACCGGAATTGTGGTAACTACCGATCACCCAGACAGCTTGTGAATAGAAATTAATTGTGAATAGAAATACCGATTCTTGCTCATCAGTGGGTGACAAATTAGTATCCTAGACACTTCTAAGTATATTAAGTAAACTGAATAGTGTGCTATATACAATAACGCACATGGTATCTTAGCGTGTCTATAGTTAGTATTCTTTTCACCTTAGCGAATCTGGTCCCTTACGATTTGAACACATATATGTATAGATCAGTGTTCGTTTTTCTTTTATATTCAATTATAATATACGGCTCGAAAAATCTCTTTCTTAGAGCTATTTTATTGTAAGAGACTATTTTGAGTTTCTAACTCAATATATACCTTTGATATATTCGGCTCCGTTAATTTGTTGAGCTATTTCAAATGTCGAATAAACCTGGCTGCTATTTTTAGTGGTGTAAGTTTGTGAGACACTCTAAGATACCATGTGCGTTATTATATATAGCACACTATTCAGTTTACTTAATATAGTTAGAAGTGTCTAGGATACTAATTTGTCACCCACTGATGAGCAAGAATTGGTATTTCTATTCACAATTAATTAGTATTGCGAAACAGCACCAAGCTGTCTGGGTGATCGGTAGTTACCACAATTCCGGTTTGTATTTATTTTCTTGATTTTTTCTTAAATTGAGACAGGCAAACCCTATTGTTTATAGTTAGTATTCTTTTCACCTTAGCGAATCTGGTACCTTGCGATTTGAACACATATATGTATATATCTGTGTTCGTTTTTCTTTTATATTCAATTATAATATACGGCTCGGAAAAATCTCTCTCTTAGAGCTATTTTATTGTAAGAGACTATTTTGGGTTTCTAACTCAATATATACCTTTGATATATATATATATATATATATATATATATATATATATATATATATATATATATATATATATATATATATATATATATATATATATATATATATATATATATATATATCAAAGGTATATATTGAGTTAGGAACTCAAAATAGTCTCTTACAATAACATATATATATTTCTTCAAAGTTACTCATACATTTGATTATGTATTGTACATATATATTGAACATTAACGTAATTATATGGTAGCAATAAATTATTAAAATTCTATAGTTTTAATCATTTCTAGGTGTCAGTAATCATCATGAATTATGTTTATTTTTTTTTGTGCAAACCTTTAATTAATTAAAACGTAAAATTTTCTGGTTTGTATGATTGTTTAAATATGGGATAATCGTGGTATATATTACATACCAATCCTGAACTCCAAAACTTATATACGTTCAACGCTACTACCTTCACTATTGACAGTATTAGTCAATTAGTTAATGTGAATTGCCGTCAGTCTTGACGATACAGACTCATTAGATAAATATAATAATCTCTCATCTAGTTTTGTTATCTATCTACAGCATTCTAATTATGCCATTGAACATTGTGTAGTCAATTAAATTATGATAATTATTTATTATCTGCAAATTTAATTATATAATTGCAAATATCAATGTCAATAACGAGAGTTAGTGTGACATAAACTTAGCTCATAGTTCATTTTTTATTCCTATTTCAAATTCCATTTCTTATCCTTTTGCTTTTCACATTTTTAACGCTACCACGAGTGTATTCATATAGAACAGCATATAGCCCCTTCCACACACACACACAAGTTTCCAGCTTATATCAATATGTACGGGTGTGGAGAAGTAAGTACAAAAACATTTTCATGTAGATTCCTTTCACAATTCTTTTTTTTTTTGTTTTTCATCTAGCCTTGTTCCAATGTCTAAACAGATGATTATTATTGTCGCTTTTAGGAGAATCGTTACAGCCTTGTGTCTTTACGTTCTGAGCTCAAATCCTGCCAAAGTTCCAATTTGCACACATCCTTTCAGTATTGGTTGTTTTCATCAGATCATTAGCCCTTTGTGAAGTGGTAATGACAACCGTTGCTGAGTTAGGAAGCATTGAAACCATAAAGAAAATCAAGTAATATTTTTGTCTGAGAGACCTTTCCTGTCCGATTGTGAATCGGTGAAATAGGACTTAGTGGTCGCAGATATTCTTTTGAAAAATGGTTGACAATTCCCATTTCTTTCTGTCTAATACACTTTAAAAGACACTCATACGTCTACACACACACACACACGCGCGCGTAAATTTAATACCCCTCCATATTAAGAAAAAAAAGACGGACTCAGTGGGATTGAACACGAAACCATGTAGTTGCAAAGCGAACTACTTAACCATCCAGCCACGTGTGCGCTTATAGGTATAGACGCATGTATGGTTGTCTATACATACATATATGATGGCTGACCCCTCGTTATCGAGTATGGCCATTGCACGATATACCATTATTAATAATTATTAATTAATTCTATCGTGCAATGCCTGTGCATGAAGATATTTTTTTAAAGTGAAGAAAGATTGTGCACTGAGCCAATCCCACTCTCTGAGCGACAGTAGGTATAACCCGAAAAGAAGAAAAGATCAACATCATCCGTAAATACTGAGCCGCAGGTTTTATATCGGAGTTATCCCAGTTTCCTGAGTTGCCTTTTCCTAGAAGAATGCCCCGACAAAGGCTAGGTGTCCTTCACTCATATACATACATATATACATACGTACATACATACATACATATATACATACATATATACATACGTACATAAATACATACATACATACATACATACATACATACATACATACATACATACATACATACATACATACATACATACATACATACGTACATACATACATGGTGGCTGCCAACTCGTTTCCGAGTACGGCCACTACTTTACATCCATGTAGGAGAAACCCTACCGATGTGCTGAACGAGTGTGACTTTTTAGTCCAGCCAGCGACTTGAAAACTCTGGTACAAACACTACACTTGTGACAATTACTGACACATAGTGCTGGGCCCATGGTACCATGTGACGACAAGTGCAGAGAGATCTCCGTGAAGCTTTTATAGTGAGCAAAGGCACTGCACACAGCCAGTCCCACTCTCTTAACCAAGATGATATTTACCAAAAAGAAGAACAAGTCAACATCATTGGATACCATCAGGGCTGCAGGTGTTATATCAGAGTTTTCCTCCTCCTAGAATTCTGCCTTGACAAAGGCTAAGGAGTCATCTCTCCCGGTGATTTTGGATGGCCATTGACTCTTAAGAGCTCCTTTGCCCTTTGACAGGTTTTGTTTTTAGTCCTGCAGGATGTCCAAAGTCACCTTCCTCACCAAGAAACCTTGGTGGGGTTGCCAGTTTAGTCGCCAACGACCCGACCATGAGACAGGTTGTACTGGGATACATGTTACCAGTAACACCAACTGGTGACATACATACATACATACATGGTGGCTGCCAACTCGTTTTCGAGTACGGCCACTACTTTATATCCATGTAGAAGAACCCCTACCGATGCGCTGAACGAGTGTGACTTTTTAGTCCAGCCAGCGACTTGAAAACTCTGGTACAAACACTACACTTGTGACAATTATTGACACATAGTGCTGGGCCCATGGTACCATGTGACGACAAGTGCAGAGAGATCTCCAGATATAAAGCAATGCCTGTGCCGTGAAGCTTTTATAGTGAGCAAAGGCACTGCACAAAGCCAGTCCCACTCTCTTAACCAAGATGATATTTACCAAAAAGAAGAACAAGTCAACATCATTGGATACCATCAGGGTTGCAGGTGTTATATCAGAGTTTTCCTTCTCCTAGAATTCTGCCTTGACAAAGGCTAAGGGGCCATCTCTCACATACATACATACATACATACATACATACATACATACATACATACATACATACATACATACATACATGAAGATGGCTGCACCCCGATTTCGAGTAATATCATCGTTTGATACTTAAACATGAACATCTCGGATGTGGCTTTTTAATCCTGCTAGGGACCTGCCTATGGCCAGCAATACCATGCCTCGCAAAATATGTCACATATCAAGCGATGTCTGTGCTTGAAGCTTTTTTAAGTGAAGAAAGGCTTTGCATGGGACCAATCCCACTCTCTGAACATCGAATGCATTTACCCAAAAAGAAGTACTGCTCTACATCATTGGATGCAAATGAAGTCGCAGGTTTTGTATCAGAGTGATTTTCTCCTAGGGTGATGTCTTAATGAAGATTAGGAGTCTCTCGCTCCACACACACACAATCCTTTATTGGATGGCAATTTATACATAAGGTTGAGTTGTTAAATTTCTTTGAAGATTTTATGAGTTGTTTCTAATTTCATATGTCTTGTCCTAAATAACTAACTATTTACTGAATAGCTATATTTAAACCACATGGTTTTCGCAACCTTACGTTTTCCATTTAACTGTATAGTTGTTCAGTCTAGAAGTAATTGCCAACCCAAGAAAATTCATTAGAGTTTTTCTTGAAATAGATATTAATTAGTATAGCTTGTGTCGTGGTTAGTTAATTAATTATGTTAATTAGCTAATATTCGCAATCATTCAAACCGTGGTTTGGTTAATTATGCAGGTAAGATTATATTTTTTTCTTTAAGTATATTTTTTGGCTGACTATGTTCCTAATTGTAATATATTTTAGTATTAAACCTAAATAAATTTTTGAATAAATAACGCTCTGCAAAAATACAGATGTTAGCCTGTATAAAACATATTGGAGCTGATTTATGGTATATTATGAGTGAAACAAATTATATTCTAATCCATATTTACAATATTTAATTACATATTACATAATACATATGTTTCAATGACGATCAGCTCGAGGAACGATCTATTAATGATCGAACCTGACTCTGGAATCGGAAACTCCTCAGATATGTTTTAACATGTAGATTCGCGTCTGAGAGTGGTTGAATATTATCCCGATTCCTACTTATAGGTTGCCACAAATTCTGTCGTGGTGTGTCATCGCATTCACTTGTTGGTTTCTTTTCGGTCAGATCACAGCTGGGGCTCTTTTTTTTCTGTTTATTTCTTTCTCTTCGCCATCGTCTCCTTGTCTCCGCCCCCTCCCAATAACTTTCCAGTTATTGACGCACTGTGTGTAGATGTATTGTCTCTGGTGCGTCGAAACGTCCGACACCAACAGCAGACAACTGAAGAGAGGATCTGTCTTTTGTTTTAGTTTTTCTTATATTCCTAAACATTCGTTTTTAGTAACCACACAGTAGCTTGTCCCTTCTAAATCTATCTATCTATCTATCTAGCTATATATCTATATATCTATCTATCTCTCTATCTCTCTCTCTTTATATATATATATATATACCTGTATATATGATAGGTGTGAGGTTGTGCATGGTTGTGAACTTTGTGTTAGTCTCTGTGTGTATACATTATCTATCTATCTACCTATCTCTCGCTCTCTCTCTCTCTCTCTCTCTTTCTCTCTCTCTCTTTCTCTCTCTCTCTCTCTCTCTCTCTCTCTATATATATATATATATATATATATATATATATATATATATATATTTATTTATTCATATGTATAAATATATATGTGTGTATGCGCGCGTGTGTGTGTGCTTGTATGCGTGCGTGTGTTTCTGTGTGTGCGCATACATAGATACCAACATAGAAATATAAAGTACGTATTATATAAGGATAAATTATATATACATGTATGCAAGTCTTAAGTGTGAGAATGAATGCATGTGGTTTTAGGTTAATGGCTTTAAGTAGGCTAGCCTGCTAATCTGCTAGATTCATGTAACCTAAATACAATCATCTGGAGATTAAGTTTTTAGCTAGAGATAGAAAGATCAAAGCAATGACTTCCGGGTGAATACATACATACTTCCTGCTACATATGATACATACACAGAGATAGACATGCATGCAAATATGCCGACTAATATTTACATAAATATACTGATTTATGTATGCATTTGTAGGTGACTATGTTTGTGTGTTTGCTTGTGTATATACGTTTATATATATATATATATATATATATATATATATATATATATATATATATATATATATAAACGTATATACACAAGCAAACACACAACATAGTGACATGTGTGTGTGTATATATATATATATATATACACGGAAAACACACACACACACACATACACACACACACACGTACTCACACATATATATATGCATATACATACACACTCACATACATGTATACAAATATATATATATGCATGTGTTTATGTATGGTTGTGTGTGTGTGTGTGTGTGTGTGTGTGTGTGTGTGTGTGTGTGTGTGTGTGTGTGTGTGTGTGCGTGTGTGTGTCTGTGTGTATTATATTTCGTATCTAATTCAATACAATAATGAATGCGGAGAATAATGTAATCTTCTCTTCTCATCGGTCGTCTTCTTCGCATCTCTCTCTTTTCTTCTTTATATGATCTCAAATTAATATATTCTTATACGCATTGATACACACACACCTACACGCGCGCATATATGTATATATATACACACACACACACTCACATATATATATATATATATATATAAATACATATACCCATACCCACAACTATATTGTTTTTCAGAAAAAAACCCTCTCCTAATCGTCATGCTATCTAGCGACAAAACAATATGACCATCATCCATCCTCAGATTTCAAGTACTCAGCACCAATCTGTATCACTGTATATCAGCCACTATCAATAAATATACTGTTCATTCCATAAACTCTAAAATGGATAAGTATTTTTCCATTCTGCTGCTCACTTCGTAGTTCTTATTTTAACCCCCAGAGGCAGACCTCTTGTACGTTGCTCCCATCCTTCAACGTTACCAGTGTTGAATCGTAATTATTCTATTCCTCACTCCAAACAAAACTCACTTGAAAAACAATTTCGAAAAACAATTATTCTATCCTTCATTATTAGATTTAAACTCCGAAAAATAAAAGATAAGTATGTGAACATTCTATATCATATGAGACCACGTTAGCAAGACATTCTTAGGAGGTACATAACAACATAATGACTGCATCACATTAAACATTGAAGTCTTTATGTTAATCAACTGCAGATTTTTACAACAATCTGTCCAGTAGTAAATATAATACAAGCATTTAAATTTTAAAAAGTTGTTTTTAGATACTATAGTTATTTTCTGTTAAATCAGCATCAGAAAAACGAATCAACAAAGTTGATCTCAACGAGATTTGAACTCCGAAAGCCGAGAACCGAAATGACTACTTCAAAGTATTGTATCCGACCTTCAAATGATTTTGCCCATTCGCTTGCCTAGACAGTTGATTGCCTACACAGTTACATTTACTCTCATAAACTAACTGAAATTCCTCTTGCTAATTACCTTAACCAGTCCACACATGGTTTTAAGTACATTTGTATAAATTTAAGACCGTATATATTTTCATATAGCCGAGAGTGACTAAACATTTTTAGGTGGTGCTCCAGCGTAGTCGCAGTCACAGAAAATGTCGTGTGAGTGTATATATATATATATTGTCATTACTACAACAGAGGTCCGACGAACTTTTGATTTGCAGTGTCGGGCCAGATCGATACACATCGAACCTTGAGTTGATCAATAGCAAAACGCACGTCAATCAATAAACGTAATGAAGGTTTAACAAATCGTCATTGTATATATATATATATATATATATATATATATTTATATATATGTGTGTGTGCGTGTGCGTGTGTGTGTCACTGCAAATTGGCAGAGTTGTTAGAGCGATGGTATCAGTTTCAGTTCTCCGGTGGGGATCAAATTTTGTCTAGCATCCTTTAGGCAGTGGATTGTCTGTATTTGGTATTTAGTCCGTCTCTGTGTGTTCTGAGTTCAAATCCCGCCTCCTTTTTCAAAAGCGTTGTGATCGGTAGGTTATATTAACAATGGAAAAACCAATGGAAACATTGTTTCATATACATATGTATGTATGTATGTATGTATGTATGTATGTATGTATGTATGTATGTATGTATGTATGTATGTATGTATGTATGTATGTATCTATCTCCCGGTGATTTTGGATGGCCATTGACTCTTAATAGTTCATTGGCCCTTTGTCAAGGCAGAATTCTAGGAGAAGGAAAACTCTGATATAACACCTGCAACCCTGATGGTATCCAATGATGTTGACTTGTTCTTCTTTTTGGTAAATATCATCTTGGTTAAGAGAGTGGGACTGGCTTTGTGCAGTGCCTTTGCTCACTATAAAAGCTTCACGGCACAGGCATTGCTTTATATCTGGAGATCTCTCTGCACTTGTCGTCACATGGTACCCTGGGCCCAGCACTGTGTCAGTAATTGTCACAGGTGTAGTGTTGGTACCAGAGTTTTCAAGTCGCTGGCTGGACTAAAAGGTCACACTCATTCAGCGCATCGGTAGGGGTTCTCCTACATGGATATAAAGTAGTGGCCGTACTCGAAAACGAGTTGGCAGCCACCATCATATATATATATATATATATATATATATATATATATATATATATATATATATATATATATATATATATATATGTGTGTATATATAGGAGATGAATGGAAATGTATGTAACACTCATTTATTACCATGTGAGTTACCGCTCAATGTGTTCGTCACGTTTGGAGAAGCACAGAGCATAATAATTAAATTCAGGTGAATAACCAAAGTCTTTATAGAGTTAAAATTTTGGTTATTCACCTATCACCAATATATACGGCTCGTGATTCTAAGCTCGTATGTTCGATTCAACGTGACACGCTGTCTTTGAGCAAGACAAATTGTTTCATGCTGCTCAAGTCCACTCAGCTAAAAAAAATTGAGTTGTATTTCATACCCATTTCACAATCCTTCTCAAGATCAATCACCCTGAAAACTATATTAATTTCACGAGCAGGCAGTTCGTTTGATCAAACAATTAGAACAGTCGTCATCTGAACTGACGGAGGTTGAACACAAACACAAATCTTTGTCTGTCCAGCCAGCTTTTAAAAAGTTTTATATATATACCGTATATACTCGTATATAAGCCGAGAAATATGTGAAAAAAAAAAACACAAAAAAAACAAAAACAGGTTTAGCTTACATTCTTAGTTCAATATTTTGCCGATTTTCACCAACTTCAAATTCTACGTAAATGAGATGCTAAAATATCTGGAGTGATTATTTTACTATGAAACAGATTTTTTTTACTACATCGTCATTAGTGTTATGCATTCCTGTGAATATATTTCCAACATTTTAAAAATAATTTTATAATTTGAATATCTTAATACATAAAATATCCTCTCCACATACATATGCACCGACTGTTTTTCTCTGACTTAATAGTTTTTCTTTCAATCTTACATAAGATTGAAATCTTACATCTAACTTGTGTTTTGTTTCTTTCACTTCCTCTGCCTTCTCACGCATGTCTCTCTCACTTGTTGTCTTTCCCTCTCTCTCTTCAACTATATGAATCCTTATACAAAGTTCTCTTATTCGATATTTTGCTTTCAAAGTATAACTCTCAACATGTCAGTACTCGGAAATAAAAAAAAATCGAGACACTTGTTGAAACTATAAAACGGATGAAATGATATAAAAACATTACGCAATGGAGTTGTAAAACGAAAAACTATATTCTAAACGACAATTGAAACATTCTGAAAATCAAAATATTAAAACTTCATAAATAAACGGGGTTTGGCGTTTTGCTAATTTCTCAAAGATAAACTATAAGGGTCGTCGACTTATATTCGGATTGGTTTACATTCTAGTATATGTATATTGAATTTAGTTTTTCTCAAGAAGACGGTTGATCGAACAGGAATTTCGAGACTAGAAATAGGTAGTAGCCTAACCACTACCATGCTAGTCGCTACATCGATCTTCCACGATCAATCGACGCTCAGAAACGATTAAAACAATGAACTAATTAACTACCTACCTCTGACATCTGTCTTTCTTCATACACACACACGCACACACACACACGCACACACGCACACACACACACGCACACACGCACACACACACACACACACATACACACACACACACACATACACACACACACACATACACAATCCCCCCCACACACATATATATAGGGAGGAGGGCAGTGAAACCTTGTGGTTTAGTGGCTAGAGTATTCGCATCATGATCGTAAGATCATAAATTGTTTGTTTCTGTGGAATGTTCAACCACTATCACGTTACTTTCAGGAGCAAACACATGGATCATGCGTGGTTGGAAGCGACGAAGGTCCTATACAAACACAAATCTTTGTCAGACCGGTCATTTTTTTGTTTTTAAATAATAGTCTTGAGCGCGGTAATTAGATTTGGTTTCCTTCGTTTCCAACTCTTATTTCAGTAGTTTTAGTTATAACTTTAAAACAAAATCCATCTGATTAACATTATTATTTCCTGAGATGTCAAATTGTTATGTTTGATATATTTTGACGCATGCGAAAAAATCGCTTAGTCATTTCAACTAAATGTTTTTATCTTAATTCGCCATTTTGATCTCTCTATCAAACGCATTCAAATTAAATGTTTGTCCTAATATAAATTTATCTGTATGTACGTTTGTATGTATGTATGTATGTTTTCTCTTTCTCTTAATTTCGAGTATATTTTTTTGACCGGCCACCTTCCTGGTGGCAAGGTTGTAAAAGAAAAGAAATTGTCATCCCTTGAATCGCAAGAATGTTTTGCAAATTTTGAAGGTGCCAGCTATCGCAGCCATTTGTAGACTATGAATTAGGGAGCTGCGCTTTTTGTCCGCAAATCCAAGTTCAGTCATACTTTGGTCCAAGCGGGTTGGTATATAACCCGTAGCACCAATAATGATGGGTATGAAGCTAAAGGTGTATCTTGGATACTGGATTTGTAAACTCCATATGTATGTATGTATGTATGTATGTATGTATGTATGTATGTATGTATGTATGTATGTATGTATGTATGTATGTTCAAAGGGCAAAGGAGCTCTTAAGAGTCAATGGCCATCCAAAATCACCGGGAGAGATGACCCCTTAGCCTTTGTCAAGGCAGAATTCTAGGAGAAGGAAAACTCTGATATAACACCTGCAACCCTGATGGTATCCAATGATGTTGACTTGTTCTTCTTTTTGGTAAATATCATCTTGGTTAAGAGAGTGGGACTGGCTTTGTGCAGTGCCTTTGCTCACTATAAAAGCTTCACGGCACAGGCATTGCTTTATATCTGGAGATCTCTCTGCACTTGTCATTACATGGTACCATGGGCCCAGCACTATGTGTCAATAATTGTCACAAGTGTAGTGTTTGTACCAGAGTTTTCAAGTCGCTGGCTGGACTAAAAAGTCACTACTCGTTCAGCGCATCTGTAGGCGTTCTCCTACATGGATATAAAGTAGTGGCCGTACTCGAAAACGAGTTGGCAGCCACCATGTATGTATGTATGTTTGTATGTATGTTCTTCTGGTTTTATAATTTCACAAAGTTTTACCAATTGAGAGATTGGTATATTGGTTTCACTAGATATACCTCTCATATGTTCTTCTCATATATATATATATCTTGACTTTATCACAGTCATTTGATCAAGCCATCATCAAATTGTATATTTTGATTATGGCTTCTTTATTTTGCTTTTGTGTAAATTGCCTCTTTTTGTGGGTAATTCTGTATGATATGGATATATTGTCAACTACTATTTTCCTATCCACCTTTGTTTTGTGGTGTGTGGTGTAGTGTAATCCATTTTATTCTTGTTGTAAATGCATAGTAAGCAAACACATTGCTAGAAGAAACGCACAAATAACATACGCATGTTATAAGCAATCTATACATATAACTGGTAGTCTAGCGATTAAATTTCAACTTTCAAATTCTAGTGATAATGTTTACACAAATCCCATTTGCCTTCAATATAAAGGGTAGTAGCAAAAGCCTACGCTATTTCACATCCTGAAGATGACACTGTGAAAATGTAGAAAAATTAAAGATGAACTTGAGAAATTTATTGTTTAAAACAACCTACAAGTAACTCATAAAATTATGTCAAAAACTGGTAAAAATCGAAAACTCAAGTAGAGTTATTTTATTGTATTTTTAATACAACACATACACCCATACACATGCATACACACACAGAGATGGATAGACTGACATACACACATACATACAAATAAAAGCTAATCCTTCCATTTATATATATATATATATCAAATATATAAGAACCGTAGAGCAAATATTTATTCAAAATATATATATAAATGCAAGGATTAGCTTTTAGATAATATTTAATTCCTTACACATGTTTGAAGAGAGTTGTACATCCAGTTATTCCAATAACGTTAAGTGAATCAATATATATACTGATATATAGATATGTATAATAATATATAGATATGTGTTTGCACTATATGTATGCGTACGTGTGTTGTGTGTATATATAAATATATAATAGTAGTAATGACAATACAAAGACAAAATCCAGAGAGGATTCGACAAATGATGTATGTATGAATATATGTTGATGCCCTAAGGACAGACACTGGTCTGTTGGAGATGCAGGATATGGCAGCGATAATGAGGGACAGAGACCGCTGGAGAGGACTCGTCCATGGATCTCGGGAATTTTACCCGCCTTAGATAGATAGATAGATGTCTATATGTATGTATAGTGCGAAGACCAACCGAAATTATGGGGAATCTCAAAAATCAGCTGATGAATGGGAATTGTCGATGTATCCGAATTTTCTGTGTTTTATATACGCCCCACATGATACTTTTTACTGATATATATATATCATAGGGGTATATATGAAAGCAGTGGAGGCACGTGGCCTAGTGGTAAGGGTGTTGGACTTACGACCATAATGTCGTGGGCTCGATTCCTGGGTTGCGTGTTGTGTTCTTGAGCAAAACACTTCATTTCACGTTGCTCCAGTATACTCAGCTGAAAATGAGTACCAGCAATAGCTGGAGGTTTAACCCTGCAATGGAATGGCGTCCTATCCAGGGGGGGGGGGTCTTATACTCACAGTCGCTTCACGCCATGAAACCGGGATAAGCACCGGCCAAATGAGCTTAAGACAGACTTTTAGATATATGAAAGCATATACGATCTGTCTATGTATAATAAGCATACATATGTATAATAAACAGTCCGATTTGACGAGATCCTCCCAACTCGTTAGGTGAATGAGGTCTGGGATCTTGTCGATCGACTGTCGATTTACATATACATATACACACACATATATATATATATATATATATACAGGTTTAGTATGTAGATGTTTCTATCTTGTCAGGTTTTGCTTATTATTTTTGTGATTATATATATATATATATATATATATATATATATATATATATATAAGTAGTAGAGGTACAATTGAATTGCGTTCACAAGCGGTATGCCAAGATAAACACTCGATACTTTTGGGGAGCAGAGTATCAATAATAATAAAACTGCCTCATATACATATTTAATTACATATTACATATGTTTCACTGCCGACCTGCTTGAGGAACGATTGAATAATGTTCGTTCCTTGAGCTGATTGACGGTGAAACATATGTAATATATAATTAAATATGTATATGATGCAACACTGATTCTTTGTTCCCTATTATTATTATTATTATTGTTATTGTTATTCCTTGAATCTCAGTCATTGATGTTGGTTAACTGGAAAGTCCGTTGGATTGAATATCAAGCCACTACCTGCAGCCTCAGATATTCAGGACGTATTATTATTATTATTATTATTATTATTATTATTATTATTATTATTATTGTTGTTGTTGTTCTTTGAGTCTCAGTCATTGATCTTATTTAACTGGAAGGTTTGTCGAAATGAATATCAAGCCACTACCTGCAGCCTCAGGCATTCAGGACGTATCGCAGGGTTCTTGCTGTTCCCAGCAAGCATGCCTTTTGAAGTGTTCCAAAAAGCGGGATTGGACTAATCTTCTTTAACCATCCTTGGAAACTCTTTGAGATAGTACCTAGTGCGCCTATGACAATCGGAACGAGCTTGATTTCGTGGCAGTTCCGAATCCCTTTTAACTCCCACTTTAGATCCTGGTATCGGTTAATTTTCTCTCTCTTATTATTATTGCACTCGTTCAGTGCCCGAGCTTTGTTGACTTGTGGAACTATGTCGAACAGTTGCTGTCGCGTGTAGGACCAATCCGGTTTTCGACTGAGTCCATTGTGCAGCTGGTCTCGTCGTCTTCCTTCGAGGAGGAAGGGCAGGCGGTTTTCATCTGCCTGGTGGCAGAGATTGTGTGGTGAACAAGGTTGAACGGGTTAAAGACAGACACTTCCTCTTCGACGAATCCCTGATTAACTTTTTCAAGTTTCACTTGAAGAGGAAAAACAGGGTGGAGAGGCAAGTGCTGTCTTCTATAGCAAGTTTGTTGAAAGGTGGGTGAATATAACGAGAATGGTCCGAGTGAACGGGAGCGCTCTGAATATACGCTTGTAGTTTGAGGAATGGGAAAAAATTGAGAGAGGGCGCTTGCCCTGGTGGTCAGAGTGGTCGTGGTCTTTTATGTGTCACGTGAGCAAGTTCATTAAATTTCGCGCCCGTATTTGACACCCCACCCCAACGAACTAGCCACATTCACTGAACCAGAACAATTCTCCCATCCCATTTCTCTTGACCATTCTTTTGCTTGTCATAAAATTCTCTAAAATGCTACAAAATAAATTCCCAAATACGGGCGCCAAATTTAATGAACTTGCTCACGTGACAGTCATAATTTCATTTATAACCAATCAAATTGCATTTTTTTAAAAAAGCCTTCGTGAGCCACTTTTTTTTATTGTCATAAAATTCTCTAAAGGGCTACAAAACAAATTCCCAAATACGGGCGCGAAAATTTAATGAACATTTAAAAAAAAAAAAGCCTTCGTGAGCCCCTTTTTGAAGTAAAAAGAAATTCAAACACTCATATATGAAAAAACAACCTGAGCACCCCCCTTGTTTGAAGAACTTTGTAACGCGAACTGGCGCAAAATTTATTATACTTATTGACCAACCAATAAAATTACTTCTCTAAAAACCTGGCGTTTCGAGCCACTTTTTTCCATATAAAACAAGTAACATTCAAAGACCAACCAGATGTGAGAAAAACCACAGACCCTCCATCTCAACTCTACTTTTGCAAAGCAGAAGAACTGTAAAGGAACCAAATAAATATATATATATTTTTTTTAAATAAGACTCCAGTTGCATTTTCGATTTCATATTTTCTCTCTCTCTCTCTCTCTCTCTCTCTCTCTCTCTCTCTATATATATATATATATATATATATATATATATATATATATGCAAAAGTAAACAAAAACAACACTAACACGGAACAATGTGGAAATATAATTGTTTAACACTTGATATAGTAGGGAAAGTGTTTTAACGTTTCGGACACTAATCTTTCATCAGAAGTTAGAATGAGAAATAAGTTAGAGAAGTTAGAATGAGAAATAAGTTAGAAATAAAGTAGAGCGCGAAAGGGTTGGAAGAAAAATATTTTTGAGAAAAACCACGCCTGTATGCAGTCAGCTATTTTGGAGAAAAAATATATTCATATATATATATATATATATATATATATATATATATATATATATATATATATATTCTTATATATATATATATATGTATATCTCTCTGTGTGTGAGTGCGTTTGATTGCGTGTGCATAAATAAATATATATATATATTTATATGTATATATGTATATGCATATATATATGTAGTTATAGGAATTAGCAAAGAGTGCTTAGAAATACATTGTTTTATTATATATATATATATATATATACTGTGTATATATATATATATATATATATATATATATATATATATATATATATATATATAAATATATATATATAAATATATATGTATATATATATATACACACATATATATATATATTTATATATAAATATATGTATGTATATATATATATATATATATATATATATATATATATATACACAGTATATATATATACACACACAGAAAGGGTGCGTGTTGCTATGTTGATGTTTCTATTTCTTGTCATGGTTTATGTTTTGCTTTATGTTTTATTACTTTCTCAGTTATTTTAATTCATATAAATTCCCATAGCTATTTATTATAGATTTTTCACATTATATGCATACTTTTGTATGCGTTTGTTAGTTTCTGTGTGTACGCCTGTGATTGTGCGTGTTTGTGTAAGCTCACACCAAACTCTATAAATGCCCATAATATACATACATCTACTTGTGTGGCTATGTTCATATGTATAGATATAAATAGATGTTTATACTGAAACTGCCTTTGTTGTTGCGTGCATGCAGCTACGTGTGTGTGTGTGTGTGTGTGTGTGTGTGTGTGTGTGTGTGAGTGTGTGTGTGTGTGAGTGGGTGGGTGTGAGTGGGTGTGTGTGAGTAAGTGTGTGGGTGTGTTTCTGTGTGTGTGTTTGTGTGGGTGTGTGTGTGTGAGTAAGTGTGTGTGTGTGTGTGTGCGTGTGTTTCTGTGTGTGCGTCTGTTTCTATATCTGTATATGTGTGTGGGTTTCTGTTACCCTTAGTGGTCGCTCTACTGAAGATGTGTCTGTTGCAGTTGTTTTATCTCTATAAGCCCCCCCCCCCCTCATAATATTGTTACTGTTGTTTATGATGTTATTGTTATTGTTATTAATGTCCTTGTTTTTCTTTTAAAATTGCAATTGCAGTAGTTGTTATTGTCTATTTTCTTTTGAATGTTTATTGTGTTAGTTATATCTGTATCCCCCACTTTCCTCTTTTAGATGGTGGAGGGTGGCGTTCGGACAACCTGATACATCTTTTATTATTGTTCTTAGTTGATATTGTTATTGTTGGTGGGGTTGTTGTTGTTGTTGTTGTTCGTACTGCTGTTGTTGTTCTTTTCATATCAGTTTTCTTTTGTTGTTAATCATTACAATAATAAAAAATATCAACAACAACATTTATAATAACAATAATAATAATAATAATAATAATAATAATAATTTTTCTTCTTCTTCTTCTTCTTCTTCTTCTTCTTCTTCTTCTTCTTCTTCTTCTTCTTCTCATCAACATCATCATCATCATTATCATGTTATTTCTTTAATGCAGTTATTTTTTCTTCATAGTCGTTGTTGTTAATGCTGTTTCCGATGGAATTCTTGATGTGGTTGTTACTGTGTTACCGGTGTAGTTGTGATGTTGATGTTGAATTGTTGTTATTTTGTTTTTACTTTTATGCCTTCTATTATATTTTTTACCACTAACCCATCCCCTCCTCTACCTCATCTCTAACTTCCCTTATTGTATAGAAAATATTAAATTTCATTGAAATAAATCTCTGTTGGTAAATGCTCTGAAACCAGGCGTGGCAATGGCGGTTGTATAAAGCTTTCTTGTCAGATTTTTCAATGGTTCTGTCATTTCGCTTTGCTTTCACCCTTATAATGCTCAGCCCATATAAGTAATGCTGGCTTTATACGCTCTTCTTGCTCTTGTGAGCTGTTGTTATTCTACTTATTGTTGTTTCTTATTTGCTTATTTTATCGAACAGTACTAGACAGAAAAACCACATAACATGCGTTATATGTAAAGGTGTGCGTGCGTGTGTATATGTATATATGTATATATATATATATATATATATATATATATATATACATACATTTGAGTCTGTATGTCTGTGTGCATATATATATATATATATATATATATATATATATATATAGTACACAAATATGCATATGGTCATTCTAATATAAGCATACACATTATGTATGTATATATATATATATATATATATATATATATATATATATATATATATATATATATATATATATATATATACATATGTAATATATATATATACATATATATACGTATGAATATAAATATATATATATATTGATATATATATATATGTATACATATATGTTAATATGTATATATATATATATATATATATATATATATATATATATTAACATACGTACACCAAAAATATTCGTATGTCAATGGATTGCAAGACAAAAAAAAAGAGTGAAAGAGGTGGGGATGAGAAATAAAAAAAAAAGGAAAAAATATATTATTGCTGGAAATGTAAGGAATGTATAATAAAACCATAAATTAGCAATCGAGAAAGCCGTTTCCGATATAACTTCTAACGTCAGAACATATTTCAACTTACAACATCTGTCGGATGTCACGGCTCTGTATTCTTATGCAAGTTACATTTATTAATAAGCGGTTCACTTAGCATATTTGGTGAAATGCTGGACCGTAGTGAACTTCAATAGAGCGCCGTCATATCCAGTAGTGATGTGTTTTCTGACATCACTTTTACTTTTTATCCACTTCCATTACATATATGCAAATATATATGAGTGGGTGTATGTTTGTATGTATGTATGTATGTATGTATGTATGTATGTATGTATGTATGTATGTATGTATGTAAGTATGTATTTAGGTGCGTATATTTGAATATTTCTGTGAGTATATATATATATATATATATATATATATATATATATATATATACTCACATGCACAAATATATATATCTATATCTTTCTATCTCTGTGTCACTCTCTCTCCTTCCACCTCTCTATCTCTCTCTCTCTATATATATATATATATATATGTGTGTGTGTGTGTGTGTGTGTGTGTGTGTGTGTGTGTGTGTGTGTGTGTGTGTGTGTGTGTGTGTGTGTGTGTGTGTGTGTGTGCGTGCGTGTGTGTGTGTGCATTGAGGCATTGGTATTGCTCAGGAATGTCTTTTTGGTTCAGAGTTTATAATTACACAATGAAGCCACTTAATTATTTACATTAAGCGTCTGAATGGCGAAAATGTTAGAATGTTTTGAGGTCTACCTTTTGGCTCTCTGTGTTCTGAGTTCAGGTCCCACCGAGGTCAATTGTGTTTTGCATCATTTCGAGATTGCAAAATACGTACGAGGTTAGTATTGGAGCCGATTCATCCCCTCTGACTTTCTTTCTATCACTCTATCTCCTTCTCCTAAAGAAATCGCCTGTGATCGAACCTGGAGAGGAGTGAGACCCATCAGGTTTAATATTCTCAAAAGGCACCGTATGTCACTACTGTTTCCCTACAACTCCACGATGAATTACGAGTCCATATATATACAATCATTAGCTACCCTGACATAGTAAATGCTAGAGTGGTAACGTTATCTTTATCATAGTAAACTTTTAGAAAGAAGTATTGTTTGTTGCTTTTAGAACTAATCTGTCGCCTGTTTTAATACTATCAGCTAGCTCACCGAACTGGAATGGCTCTTCTAGCATTTCTCCTTGACCATCCTCCGAAGAAACGCACTCTCTATTCTGTCCGCCAGGGCCACGGTGCAGCTAGCGCGCGAGCCTCCATTTGCTCATAATAGTGAGAGATGGGGAGAGTCGGAGGCAGTGACAGTGGGAGTTTCAATCCTTTGTGTTCGGACCTGGTGTATATGTATATATTTCACAGACACATACTTTAGACAGTTGTTGACTAACATTTATGAAGGCCCTAAGAAGTATTATGGTGTCTGCCCTTCCTCCTGTGAAAGAGACAGGAAAAAGTATGTTTAGGTTATAGTTGCTTTTAACTCTATTCATTATAAGTGCTGTATATACATGTAAAACCAACGATTTATTTTAGATAATAGAATACATAGATACACGGACAGCTTTGTAAAATAGTAAGTATAAGTGTTTCAGTCAACTACAATGTTATGCCATAATTATATTTTATAGGAACCCATTCTTCGTGGGAAATGGAAATCACATTATTATAAACAAATAGAAGACACCTCCCTGAAATGAATTGACAACGTTAGCATAGTAAACTAATATATTATGAAGCATCTAACAACCTTTGCCCCCGCCAATGACAATAACGATGCTTAGTTATGAACATATATGGAAGAATGAGACGTTGGCAAGATAATCTAACAGAATTGTCAAACGCAACGAATGTCGCTCAATGTTGCCATTAGGCGTGGTTATTAAAGGATAATTTATTGATTATAGAATTCAGAGTTAAAGTAATTATACGTTGTAACCATTTCTCAGTGAAGCCAGGATCTAAAAGGGTTAAACAAATGAAAGGGTTAAGTAAATGTAAGGGTTGAGTAAATATAAATTGGATTTACTTAAAAATTGTTACATATGGGAGTCATTATTCTGTACAACCGGTAACTATGGTAATAAATAATGTTAATTGATTGACAACTGGATTAAAGATTAAAATAGTTAAGCTGTAACTAATAGATAGCACTGGCTAGCAACATTGTAATTTTGTTGGGTTAATTATTTGACAATAGGATTTTCAACAGGATAGACAACTTAAATTTTACATAATAAGAATAACAGATCTAGGCCTTAAAAGGTTAACAATGATATTGTTTGTAAAGGGAAGTAGGAAACAAAAATCAATCACCTCTTACCTTAAGCTATGAGATTGTTATCACTTTCAATATTTCAGAATGTTTACTTAGAAGAATGGAAGAGGGGAAGAATCCAATACGATAATGGTAGTTCTAAAATTGTCACATAGTCAATAAAATAAAAATGTTGTATGATTTCTTACATACAGGTTAATATTACAAATAGCTGATTTAGTAGAATTCTATAACACTTTATAAAAAAGAACAAAAAGCAATATTATTTCATATACAACACTAATGAAATAACCAACAATAACTGTAGGCTCAAGGAGCACATGACGATGAGCGATTGTGTCAAAAACCATCATGACAGATGCCGTAGTCAAGACATTGAGGTAATCATGGCGGCGACGGAAAGGAATGCTGGAAATGTAATAATCAAAGAGGCGATTATCATCAACAAGAAAAAGCCACAGATAAATAATATATTGGAAATGCAAGTAGATTGGCGTACACACAAGAGTAAAGGCAACCTTCATAGGCGGGATTATAACATTGTTAAATGTTAAAAAATATATAAGCACACTCGACTGCTGTTCTTAATTCATTTCAAGCTCGTTAATGGTAGGCCAGGTAATGGGTTATGTCTAACATGTTAAACATGTCAAAATCCCTTAACTGTCACTGGACTGGTCCTTCTAACCGATAATCGGTGCCATAACGTAAGTACTTTGGACAAGCACATATAACTAATGTATTAAATTATCTTCTAGTTTTCCAGTGAGTAAGGAGGAGATAAAAGAAGCCTTCTCCAATTCAATCTTCTCATTTAGCTTTATAAGAAGTCATATACGACTGGATTCTTCAAGATTACATAGAGGGAGTCATAAGATGTTGGCATATCCCTGTTATACAAAATAATATTAGGCATGGCGGTCCTATCTAGCAGCGGTTTTGTCCAGTAACAGCCGGTGGCAGTTAGTAGAAATCGCCATTTACTGATAACCTAACTGATACCATCAGCCAATGAAGGAAAGCCCGAACCAATATCCAATATTTTCAGCATTTTCAATCAGAGTGGTGTGCGCTCCAACTGGTCCAAAGTACGTGATGACCAGCAGGCCTGAGAGACTTCACCCAATCGATATATATATATATATATACATCTGTATTCCAATGTTTCTAAGTAGTCGCATTGGATGGAGTCAACCGGCGTCGGAGATTGCTCAACGTATAATAAAGTGTGTTTTAAAATCCGGAGAAAATATGAAGAAGAAGTTTATGAAACGGAAATGCGGGTATAAAGAATTTATTAGGTAACAATTGTATATATATATATATATATATATATATATATATATATATATATATATATATAGAGAGAGAGAGAGAGAGAGAGAGAGAGAGAGAGAGAGAGAGCCTGCGGTGCTGAGACCGAGGACACCACCAATCATGGGAGTACTCAATGCACGGGGAGATGCAGAGTGGGAATAGAGATATGTGAAATCCCGGCCGCGGCGCCAAGCTGTCGTGATTTTACATCTCTCTCTCTCTCTCTCTCTCTCTCTCTCTCTCTATATATATATATATATATATATATATATATATATATATATATATATATATATATATATATATATATATATATATATATATATATATATATATATATATATTCAGGTTTGAGGTTCACCACTGGATAGAGCTGGTCAATTCCGTATGGTCAATCACAATGTATATATATATATACAATGATATTAAATAAATGGAAACTATATTTATAAAACCATATTTATTCTATTATATATATTTCAAGGGTACCAAAACTTTGACCCGCTTTCATCAGAGTTTGTTTTATAAATATTGACATAACCAGGAAGAAGAATTTAACGGTTCAAGCTTTTCCTTGTTGAATATTCCTTTTGCTTATATATATATATATATATATATATATATATATATATATATATATATATATATATATATATATATATATATATATATATATATATATATATATATATATATAAATATATATATATATATATATATATATAAATATATATAAATATATATATATATAAATATATATATATATATATATATAAATATATATATATATATATAAATATATATATATATATAAATGTATATATATATATATAAATATATATATATATATAAATATATATATATATATATAAATATATATATATATATATAAATATATATATATATATATATATATATATATAAATATATATATATATATATAAATATATATATATATATATATAAATATATATATATATATATAAATATATATATATATATATATAAATATATATATATATATATAAATATATATATATATATATAAATATATATATATATATATAAATATATATATATATATATATATAAATATATATATATATATATATATAAATATATATATATATATATATATATATAGAGAGAGAGAGAGAGAGAGAGAGAGAGTGAGTGAGAGAGAGAGAGAGAGAGAGAGAGAGAGAGAGAGAAAGAAAGAGAGAGAGAGAAAGGATAGTGGGAGTGGGGAAAAGAGAGATTGGCTAAGTTGAAGTTCACAACCTTTAGTCCTATTTAGCGTTTCATTCTAATATACATCATTCCAGGCGTATTTTAAGATACAATAAAACTTCACTTGTACATCATATTATAGATCACTCTAATTGTGTTTTACATAACAAAATATTCCAACTGAAACTAACGATATCCATCATTCTTCATGTACAATTTGTATATTGTATTGCTCAGCATTCTGGTTGTTGTATATCACATACGATTCCATCTGAAATACATCAGATTCTAGCAATAGCGAAATGTTTTCACATGATATAAAACTGATCAATTATCTGTCAGTAAATGTCGAAATGTCTAAGATTAGTGGTTAATAAGTTTATCATTTCTCTGATTTTTAGAGACGAAATCGTTTTTTAATATTTGCATCTACAGAGTTTGTGGAATAACTGAATTGGATGAACGTCAGATAAAATGTCAGTGTGATATTTGTTCTGGTTATTTATATATATTTCTTCTCCAGAACTTTTATCTTCTCTTCTTCCTGACTATTTCAAATTAATTTTTTTCCTTTTGTACATGCTAGAATATAATTTATATGTACTTTCCGCCCCATCTAAAATATGATTAAAATTAGTTTACTAACTAAAAAATAAATAAATAATAAGAAAGAGTTGTCTCCCTGTAATTCCCCCCTCAATCTTTTCATGTGTATGTGTGTATTAAACATCCGTTGAGGTGGCTTTTGTTATCATCCTTCCTGGGTTGCTAAAATAAAATACCAATCAAGAGCTGACGTTGATTTAATTAACTTTGACCTTCCCCAAAATTTGTGCCATATTTGAATATCAATATTTACAGGATTGGCAGGATTACGGAATGAATCCAGTTACGGTCTTTTTCATTCTGATTGGAAATCCCATTGTGGTAATATTTCCTTTCATCTTCCCAGGATTAATAACAATACATCAAGAGCCAAGTACTGGAGTTGATTTCATCGATTATACCTTCCCCGAAAGCATGTGCCATTGTAGCCCTGCTAGAAATCGACTATTGGCAGTATCAGTAGAGGGTCGGACGCCATTCTGTGCAGCATAGAGTTACGTCCCTTTACGGTCTGAGTTCAAATCCTGCCGAGGTTCACTTTGCCTTTCATCTTTACAGGGTCGATAAATTAAAGAACCAGTAATGAACTGGGTTAATTGCTTGCCTTGTGCCAAAATAGAAACAATTATATCTACACCGTGTTGAGCAGTTTAGTTTTCGATCGTCATCGGGTACCTTATTTCATTAGGGTGTTTTTATTTTGCAAACTATGGCCAATCATCTCATTTCAATTACACCCATATTTAAGTTAATGAAATAATGAAATATGCCGAGGTCAATCGGATAATAATTAAAAGTTGCACACTTTCACATCTTTTTATTTATGACAATGTTTTGGACCTGGTCTGTGGCATATTGTCCTTTCTGTTCACTTTACTGGAATCCGATGCGGAAACCACACGACAGAACCTGGCTACAATCAACAAGTCTTGAAGTATTTTTTTGGGGGGGGGGGGGGGGGGGGGGGGCATAGCATTAAAAAAACATCAAGCTGTGCAGCCTCTAAATATATCCGTATCTCCTCGTATTTTCGCCTGTGTATCGTTTATGTGATTCCAACAAAGACATTTCCCCTTATAAATATGAAACACCCGACTGGACATGTACATAAAATCGAATTCGGCATGACACAGTGCTGGCCCTTAGGATTACAGATGCAATTTATATTTGCCTTCTGGGTGGACTGAATCAACGTGAAATAAAGTATCTTGCTCAATGATATAACGTAAGGCGAACACCCGAACCACTAAGCCACGCGCCTTCACGTATACAAACAAGTAACTTTTATTTCTAAACTATGGGCAGCTATAGGTTCTGTATGATATTTCACACAATAATGAAATATATAGTCAGACATAAAATGTTGATATTTTCAGCTTGTCTATTTCTAATCATTGATAATTCACCATAAGGTGATTATCTGATTGACTTCAGACGAAGAGAAATAATAATTTATGATGCTCGAAAAAGACGTATTCGATAGGCCTGTTCGATAAGTGTTGACCTGGGCCTCAACAATAATAAAAACACAAACAACAGCAACAACTGCAACTTCAACACTAATAACAATGTGTAAAATTCGTATCTTTCTATTGAGTACTAGCGACATGAGTGAAGTGAATTAAAATGATTACAATGGAGAATAGATTCGACTCACTGGTATCTTGGTCACTACTTTCTAAACAGCAAACGCTATTCAACATTATGTAAATAACGATAAATAAATATAATGAAGTTCAGTTAGATTACACAATAGTTAAATTAATGCACAAACCTTAAATAAACAGATAAATAAATATATGAATAAAGCAAAATATAATTAAAATAGAAACCAAACAAAATATAATAGAACACATAGGAAGAAGAGGAAAGCAGAGTAGAGAGGGGGCAGTATTTGCAATTGTTCATGAAAGAAATATGAAGACTTTGAATTCTTGAAAATCATTACAATTGATGAAATGCAAATACTACCCCTCGTTACCCTGCTGGCTTCTACTTCTCCTACTACCACCCCTACACTCCTAGCTACTCTAAGTAAACTCAAAACAGACATATTCGAAAAATTAATAAAAATAACTCTTTGGTTTTGAAATGAAATATAACAATGAAATCAAAAATATGTGAAATAAAAAAACACACGAATATCATATAATATAATCTGAAATAATAATGCTTTTGACTTTAAAATTTACTTAAACTAAATGAAGCAAAAATCTATGATTACTTGGCATAAATCACATTCGTTGGATTCTTCTAGTGTAAATCAGCCAACCACAGAGTTGCTTTTCATTTGTTAAAGCCATGAAACCTAACCCTCACTCTCTAATACGCACGTACACACATGCACACACATAAACATGCATACTCATAAACACACACACAAACAAACGCATATACACACACTATTTCTTCAAGCTTACCGCGATCTCTTATTGGGCCTATGTATATATCCCTTCATTTCCATCTCACTGTCCCCCCACTCCATCTACACCCCCGTTCTCTTTCTCTCCGTTTCCCCTCTCTCTTTCTTTCTCTCTCTCTCTCTCTCACTACACATGTTTCTTCTTCTCTCTTCCCCTCACTCTTGCGCTCCGTTTCCCCTTTCTTTACCCTCCTCTCTCTCTCTCTCTCTCTCTCTCTCTCATCTCTCTTTCCCTGGCTCTTTCTCTTTCTTCCTCTCACTCTCGCACTCTCTCCCCTTTCTTTTCCCTCCTCTCTCTCTCTCTCTCATCATTCTTTCCCTGGCCTTTCCTCTCTCTTCTCGTCACTCTCTACTCTTCATCCCCCCTCTCTCTTATCATTCGTTCCCTGGCTCTCAACTTTTCGCTCCTTCCTTCGCTTGTGAACATTTTCTTAGTTTCTGAGTTTCTGAGTTTAAAAGAAATATTAAAAGAAGCAAAGGAGCCACTGATGCATGACAGTCAAGTAGGAAGTCAAACAGGAAAGAAAAACACAAATAAACTTAAAAAGGAAACAAAACAAACGAGAAAGAAACTAAAAATAGATGCCTTTAAATAAAGTGATGCATGGAGGAAAAAATAAATCTTAGGCTAATGTGTGTATGTATGTATATATATGTCTATATGTATATATATATAAATATACATATATATGTATGTATGTATATGTATATATGTATATATATATGCATATATATATATATATAAATATGTATATATATATATATATGTATATATATATACATATATATATATGTATATATATATATATATATATATGTATATATATATGCATATATATATATATATATATATGTATATATATATGCATATATATATATATATATATATATATATATATATATGTATATATATATATATATATATATATATATATATATATATACATACATATATATACATATATATATATATACATATATATATATATATATGTATATATGTATATATGTATATATATATATTAATTATATATATATATATATATATATTAATTATATATATATATACAAAGGGCGGTGCCCCAGCATGGCCTCAGCCGCATGGCTGAAACAGGTAAAAGGGTAAAAGAGAATATATATATATATATATATATATGTATGTATGTATATGTATATATGTATGTATATATGTATATATATATGTATATATATATGTATATATATAATATATATATATATATATATATATATATATATATATATAAATATATATATATGTATGTATGTGTATGTATATATATATATACATGTATATATGCATGTATGTAAACATATATATATATATATATATATATATATATATATATATATATATATATATATATATATATATATATATATATATATGCATATGTTGTTTTTATGTGGAATGGGGTGATTTTCCATTTTATGTATTTATTATCCATTGGTATCCACAATTTATGTTACTTTAGATAGATTGGATTTAGAAAAACCTCAACATGAAGAATCACGAGAAATATAGTTGTTGCTGTTGTTGTTGTTGTTGTTATTGTTGTT
>OZ024741.1:353307163-353312163 GCA_964016885.1 Eledone cirrhosa
CTCTCTTCATAATGTATATATATATATATATATTTATATATATATATATATATATATATTTATATATATATTTATATATATATATATATTTATATATATATTTATATATATATATATATATATATATATATATATATATATATATATATATATATATATATATATATATATATATATATATTATTAGAAATGTTAGCTATCGCCGTATTTTGACTAAAGAAATTAAAGAAATTATTTAGCCTGATAGTGGGGTTAAGAACCCTCGGAGAAATGGAAAAAGATGAGTATGGACTCCCATGTACGTCAATACTCATCTTTTTCCATTTCTCCGAGAGTTCTTAACCCCACTATCAGGCTAAATAATTTCTTTAATTTCTTTAGTCAAAATACGGCGATAGCTAACATTTCTAATAATTTCAAATGCACTCGCTGTTTCGAAAATATTCTTACTTTATATATATATATATATATATAAATGTAAGTATGTATGTATACGTACATACATATATGTATACAGACGTACAGTAGCATGCATATATATATATATACATACAGGTACACATATATATATGTACGTATCAGTACATATATATATGTACGTATCAGTTTAGCAAACGTTTATTATAACGCCCGCTTTGTTCGTTTGTAAACAAGCGAACAGCCTGATTTATGCCATACGGTACGGTATATATATATATATATATATATATATATATATATATATATATATATATATATATATATATATATATGCATGCTACTGTACGTCTGTATACATATATGTATGTACGTATACATACATACTTACATTTAAGTAAGTGCCGTACTAAGAGTGAGAAATGAAATTTCGTTTCATTATATTACAACTTATCGTTTTCGGTACGCCTGGCCGACTTAACTCACTCGATATGCAAATTAGGCTGCTCAGCCGTTAATTTTCATAAGGAAAGTATATACTTTCGAACGTTCAACTATCTGGCAGAAGGGTACACGGTGCTGATGATAGCTAACAAGCTTGAAACTAGTACATCGTTCCTGTGTCAGTGTTGAACAAAAAGGTGACGTGGTTGCCTTAACACCGTATGACATAAATCAGGCTGTTCGCTTGTTTACAAACGAACAAAGCGAGCGTTATAATAAACGTTCGCTAAACTGATACGTACATATATATATGTGTACCTGTATGTATATATATATATATATATATATATATATATGCATGCTACTGTACGTCTGTATACATATATGTATGTACGTATACATACATACTTACATTTAAGTAAGTGCCGTACTAAGAGCGAGAAATGAAATTTCGTTTCATTATATTACAACTTATATATATATATAAAGGTTTACATATCTCTCTCTCTCTCTCTCTATATATATATATATATATATATATATATATATATGTGTGTGTGTGTGTGTGTGTGTTTTGCAACGGGGCACTTTGTGGCTCAATGAAGAGTTAATAAATTAAATAAGCAGAGCCATATATCATAAAACATGTCCATAGAACCACCAGATAAAATATATACCGTTTCCTCACCCAATTACCATAATTAACCATATAAAAAATCAATTAGACCAAGCTATAAGAATAAAGGGTCCTATGAAGAAATCTCCGACAAATAACCGAAAGCAGCCCTTCGCGGCGGTTGCGACGGAGTATTTATCGAGTATTTCGACAGTGTGTATAAATCGACCGGATATACAGTCAACTAAACAGAATTAGGTAACTAAATATGTTCACAGAATGAGGTAACTAAATATGTTCACTTTTCTTCTAGTTTATTTTACACCTAATTCTGTTTAGTTGACTGTATATCTGGTCGATTTATACACGCTGTCGAAATACTCGATAAATACTCCGTCGCAACCGCCGCGAAGGGGCTGCTTTCAGTTATTTGTCGGAGATTTCTTCATAGGAGCCTTTATTCTTATAGCTTGGTCTAATTGATTTTTTAGATGGTTAATTATGCTAATTGGGAGAGGACACTGTATATATTTTATCTGGTGATTCTATGGACATGTTTTATTATATATATATATATATATATATACATACATACACGTATGTGTATGTATGTGAGGGGGTGTTGTAAGATGTTGACGAATCAGTAAACAATGATACAATTATATATATATATATAAGTCTAAAGTGTCTTAAACCAGAAGGCTCATTTGGCCGGTGCTTATCCTGGTTTCATGGCGTGATGCGACTGAGAGTACAAGACTCCCCCAGGATAGGACGCCAATCCATCGCAGGGTTAAACTTCCAGCTATTGCTGATACTCAATTTCAGCTGAGTATACTGGAGCAACGGGAAATGAAGTATTTTGCTCAAGAACACAATACGTGACCCAGGAATCGAACTCACAACATTATGATTGTAAGTCCAACACCCTTACCACAAGGCCACGTGCCTACACACACACACACATATATATATAGTAATAAATATATATATATATATACACATACACTCACGTATATATACGTATACACACACACCTATATATATATATATATATATATATATATATATATATATATATATATATATATATATGTGTGTGTGTGTGTGTGTGTGTGTGTGTGTGTGTGTGTGTGTGTGTGTGTGTGTGTGTGTGCGCGCGTGTGTGTATATATGTGTGTATATGTGTGTATATGTGTGTGTAAATATCATGTGATTAGTAAAAATTATTTCATATAAAATTATGCAATTATGATTAAGGTGAAAAAGAATGGTAGCTCAAGTCTATAACTGGCCGCATTATAAGCTGGAGCTGAATTTAAAAAAAAGAATAATTGAATTTTAAAAACGGAAATTATGTGGTATTGACAAAACAACACATGGTTTCGAGTAATTTTATATGGATTTTAGTATATTTGTCACTGAATCGTGACCCATAGATTAGTGGTGGTAGAAACAAAATATCCGGGTGGATGAACATCTTGAGTTCAAATCTGCCAGCGTTTTCTAGCATATGTACCAGATCATTTGAGACTATTACATTCGGCACGTTTTCATTTCATACAAATAGGAAATATAAACAGATTCCGCATAGCGCCATTAAGACTCACCCTAGATTAGATTAAAATTATTGGCGTGTGAGTTATTGGTATGGAATTATTGGTATGTCTTAATGATTTGCTTATATAAATATATTGTTTTAAACGGGTTAGATAACTTAATCAGTACATTACACAATAATTTTAGAAACGTTTGCAAGAATACTTGCTCAAACTTGGAATATTTAATGGCTCTAAAACAAGGAAAAAGAAAACATAACAATTATGTTATGCAGGCATTCTGGCAGACCCTCCATCGACTTCGAAATAAGAAATTACCTTCCATGCTAGCTACTAGAAATACGCCTGGAGTTTTTCGCTCTTCAGGGAGGTGAATCTTTGTTAGGTGAAGAGAATAATTTGCTGTACTAAACCCGGTCACAAAAACGTTTCTGGTGTACATAAGGTGCATCTGGAAGGGATGTCTAACGTTTCAGTGGCTGAGGTCACCAGAGCAATTAAAAAGCTCAGATGTGGCAAGGCCTCTGAGGAGGATGAAATTCAGCTCGAGATGTTAAAAGCCTTAAATAGAAATGTTCTGTCGGATTCTTGTGCACCGGGTGATATGGATGTCTGGAAAGGCATCTAAGCAATGGTAATCGAGTGGTAATCCCAATTTTCAAAAAGGGAGACAAGAGAGATTTCTCTAACTATAGAAGAGTCTCCTTGTTAAGCGTCACCGGTAAATTCAGTGTCTGGCAAAGAGATATAGGGAGATTTTTTAATCCAGGCTAGCTTATAGTGTGGTTTTCTCCTTGGATGCAGCACAGTCGACCAAATATTCCCAATGTGGCAGGTCTTCGAGAAATCACAAGATTAGGCCTCGAAAAGGTATTCCATGGGATCTGTTGTGAAAGTTTTTGCAGGAGTATGGGATCGATGAAAAGCTTCTGGATGCCCTAAAGTCTCTATACGATTTGTGTTCGGATAAATGGTGCTTGGCCGAAACCATTCAATGTGGGTATCAAACTCCGGTAAGAGTGCGTACTGTCACCTCTTCTACTCATAACCTTCATGAACTGGTTGGACATATGCAGCCGGGCTGGAAGTGGTATCAAGACTGGTAGGTGTAGGATCAGTCGGCTGCGATTTACAGACGCTATGTTACTACTTAACTCGTCAGAAGGGGATCTCCGACATGCACTTGATAGATTTGCAGCCGAGTACCGCACGACAGGAATGGAAATTAGTGCAGAGAAGTTCGAGACTTTTGTTCTCTCAAGGAAGTATTCGTGCTAACCTTTACCTATGGTCAGGGACACGATCACGAATACAAGCGGCTGAAATAGAGTTCGTTCGAAGGGTTTTCTTTTAGTAACTTTACTCGATAGAGTGCGTAACTCGGATATCAGGGAGTCGTTCCATGTTCAGCTGCTATTTATCCGAATTAAGAGATCTCAGTTGCAATACTACGAACATGTTGGTAGAATGTCTAAGGGAAGACTCGGTGGACAGATTTTGCGGGCAAAACTAACTGGCAGGAGACAAAAGCATAGACCCCGAGTAAGATGGTTGGATAACATCGCTGAGTTGAATAGGTCTTGCTTGGGGACCCAGCCGAATGGACTGGAGATGATTGCTTCTGATAGGAGCCACTGGAAGGTGTGCTTGAAGAATCTTCCGCTACGACCCTTTCAGAAAGAAGAAGAAGAAGAAGAAGAAGAAGAAGAAGAAGAAGAAGAAGAAGAAGAAGAAGAAGAAGAAGAAGAAGAAGAAGAAGAAGAAGAAGAAGTTTATACGCTTAATTTTAAGAACTTATAAATGAATATCAAGTGAGGTATTCGAAATATATAGCCCCTCAGGTCCTAAACCTTTTCTACGTTGTAAAGTCTTAAACTTAGCCTGCTGGGTGACAGGGAGATGTTTCTTGTTTGCTCGGTAAACAACATGCATTGGATATTGTTTCGTTCCTTACGAGCTAAGAA
>OZ024741.1:353324663-353327163 GCA_964016885.1 Eledone cirrhosa
AAATATCCAGTTAGAAGAGGTTAATTACAATTATAAAAGATCATTACCGCAAACATTTATAAAATTCATCTACAAACAAGACATGTCAAAATATAATGTCAATAATCAGCACTGTCTTTACATACATGGAGTCATTTGGAGAAAGTGAATCTGAAAGTTACAAAGTGTATGCTTTTTCCAGGAGCATAAATGGTGTAACTGAAATACAGTAGTTTCTATGTTCTTCTTAATGTTTAGCTACAGGCCTGCTCGGATCAAAGAAGATTATGACCAAAGATATTTTAGTTGAAAACATCCGGTCTTTTTTCCAGATGTAATGTATCCAAGACTACAATATCTAATGTGCCCTTCCTATCTTTATATATTCACTTCAGCTGCTATTTTTAGCGGCTAAGCGATTATATAATGGCTTTCTGGCTTATTCGTCGTTTCTATGGAAGAATTGAAAGGAATTTTAAGTTCTCACAATATGTTTTACATAGAAGCAAGGCCCAAAATTCCAAAGAGGAAAGCATAGAAATATTCATGTTTCTCCAACGATACCAAAGCAAGAGAAAGGTGTTTGGGAAATGCAAGTCATTTGTATATTCTTCTGACCCTTCACCAGCAAATCTGATGTTTCGTGTGTACGTAATAACATTTCCCCCACTTGCTTTAATTTCCATGCCAGTTTGGAACCAATACATAAAATGAGAATTTCTATTGAATATGTTCAATGTTAATTTTATGTATAATTTATTTAATTTACTCATTATATTTTTAAATAACTAGCTATCAATATTTCTGATACATACATACATATACATATATACATATATATATGTATATATAAAGGCAGGGAAAAAAAGTCAGAGAATTTCACTGAACAGAAGATCCTTTCTATTTGCCGTGATGAAGAACAATGACCAACAACGACCCACACTCAGTTGAGAATTCTTTAGTGGACACACGGACAAACACACAAGCACACGCACACACGCACACGCGCACACGCACACACACACACACACACACACACACACACACACACACACACACACACACATCACAAGATATATAACAGATATCAAAAGTGGAAGTATACAATCAAATCTCAAAGGAGAGTAGAGACAGACTTATAGGTTCTGAGATGCGGCAATTGCTCAATGTTTAAATCACGCAAAATAAGCGTTAAGAGAAGAATTTGGTTAGAGCATGGAAAACGTTAGTGATGCATTTAGAAAATAAGCAGAGCCTGTACATACAAAAGTATTTGAAGGAAATCAACCAACTTTCATTAAGAACTGTTCAATCACTTACAAATGTTTCTAATATTTTATGAAATGAATTCGTCTATATTATGTGACTGTAAATTGAAACAAGTTTATTCCACTCTGACTAAGGTGTCTTGTGTATGAATTTGAAAAGACCCCGCACTCTCTGGTCTGGTCTGTGGTTAGAAAGGTTCCCCCAGACAGAGGCGGGTCTGGTATTTGCAACCTCTGTCTTTGTGAGACACTCGAGATACTTCATGGCGGAACCAAGCTATTAAACAGAAGGGCCGACTTATTCGGTGCCTGCAGACACCTAAGGACGGGAACTTTCCTCAAGCTATATGGATAAACCCCGGTTAAGGCCTCCCCCCCCCCTGTAGGTCCCCTACACCAATGACCAATGGACAACAACAATCACCCATAGTTTGTGGTCCCTATGGTGGATAGTCCACCGGATCCTCTACTGGTTAGGAGTCATCAAAACCACGTTTTATTGAACCTGATTTTATATATATATATGTATTATATGTATATATATATATATATATTTTATATGTATATATATGTGTATTTTATATATATATATATATGTATATATTTTATATATATGTATTTTATATATATATATATGTATGTATATTTTATATGTGTATATATTTTATATATATGTATATTTTATATATATATATATTTTATATATATATATATTTTATATATATATATGTATTTTATATATATATATATACATATGTATATATATATATATATACATATATATACCTGTATGGATTTGTGTGTGTAGATGTGTGTGTGTCTGAGGGGGTAGGTGTGAGTGCATGTACAAGTCAACCAACATAAACCTTTTATTTCTAATTTTCTAAACTATCTAAGTATTTGACTAACCATTATTTTAAGTATTACCACCCCACATTAATTCCTCAATTTGTATGTGTGGATATGTGTGTGCGTCTGTGGAGGTGGGTGTGAGTGTAGTGCAAGCCAACCTACATAAGTCTTTTTATTTGTAAACTTTCTACTCTAACCATAATTTTCAATAGCACCACTCCACATAAATTCCTCAATTTAAGAATGACCTGTAGTATCTATTTCATACTATAAACCTCAATTGAATATATATCTGACCAGGAATGCTTTTTGTGAAAATCAGTCATATGGAACTATTGTCATCTTGCCTGACGGTTTGAACTTTACAACACCACCTGCCTCTTTGAGGTCAAATACCAACC
>OZ024741.1:353332163-353337163 GCA_964016885.1 Eledone cirrhosa
TCATGCAAATGATGTCATCTCATATTCTCAATGTTTTCCTAATCTCTCTAATAACAGTAATCATATCATGTTAACTATAATCAGCTATGTGATTTCAAACTCTGTATCATGTTATTATACCACATACTCGATGATTATCGTACATCTTTTGATAGTATCTCATATTAATATTATAGTGTTTGTCATCATTGAATAATGTATGCTTAGTATGGCGGCATCATCTCGTAACGTTGTTACATTTTTCGTAATATTGTCGTTGCTAACATCATCTTAATCCCTTTAATTCATCTCAATAGTATCATAGCTTGTATGAACATCCTATCCTGTGATCACCTGAAATATGTATTATTACATATGATTACTAGAAGCAATTTAATACCGCATTGCTTTTCTGTTATCATCTAATTGATATATCGTTCCGTATTAACAATCAATTACTTGAACTGATACGTCAGTATGTTTTACTATAAATTCTCCATGAATATGTAGAGGGGATCTTTAGATAATTAATCAAAGATACTACCCAGAAGATATGGAAATGTGATATTAGATAATATAATCTCCAATTTGAAAGATGAGATAAACTGAGAGTCAAAACATTTATCAGATGTCCGAGTTATTGATTATACTAGAGACATGTACCCTTTGGAGTAATCAATAACACTGATGACCTGCAAGCAACAGTTACGTGGTTCAAGTTCCATTAATGCATGTTTTATTCTTCGTCTCAAATTGGAGATCATAGTGTCGAATATGCCGTTTCCGTATCTTTGGGATCATATCTTTGTTTAATTCTCTAGAATATTCTCTACACGTCCATGCACTAATTGTAGTTTAACCTACTTATTGTCGAATCAGTCCAAGATTACATTTACACTAAATATTTCATTATTAACCTTTCTACGAGCGGTGGATTGGCAGAATCGTTAGAATGTCGGACAAGATGTCAAGCGGCATTTAGTTACTGCCCTTTTCATTCTGAATTCAAATCCCGCCAAGGTCAACTTGGCCCGACTTATCTTTCCGGGCTCAATAAAATAAGTTACCAGTCAAGTACTGGGGTCAAATTTCCTCTTACGCGAAATTTGCTAGCTCTCTAGTTAGATTAGATATCATATAAGATAAATTAGATAAGGGCGGTAGATAGGCGATTTAGCGATCTCTCTTTAGTCTTTCTTTTTAGATAGATACATAGAAATAACGTTGCGCCTTTATAATTGTTTCTACTTTTGGCACAAGGCCAGTAATTATCCAGTGCATTACTGGTACTTTATTTTATCGACCCCGGAAGGATGAAAGGCAAAGTTAACCTCGGCGGGATTTGAACACAGATCATTGCGCCCTTATAATATCTCAAATCGTTGCGCCCTTATAATATCTGTCTGCATAATATCTGTCTGGCTGTCTGCATTACGATATTATGACGCTGTGTGTGTGTGTGTGTATATGTATATATAGTGTGTGTGTGTGTATATATATATAGTGTGTAATGTTTTTCGAAATATTTACTTCTGCGTTCACAGATTGATTATTTTAGTTTCAGAAGATCCCCTTAAGGATGAAAGCAGCGATTCTTTGCTTAAACTTTAATCTGTTATCTCTATATATATAAAACGGAAGATGTCTGTCTGTGTGTGTGTGTGATTGTTATGCATTTCCACATTTTTCTACCGATTTGCGGATTTTTTTTCCAATGTGCTCCAAATTTACCAACGATGGTCAACGCGTAATAAACTTTGTCAAACATTTCCTGCTTCTATGAAAAAAATCGATAAAATTAAATACATGCTGTAAACCTCCCTCTTACACGCTTAATCCCTCTCTCTACTACCCTCAACAATCTATGCAACTACATACATGTTGCAACTCTCTTTAAAAGGTTCATCCCTCCCTCTACTCCCCTCTCAATCTCCTCTGCAACTCTCTTTAAAAGGTTAATGCCTCCCTCTACTACCCTATCACCATTACAATTTACAACAGCGACAAAACTTCGTTCAGGAACGCGACATAAACTTTGAAAACTAAGCAACACATCAATTTATACAACAACAAATATAGCTTTACTCTCTCCGTCGCTCTTCCCTCTCTCTATAATAGATTATTCCCCCTCTCTATAATTTAACTGCTGGGGGAGTCATTGGAGTTCCGTATTGATATACGGCTTTTCTGAGGCATTTTAAATCGGTTTATTGCAAATAACAATCCGCAAAATAACACTTCATATAACAGATTAATGCTATAGACATATGAATCAGAATGTTTAAATTATTTATTTTTTACGACTTTAATTGGTTAAATATTAATATGACAACACCCATAGTGTTGTACTTCTGGCGATTCTGCCGAATAGACTGCCAAGGATGAACCTTTTCCACTCGGCGTCAGATATCCCGTTCGATTTCCGGCAATCCCAATTCCCGGTGAAACCATGATTTGCCATGTTCATTAACAAGTCACAAGGGCAAACATTGTCGGTGGTGGGCATCCATTTGGGGGAGCCATGCTTCTCCCATGGCCAACTTTATGTTGCCTGTTCCCGCGTAGGGAGCACGAATGGACTTTTTGCTTACAGTCCTCAAGGGCTGACACGCAATATCGTCTACAAAAAGGTGCTATAGATGTTGGTGCAGGTGTTGGAGGTGTTGGAGCTATGCCGTCTGGAAAACTATTTCCTGGTAGGGTCACCCATGGCGGACAGATCTGACACCCAGCGGCATCAGGGCCACCATCTTGCAACTTTGGTCTGCTAAATTCGCTATTGGAAGATTATTAACCCACCATTGATTGTCTAAAATGTTAATTGGTTCGTAACTTTTAATAACCGGTTCAACTGCTTTATGCACTTAATTGATAAGCTTATTCGCTTTTAAGCCACGTTTACCTGTATGTAACTTGTCATAGCAAATGAACAAACCCGAGCAACGCCGAGCTAAACTGCTAGTTTTAATATATATATATATATATATATATATATATATATATATATATATATATATACACACACACACATATATATATATATAACTATATATATATATATAACTATATATATATAATTATATATTCGTGTACAGATATTTTTGCATACACAATAACAAAATATAAACAAAGGTATTTATTTCACGAGGCTCGATAAGGATAAATATATATCAAATATATAACAACCCTAGAGCAAATCCCGAACAACGCCGGGCCATTCTGCTAGTATAAGATAAATTAGATAAGGGCGGTAGATTGGCAGTATCGGTAGAGCGTCGGAGACCATGCTTTGCAGCATAGAGTTACGCCCCCTTTTGATTTGAATTCAAATCCCGCTGTGGTTAACTTTGCCTTTCATCCTTACGTGGTCGATAAAATAAAGCACCAGTGATGCACTGGACTTTCCCCTCCCCCAAAATTGTTGGTATTGTGACTATAGTAAAAATCATTATTAATCTTTCTTCGCAAACATTTCATGGCATCATCTTGAAGCATCTACCACTAGAATGTTTATTTATCAGCCTTTCCATATAATTCAAAAACCAGCATTAACCAACAACATTTACATTGCAATGGTCAATAAAATAGGTACCAGTTATATTCTGGTGATCAATATATTAAATTGATATAAGAGTATTCACATTGTCGGACATAACATAATCTTTCTTCAACTCACATCGTAAGTTTTAAAGTGAAAGGCTACATTCACTACGTGTTCGAATAAACATGTGTGGGCAGTCATGATTGGAACGTCTTTCATCACAATACTTCCTAATCAGGGATAACATGAGTAAACAAAAATTTACAATATAGCCTTATTTACCAATCTCTAGATTCTTTGCTCATTCTTTAAAACGTTTTCAACTACCTTCAGGGAGTTAAGTCTGCGGGCATTAAAAACACGTTCTAAACATTAGTCTTTAAATAGCTCTCTTTCACTTCTTCTCCATCCTTTGTCTTTATTTCACATCTTTAACTTGCTGTTTTACATTCCCTATGATCTTTAGAACACCACTATTACATTATCCTTTCTCAAGCAATAATGCATCTTCTTCTTTCTCTCACTTATCACGCTTCTTAAGCATTTAAAGAAGTTTCTGTTCTTCTGTGTACAACCTTTGAGCGTCACTAAAACTCAGATATGAAGCCTATATTTCCATTGATTTTTTTTTATAACTTCAAACCTATTTTCTTAGAAACCTCGCCTGTCATTTACTATATAGTTTATCTGTTGTTTTTTTTTTTCTATTTTATTTCCTACCTCGTCTCATCTTTCATTTTCAGATGGTAAACCACCAAGATATACTATTCTACATATTCCCCTCACAACATTATCAATATATAAACTTCTTTTCGAAACCAACTCGAATTTTGGCATTTTACCAGTTCAGAATTTACAATGCTCTTTTTGTTTTCTATGAAATTGTATCTTTTCTAGATTCACCTTCGCCGCTGCTCCGAATTACAAAATCTTTGATATTTCTTTAATCAGTCAGCCTTGAAATCACATGCTTTCTATATAAATCCCAGATAAGACCGGTAACGTGAAACTCGGAGTAACGATTTGTGACGCTTTTCATCTTGAAATAAAATTCCATATTTCACTCTACTTTCAGAACTCCTTTCATCAGCGTGTTTGTATATATGTGTGCCTGCACGCACACGCGCAAAGACACACACACATGTATGTATAATTGGAAGTAGCACTAAGAGAACGTTAAGTAAAATAGGGGTGCATATGAAAGCATATAGTATGTGTTGTGTATACGATAAACATATGAGAGCCTCGCTATCACAGAAAAAATATTTTTTCGTTATGAAAAAATTATATATAGCTGTTTCAAGATTCGTTAATTTCTCATTAGGGATATTCACTCAACTGGTACTGAGATAAAAATAGATTAGAACCTATATAGATTTTGCCTGATGAACATTCGCTGGAGATGTTAATTTATGAACATAGACATATCGCCAACTAGCATAATAAAAGTGAAATTATTCGCCCATGTCACTATTTTAAT
>OZ024741.1:353342163-353357163 GCA_964016885.1 Eledone cirrhosa
TTCCTAAGGAAACACTAAATTATCACTACATTATCACTATACGACATTAACAATTCTAACCCCTATATAACATCAACACTAGATCCTGCTAACATTATACACCACCAGATTCAACACCATTCCCCTACACATCTAATAACAACAGACTTTATAACATCACTCCACAAAAAAAAAATCACACAAAACAATGAGCCAACAACAGTTGGAAATAGAAGCCAAATTTATCTTAAATCACATCCAACCGTCTTAGAACAAATACAAGACACATAATGTAGTTATGAACATACAAAAAAAGATGGACTGTCAACGGTGGTGCGCATTTGATCATATGTCTTATTGGTAGGCACTGGTCTAGAGCTAAACAACAACTACCGACAAACCCACCACCATCATTTAAGAAAAATATTATAATCACTATATACCCCATCCCTAACTTGGCTACTACCATCATTAACGGAATCACCCTCCACTAACACTACTACCATTTTCAAATGTATAATCAATATTATATACAATCTCATTCACTAATTGCACTGAAGTTGCTATTCATTAATAACAACTATTCCCTTGATTGAGACATGATTTCAAACTGTTATTAATTTATCATCAAAACGAAAGCATTTATTTTTATATATCTTTATTTATCTTTCCAAAAATATTTACCATTCTAAAATTTTCTGATTTCTATATTGATTCACACTTAAATTATTTAAAAGTGACACTTTCAAAAATAAGAAACAAAAAAAAAAACAACAAATTTTCTAGAGCTATGGCAGGTCTTAATTATAATTCAAATATGTTATTTCGCATTCAATGTAGAATAAATACAGTGTCGGAGTAAATGATGCATTTAGTTACGACCAATTATGTTTACAAATCAAATCCTGCTCTGATCGACTATGTCCTTCTTTGTTCCGAGATCGATAAATCAAAGGTCATATACTGGGGCCAACTAACATATTTGTATTAAGTTTCCTAGTCGTATGTTAATATTAAATATAATAATTGTTTCTACTTTTGGCACAAGGCCAGCAATTACCCAGTACAATACTGGTACTTTATTTTATCGACCCTGTAAGGATGAAAGGCAAAGTTAACCTCGGCGGGATTTGAACTCAGACCATAAATGGCCGTAACTCTTTGCTGCAAAACATGGCGTCAGACCCTCTAACGATACTGCCAATCCACTGCGTGAAAGGTAAAATCAAGCTCGACATCATTATAATATTAAATATAATAATTGTTTCTACTTTAGGCACAAGGCCAGCAATTACCCAGTGCATTAATTAATATTAAATATAATAATTGTTTCTACTTTAGGCACAAGGCCAGCAATTACCCAGTGCATTAATTAATATTAAATATAATAATTGTTTCTACTTTAGGCACAAGGCCAGCAATTACCCAGTGCATTAATTAATATTAAATATAATAATTGTTTCTACTTTAGGCACAAGGCCAGCAAATACTCAGTGCATTACTGGTACTTTATATAAATATAATAATGATGTTGAGCTTGATTTTACCTTTCACGCATATCAGATCAACAACTGTTCTGTGCGTACTTTCAGTCGCACTTTGCTCAACAGTTCGAGATGAGTTGTGGACAGGAGACGTTGTAAACTTTGGCGTCTACCTCAGCGGCTTGCTGTGTCTCGCAAAACCCGATAGCAGCAGTTGAATTACGGATGGCGGTAAGTTAGTTTTGATGGTCTACCTTGTGTGTTTTATGCAATATATGCAACACTCGTTCGCTGAAGTCTTTGGAGACGTCTATTGCAACTGGCAGCAGAAAAATAGAATTCCCAGTACTGTGAGCTGGTGGGGTGTAAGAAAGGAGACAGACAAAGGGATCTTTATCGATAATATCCGACCAATATGCTTGAAAAAACTTGGCACTAGTTGTGGACTGTCAGGTCGGGAAATGCAAACCTGGACAATTCCGATGAAGTCTATAAATGACAACATTCATAGAGACGGAACGGAGTAAATCTGGATTCGTTGGAACTGATTAATTTGGAAAGCAAAACTACCGGGAGGCACTGCTGATTCGAGATAAAATCTACAAGTACGGAAGGGCTGATAGACATGACTGTCCGAGATATACGCACTGACGGCTTTGCACGTTCCTATCAAGTGTCTGTGCATTGCTGACTTGTGGAGTTTTGTTGAACAGCTATTGTCACTTGTAGAACGGTTATTGGCCGACTCCATCGTGAAAATCGCCCCCTCGCCTACTTTTCTCCGGGAAGAGCAGGAAGTTTTCTTCACACAAGGACGTGACAGAAAGGACTTATTCAGAGATCTTCCTCTTCGGCCAAGCCCAGCCGACATTTTCAATTTCCCTTTGGCAAGGAAAGTGAGAGGAGAGAGGGAAGTGCTACCCCACGTTTATTTATTAAAATGTGGATGAATGTAGCTAGGATAGCCCGATTCTAAGCAAGCACACGTAGGATGTTTGGTTTCGGACTTCTATGGTTCCTAAATTATCTCTGGGGAGTGCTCCCCACCTCCATTGAGGAACTCTGTTATTAATTTGTTGTTAACCCAAGATTAACACCATCGAACGCGAATACAAGCAGCCGAAATGGGGTTCCTCAGAAGGGTCTTCGGAGTACATTACTCTATAGTGTGCGTATCTTGGAGTCAGAGAGCCACTCTAGGTAGATTGTCTCTTTTCCGAATTGAGAGATCACAGCTTCGATACTATGGGCATGTGGTTAGAATGTCTCAGGAAAGTATCACTGGACAGATATTACGGGCAAAACCAACCGGCAGAACTCCCGGGGGAAGGCCTGAGCAAGTTGTTTGGATAACATCCATGTGCTTCGCAGGTCTCATTTGGGGATCCAGTCTGATCAGTTGGAGACGGTTGCTTATGACAGGACATACTTGAGGACTCAGCTCCAACAACTCTCACAAGAAGAAGAAGAAGAAGAAGAAGAAGAAGAAGAAGAAGAAGAAGAAGAAGAAGAAGATATAATTGTTATATGTTTATAACAATTATATTTAGTCGACATTCTCTCCTGCAAAATTCCTGGCCTTGCGCCTAAATTTGAAACTATTCTAATTATCATCATTATATCGTGTAAGTGTTTAATGTATAAGGAGCTCTATGATATATATTGATTAAAACATTATCTAACATACAATTCATCTCTCCTTCTCTCTCTCGCTCTCACTCTCTTTCACTCCCCCTCTCACACACACACACATATATATATATATATATATATATATATATATATATATATATATATATATATATATATACATATATATATACATATATATATACATATATATATATAAAATGGACGTTAAACGGTGATGATGATGATATATATATATATATCATCATCATCATCATAATCATCATCACCGTTTAACGTCCACTTTTTCCACATATATATTATATGGGAATCACTAGAATTGCAGAGTCGTCAGGTTTTCTACTCAAAATAAATTTGTTGCTGACGTAGATATGTAATAAATATATACGACTGTGTCATTAGAGTGGCATCTTAAAGTTTACCAAACATGCAACATTCAGTGATTTAATAATTTTCTGACGTTATTTTATGGGATTCGATTTTACTACTTCCACTCCTACACATCAGTCATATTTCTTCCACCAACACCACCGCCACCAACACCACCACTACCACTATCGTCACTGCTGCTGCCTCTACAATACTACTACTACTACTACTACTACTACTACTACTACTACTACTACTACTACTACTACTATCTTGGTATTTGAAAGAAAAAAATTCTCACTACAAAGGTTGAGATCATAATCTAAGAGAAATAAGTCCTATGCACATTGCTGTATGGTTCCCTGCGCGTATATATATATATATATATATATATATATATATTAATAAAAGGAATTCCAACTTTGTCTGATTTACTCGTTTTATTTACAATCCTTTAAAATTATAATGTAATTATAATGATATTAAATGTTAAGTGTTATTGAACAAGTACTTTCATGCTTTCGCAATTTTCAGGTTCATATTCAGTGGTGATAGTCAAGTTTGCAATTTTAAAGGATTGTAAATAAAACGAGTAAATCATATAAAGTTGGAATTTCTTTTATTAATATAATCTTCTATACACAATCATACACACCCGTGTATATTTATCTATTTATATCTATATATCTATCTATATATCTATCTATATATATATGCTGTATATATATATATATATATATATATATATATATATATATATATATATATATATATATATATATAGAATTATCCAAGATGTAGTAATGGTTAATTACTACACTGGATATGGTTGACGTACGGTAAGAGGTTACTCTACGAGTTATGGAAGAATTGTTGAAGAATATTAGTTCCTGATCCTTCTGTATTCCGGAGTGTATATAAAGAATGAATAATAACAGGTAGACATCATAAAAAGGTAATTTATTCCGTGTGCTTACAAGTGTTTCCACGGTGGTACTACAGCCTAGTTATGCTATGTACAATGTAAATACATTGGGTATTTACATTGTACATTTTACCATTCTGCTCTGAGGAAACAGTGGTCACAGCATTGGATATTTGAGTTCTGCAAGTACTTGTGAATTTGCACATAGCATAACTAGGCTGTAGTACCACCGTGGAAACACTTGTAAGCACACGGAATAAATTACCTTTTTATGATGTCTACCTGTTATTATTCATTCTTTATATATATATATATATATATATATATATATATATATATAAAATATTAAAAAAATAATGAATAAAACAATGAAACAGTTCCTTATATTAAATAAAAAAAGTTCATTATTTAACGATCGTTTCTAGGATATATATGTGTTAGAATTGGCATGCATATTCAACAGATCTATGTACAAATATCTACATATATATATATATATATATATATATATATATATATATATATATATATATATATACAGTGAAATGAGCCTTCTGGCTTAAGACAGACTTTATATATATATACAGCATATATATATATATATATATATATATTAGCCTCGCTTAAATGATTTTTTATGTGGTTAATTTATACTGATTGGGAGAGGAAATACTGTATATATTTTATCTAATGATTCTTTGGACTTACATTTATATATATATATATATATATATATAAGCAAAGGGATATTTAATTTGTTGGTAATTCAACAAATATATTTATAACAGATTCGAAGCACTCGACAGTTTTTCTGGAGTATAATATTAATGATATTAATAAATGGATACTATATTTATACATCCATATTTATTCTACTAAATATATTTCAAGGGTACGAAAACTTTGGTACTATCCAGACGGAACTTGAACCCATAAGGTCTGATTCCTGGATATGTCACTATTTATAAAACAAACTTTGTATTTTGTCTTATGAGAGTGTACCAAAATTTTGGTACCCTTGAAATATATATAATAGAATAAATATAGTTTTATAAATATAGTTTCCATTTATTAATATCATTGATATATATATATATATATATACATATAGATAGATATAGATATATGTGTGTGTGGGGGGAGGGGTGCGTGTGTGTGTATGTATGTGTGTGTGTGTGTGTGTGTGTGTGTGTGTGTGTGTGTGTATGTGTGTGTGTGTGTATATACTGCTAATCATTCTATCCGACAATTCTAACGGCTCTGGCAATTCGCAGCATATACACACTATATATCTAGTTCTTTGTAAATTAAATCGCCACCAACGATAACTTTTGATTTATCTACCGCAGGTGCAGAGAAGAGAAGGGCCCCGCTAGGTTTCAAAATTGCGCGAGAAATATTGTATGTCCCTGTGGTTTTACGGATAAAAAATAAGAAGTAGGTGCATGGGCTAATGGCTAACGTGTTGAACATACGAACGTAATGTCGTGGGTTCGATTCGTGAACTGGGTGGCGCGTTGTGTTCTTGAACAAAATATGATCCCTACAAATAATAGTTGAGAAAATTAAGCAACAGAATAGTGTACAAGTGATCGACTTTTATTACAGTTATGTTCTGCGATTAGAACCCTCATATTTTCGAATTTCAAACTCTCCTGGTGCTTCTATCATTTATAAGGTTTATATATTTAATATTGTATTAATAAACAGAGCGAAAATCAAGCCATTGCTGAATCTAGTAATTCTTTTGCGAAGAACATGCGCCATTAGTAATCTCGTGTACCCTCTCTTCCAAAAATTACAATGATCCTGTATAACATTGTAACATGAGCCGGAGGTTGTGGCCAACACGTTGATAACAGTTTACAAACCGTTGTCTTTTCTTGTCTGGTGCTAATTTATTTCAACTACGTCACTATTGCTCTTAGAATAGGGATATACATCGTATATTAAGGCTTTTATCCTCATATATAATTCACATACATGCATATACGTACGTAAGCACACGTACACTAGAGTTTAAAGATTAAAATAAACACAACAATTTAGTTTTTTCTATTTACAATTTTGTATTCAAATAAAACAAATATTAAAATATTATTAACATATTATTATTATTATTATTGTTGTTGTTATTGTTGTTGTTGTTAATATATTCTGTCATTTTCGAATGAATCTTAACATTAATAAAATAACCAAATCTGAAATATGTTTTAATGGTTGGTGTCAGGAAGGATTGAGACCATTACATTTAGTGGGGGAAATGTTTATTATTTTATTGGTTTTGTTCATTGCACAATCATAACTATTTTTATGTGAAACAATAAACCTGAACAGTGTGGAATTTTCAAAAATATTCTTGAATATATTAAACATATCCTACAAAATATTGCTCAGTTAGTAAAATATGTCAATAAAGAAGTTAATATACTGTTATGGCATTGATGGAAAATAGTGAATCTGCCAGGGGAATTGTAAATTCTCTAGTTATGGCTTAAGTTTATAGTTCATCATATTATAAAACGTCATAAAGCTGGCATTACATATTACTGGAAGACTTTCAAATTTATGGAAAGAATTCACTATGTGCATTGAAGAAATATTGAGGAAAGATACATCCATAAAATAAAATAAAATAAAAAGCTTTAGAGTTGGCAAATAGTTATATGTCAATTTGACACGTCAGATGTAAGAACACATTCAAACTGATTGGAAATCTAGAAATCTCTTCTAGAAATAAAAAAAAAATAGATATAAAGTGTTTTTAAATCGACATCAATAAATAGGAATCATTTTCCTGGAATATATTCCTTTTTACACGTAAAGCTAAATATAAATATTTAGGATAAGGGCCTAGAAACAAGAAAAAGAAAAAAATCAATAGAAAACTTATTAAACATTCCTACAGCAGAATTTGTTTTGGATAATAGCAAGGTGTTCATTTAGATTTAAGGTATCATTATTTGTGAAATACTTAGTTTCTGCTTTGAACTAAACAAAATATATTGAACTAATATGATATACCACATTTTTAGAAACAACGGAAGTAAGACTAGATATATCTGATAAAAATTCAGATTTTCAACAAGATAAGGCTGCCAGTCTTACAAGCAAATCAGTAATGAAATGGTTTGGTTGTAAATGCCAGGGAATATCGTATGGCTATATAATTTACATGATCTCAGTGACATTGAAAATATATTCGATAAAGAATTAATGAAAAAGGGAAATATATAAAAACAAACAAATTGATCCTCACTTAAAGTATAGCAACAATAGTTAATCAAAAGTTAGCTGCATCTGTTAGGAATAGCATGCGTATTTCCCTTTATTTATTAAAGAAGGTAGAGCACGTTAGAAAATGTTTTGTAAACTGGTTTTACATACACAGAGTCCAATATGGTGAAGGCTGAAATGTCTTTGACATAAATTTGCTCAGTCAAACCTGAATTGGGCTAAACAAATATGATTTATTTCCTTTCTATGTAGAAAAATGTTGGATCCGTTAAATATTTGCTTTCTCCTAATACCTTCTTTAAATTAGAAAATATAATTCTAGTATAGGCAACTTTTCAAGAAATTGTCGTATAGACATGTTCCACTTCCACTGCATTGTATAAATTATTACAACAAATTTGGACCAGATCAGGTCTCAATAATTTCTTTCTGTTACTTGTTTTTCCCCATTACTTGAATACCACTGAAGTAAATTTCGGTCTTGAAATTGCGAGGATAGTATAGGATGATTGAAGTTTTTCCCCACTCATCATATTCAATCTACAAGACTCGATATATATATATATATATATATATATATATATATATATATATATAAAGAAAAAGGGATGAAATCGAAAATGCAACTGAAGTCTTATTTTTTTTTTAAATATATATATTTACTTGGTTCCTTTACCGGTTTCGCAGTTCTTCTGCTTTTCAAAAGGTGAGTTGAGATGGAGGGTCTGTGGTTTTTCTCACATCTGAGAAAAACCACAGACCCTCCATCTCAACTCACCTTTTGAAAAGCAGAAGAACTGCGAAACCGGTAAAGGAACCAAGTAAATATATATATTTAAAAAAAAAATAAGACTTCAGTTGCATTTTCGATTTCATCCCTTTTTCTTTATACTTCCACTCGTGTAGGAGACCTCGGTTATTTTTCATTTTGTAAAAAAAAACTCACTTTCTAATATATATATATATATATATATATATATATATAGGCCTGGAGAGGGATGGGCTCCACCAGGCTTAAAATGTCCAAGAAAACCCGTATGTCGGTCGATACGGCGCCCCTACGACTCTAATAGGAGTTATTGGACCATACATATATAAGTCGATCGACTTTCCTCAAATCAGACCGAGGAAACAATGTTTCCGTTGGTCTTTCCAATTGCTAATACTCTCTATTGGTGACAACTCCAGGTAGAAGGGTTAACGTGAAATAAAGTGTCTTGCCCAAGGAAATAACGCATCGCCTGGTCCGAGAATCGAACTCACAACCTGTGGTTAGAGAATCCAATTCTCTAACCACTCAGCACCATGCCATACATACATATGTGTGTGTGTGTGTGTGTGTGTGTGTGTGTGTGTGTGTGTGTGTGTGTGTGTGTGTGTGTGTGTGTGTGTGTGTGTGTGTGCGTGTGTGTGTGCGTGTGTGTGTGCGTGCGTGCGTGCGTGCGTGCGTGCGTGTGTGTGTGTGTGTGTGTGTGTGTGTGTGGGTGTGTCTGCATGTGTGTGCGTGTGTGTTTGTATGCGTATATGCATTTATATTACGTAACGGCTTCGGCAATAATGACAGTAATATTATTTATCGTAATTAATTATTAAATTTAATATACTGCAAAATCAAATATGTCGGTACGCGTTCATATCGTTCTCACGTCAGAATAAATGATTTTACATTTTTAATATAATGAACAATCCGCTACACACCACCTTTCTAGTATCGAGGTTACGGATTATCCGAGAGCCGATAAAATCGAAAATCGTACAGATTCGAGTTTCGTCTGAGTTGATGGGATGTTGTGATCATATCTATGCTTCTCAACTAGGAAACCACTTTGGGAGTTGTTTAGCATCCCGCCTTTGCTTATTCGCATAACGATCAACATTTTGTAGAGTATTAACGTTGTTGTATATTATTAAAGGACATTTTAAAACTTTATTTTGTTATCTGTTATATATAACATATTATGTCAACTTCATTTTACAAAAGGAAGTTATACAATGATGGAAATATGAAAAAAAAAAAAGATAAAAGCAAAATTAAGTAATGAAAAGGGTGGAAAGGGGTAAAGAAGGGCAGATCTGGTTGTATGGGAAAGTAGAGGAAAGGACTATAAATGTCATAAATGAGAGAAAGAGGAGGGAAAGAGTAAGAGCTATTAGGCCACAGGAAAAAACAGAGCGGGGATCGGAGAGGGTGACAGGTTCTACGCCTAGGGCGGGGTAGTGTCCAGGATGCACCCTGCAGAAAAAAACTGCAAAGGTCTTTCCGCGAACAATGGCCAGTGACACCTGCTGCGACAGTCACTCAACTTCGCGGGGTTCCTTCCTCAGACAGGCTGCTAACGTTCCGATTTTAAGTAAACTACAAAGTTGCTTTGCGTTCCTATTATTCACACGCCAAAATATAATTTGCTCTTTTCATAGATTTGTAAACATTGATGATTGATCCTCAGTCAATTTCGATGATGAACATTCACTTGTTCGATCAACTGAACATCCAACTTATGAATCAACATATATGCGGTTGAATATTCCAGAGATACGTACACTCATAAAGTACTTTCCAATTCTAATCAGCGTTACACAATATGTGACATTGCTGGATCTTTTGATTGCAGGTACAATGAAACCGAAGGGTTTCCACACAGTTTCCATTATCATGGTTTGGCCCTAGGTTATAGTAAAGAAACTTGTTCTGGGTACCAGGAAATACAGTAGAATTCTTGGACTTGGTAAATGCAAAACAATCTTAACCACTCAATCATGCCTTCGTCCACATATCTTGATATCCCTTCGCCATTTCTGAACACTGACTATTTCTTTAAGTGAAAGAGAGAGAGAGAGAGGGGGGGGGGGGTGATAAAGAGAAAATTAGAAAAATATATATAGAGGGAGAATCGGCCCCAGTACTGAACTGGTTCATTTTTATCGACCCCGAAAAGAAGGAAAAGCGAAGTGGATCCTGGCGGGCGGGATTTCAACTCAGAGGGCGCAATTTGCCGGAACGAATACCAAAAAGTTTTCCATTTGACGTTCTAGTTCTGCCAATTTACCGTCCACACACACACACACACACACACACACACACACACACACACACACACACACACACACACACACATATACACGCACGGACACCGATAGATATAATTATCAATTTTTTTTTACAAACCACAAACCACGTGTTTTCACATTGGAAAGATAACGTTGTTGCATAAGATGCTGTCCGAGGATGTAGCGTTATGAATAATGGAATTTTGAACATCTGCATTGGACCTTCGCAATTATCTTTATTGTAAATACACTCCAACACGGACTAACACATTAGATTTGGGCATACCTACGTTTTTTCTAAATAAATAAATAGTGCTTTCTAGATTGTACTTGCAGTTTATCAATGTTGTTGTAGTCAATCAGTATTGCTGGACCTCTGTCGGTTATAAGGAGGAGTGTTCCAATTGCTTGGACAACGGAATAACTTGCTTGGGAAATTAACGTGCAAGTGGCTGAGCATCAGACAGACACGTGTACTTTTAAAAGTATTTTTCAGTGTAACTCAGCGTGAAAGTTTGTGGCAAGGATGGTCCTTTAAATTACAGATACATTTATTTTTTGCCAGCTGAATGGACTGAAGCAACATCAAATAAAGTGCCGACCTTATGATCGTGAGCGCAATATCCTAACCATTAAGTCTTAAAGCTATATAAGACCTATACGGATTTCACAGTACGCAGCGAACAAACTGAACCTTTGAAGTCACTACCACTTTAGAAAGTCAAATAACTTTCTGTGCTATACATATAATGATGCCCCTGGATCACTGATCTAAGATGACTCCAGTCTCATCGAGCAAGAACAAAAAGAAGACGCTATGCACCAGTATTGAGTGTTCACTCAGGTAACGTTTGAATGATTTAAATACTACAGCATTTTAATCACATATTCTAAACTACAAGTTAGCTACTTATTTTGATACTTTGCCATAAAAGTTGTAGTAATACACCATATACAAATATTATTTAGTCCGATGAAGCACATAACCTTCAAATAAATGTTTAATGCTCAACGAATGATTTTGAAGTTTTCTTCTCTATTCATTCTCTTTTGATTTGATAGTTGCACGATTGGTCGTCGACAGTTTCTTGTATATTAATTACACTGTTGAGGGTGGTGGATTAGCTGAATCGTTAGAACGCCGGCCAAAAGGTTTCGTAGTATTTAGTCACGGCCCTTTACGTTCTGAGTTCATATCCCATAGGGAACAATTTTGCCTTTCATCCTTCCAGGGTCGATAAAATAAAGTACCACTCAAGCACTCTAATTGACGATCACTTTCTTTTAAAGTTGTTGGCCTTGCGCCTAAAATAGAAACCACCATACTAGACATCAAGGGCGGTGGATTGGCAGAATTGTTAGAGTGTCCAAAAAAGGCTTTGTGGCATTTAGTCTCAGCCCCCTTTCGTTCTGAGTTCAAAGCTCGCCAGGGTCAATCCTTTCTTCGGAGTCGATAAAATAAACCACCAGCCGATATAATCGACATTCCCCTTTCAATCAAATTGCTGGCCTTGTGCTTAAAGTAAAAATCATTAATTACACAGTCGAGATATCCAACTTAGGAATTCCTATCCAAACTGAAATAATTAATTTAATTATCAAGTAACTAGTAATTACAACGCGTTAATTTCCAATTCCATAGCATAACATTCGAAGATATAAATTTCAGGATACATCTAGCGGCACCTTTAAACACATAATTGGTCGTTATCAAATCTACGATCTTACGAGAGAATATCACGTAATGTCAAATGAGTGTGATGTCGGAAGTACGAATATAAAGTCAATTTCCGCTAGTCTTAAAGGCAGTCAATGAAGTAATTCAATAAATTAAGTTAATACCCTTTCGGGTGCAGGTTTTAGTGTATTCTTTAGATCATATCCTTTGATCACTGTGCTGGACAGTATAAATTTAAGATTCATAGACTATAGATGATATTAGAGATTTACATATCAGACAGATATATTTGAGATCGGCACACTTCACAGTAATTTTGGAGACTCACGCACGCGCGCACACACGCACACACACAATATGCGTGTGCAAGCTCACAAACTAGTGAAATAATGCTTCAAAGCATGGTGTCCGACTCTCTACCGATACTGCCAATCCACAAACTCTTGAAATAATTGTTTCTACTTTTGGCACAAACCAGCAATTACCCAGTGCATTACTGGTACTTTATTTTATCGACCCCGTAAGGATGAAAGGCAAAGTCAACCTCGGCAGGATTTGAACTCAGATCGTAAAGGGACGTAACTATGCTGTAAAGCATGGCGTCCGACCCTCTACCGATACTGCCAATCCACCTGAAATAATGATTTCAATATAAGCACAACACCGAATGTTTGTGTGAAGAGAAAAGTCGATTTTGTGATACTTTATGAAAGAATGAAATCAAAGTTCACTTCAGCAGAATTTGAACTCAAAACATAAAGAATCGGAAAAAAAGTACAGCTTAGCATTTGTCTGACTACCTAATGGCTCTGCCAATCTACCGCCCCACAAGGATGAAAGGCAAAGCTAACCTCGGCGGAATTTGGACTCAGAATGTAAAGGGCCATAACTCTCTGCTACAAAGCATTGTGTCCGACGCTTTACCTATATTAATAATAATGTTGTTGTTGCTATTGTTATTGTTTTTGTTTCAGTTATTTGCCTCAATCATATGTACCCCAAGTGACTAGGTTTTATGAAACACTGATCTGTCTCAGTTTCTTTTCTTTCTTTCTCAGTTTTCCCTTCTCTTTCTGCACCCCTTCCCCTTCTCTCACTTTCTACTTCTTCCCTACTCTGTCTTATCCTGTCTGATAATATGATCTCTCATTTTGGGGGGAGGCGGGGAGGTAATAGCTCTTGGGAAAATGACCTAGTTATGTATTAAATCGGAATCATTCTGAACCTTGTAAGAGAACTCCACTATTGATTCTTATAACAATGGCTTGCTAGAAATAGTAAGTTAACTTTCTGCTGCTCTACCGATTTAATCAGTGTTGGCTGGAACCAGTGATATTAATGATAGCAAAGTTCATAAAGAGTGACTGGCAGTATTTGAGAAAATATCGCTCCAAACATATGGAAACAAAAGAAGCTGAAACATTAAATAAACTAAGTAAAACAACAGTGTTTCACTATAAAACCAGTTACATATGAAGTAGAGCTTAAATATAGCTTTAGCACCATTTATTCGAACACAAATAGAACATTCGTATAAAGACATCGGGGCAACAAGAAGCTGGTAATCGATCCCATACTCCCGCAGAACCTTCAACAGTATGTCCGTGGAACTCGGTCATATGCGTTTTTAACGTCTGCGAAACAAGCATTCACCTTTTGGCAGAACTCCTACGATTTTTCAAAGACTTGCCGCTGTTTGAATATTTAGTTGGCTATGCTGCGTGGGGGGGGGGGGGGGGCAGAAATCATACTGTTCATCGGTTAGCTTGGACTCAACCATTGCCCTACATCTCTATGCTAGATACTTAGCATAGATGTTACCGGGGAGGCTTAACAAGAAGATCCCTCTACAATCTCTGTTATCTCCCCTTTAGAAAATTGAGATTATCACCCCCGATGCCATTGCTTAGGTGCCTTTCAAGATATCTTCATAAACTGGATTGACATGCAGCCGGGTTGTAAGTTGTAGCACGACTGGTGGGTTTAAGATCTGTCAACTGTGAGTTGAAGGAAATTTGTCTGCTATTTCTAACAAATAGAATGGCATGTATATTCTTCTCCATTTGTTCACTGAAATTATGTGATGCAATATAACGGCATAAGTAAGCCATGTAGAATATGCTTATGCATAATAAACATACATTTGGTCTCACTGTGATTATTTAAGCTGGGGTCATATCACGGCTACCACAGAATCAGGATATGAGCGGTGGATGCATTACTCTGTCGTTACATTTCATCAGCGCTTGCTAACGAACAAGATATTGCGGCGTAGGTGACAATATCTTCTTATAAGATTTTGTAAACAAACCATTCGTGGTAAATGTATATTTACATATAGTGCAATCTTCTTGCTAGAGCATATCCAATTATTTACCAAAATGTCTACTCGCTGAAAACAATTGCATAACACCCACCCCACCACCAAAATCACATGGTAATCACCCAACCACACAGAAATACACATATACCCACCATTACTAGCAACACCTCATTACCTCCGGTATCAATTCCTCTCCACAACGAAAACCAACCAGTAGCTCAATCTATTGCAACACTATCTATTAACTAATAGTTTCCAGGAAAGAAACCATTTCTTTTAATAGGGTTGTACTATACGATATGTTTAC
>OZ024741.1:353362163-353374663 GCA_964016885.1 Eledone cirrhosa
GGAAACAAGCAATGGTACTAGGCATATATAATTAATACATGGCAAAGATATCACATAAAATTACTGCATGACAAAGGTATCACACAAAATAAACTCTGTAAATACGAAACTGTTGTTGACAACATTAATATCATGTCTCTATATGATTGTTCAGTTGAATAGGAGGTTAATTATATCCACAAACATTGCTAGTGCTCCGAAGATTCCAAACGAAAGTTTGGAAGAAACGATTGTCAGCAATAAAATGATTTGACCGAACATAGCTTTAATTGTTGTGTAATTTATATATATATATATATATATATATATATATATATATATATATAAATTACACAATATACACATATATATATATATATATTGTATTAAATATTTTACTCTTGATTTGGCCGGAGGTATTTATTTCCAGGTACTTTATAAATATGACTTTCCGTATTTATTACTGTTGTGCGATATGATGGTTTTTTGGTTGTCACTTCTCTGTTTTTAGCCTAAGAAAATATATATATGCCTGTGTAAATAATTACATGCATTTCTTTTATTTTTTTTAATTAATTGAGTTCTTAACACGTGGAATTGATATTAGTTTTGAAATAACTAATTAACCCGCGTATATTTAATATTTTATTCTTAATTCGGCCAGAGATTTACATTCCCGGTTGCCCTTTAAAGCGTAACTTTCCGTATTTACTACGGTTATAAAATGCGGTTTGTTATTCGGGTACGACTTCTGTTTTTAGCCTAAGAAAATATCTATATGCGTGTGTAATTAATACACGCATGCATTTATTTTTTAATTTCAATTGAGTTCTTAACACGTTAGATTGATAATGTTTTTGAAAAAACTAATTAACCCGCGTGAATATTATTTTTTCTTTTCTCGTGTATTGTTTTCTCCCCTTCCCGCTTCGTGACGCTATGAGACTTCCTCAGTCAAAAACTGCTGGAATTTAAAATTTGGCGGTCATTCGATGCGTGAGGGAGCAGCTTAGCAGACACGATTTTTAACTGCGGTAAGAATTTTTTCTTATATCAAAGTTTAATGGGCTTTCACTGATGATTTATAAACGCCCACCTAAATATATTCTTACATGAATATATGTTAGGCTTCTACATAAACTGGAAACATTCTCCTAATTTGTAGAAAACTTATAATGAAACAATTGTTTGGAAAGAGGGATATATTTTAACTTTAATTATATCTCATAAAATAATACAACTGGCTTTCCACATAATACATATAGTTAGCACCCCAAACACTTAAATTGGGTTTATACTAACATATAACCTAATGTTTGTTGAGTGAGATGGTTACCAGTCAGAGTTCAGCTTTAAGCTATCTCTGTTATTGTATTAAATATATATATATATATATATATTTATTTATATTTGTATGTGTGTGTATAATTACACACAGATGCACATACATGTATATGTGTGTGTAGTATATATATATATATATATACATATGTATATATATATATATATATATACATATGTATATATATATATATACATATGTATATATATATATATATATATATATATATACATATGTATATATATATATATATATATTTATATATATAATATATATATATACATATGTATATATATATATATACATATGTATATATATATATATATATATATATACATATGTATATATATATATATACATATGTATATATATATATATACATATGTATATATATATATATATATATATATATATATATATATATATATATATATATATACATATGTATATATATGTACATATACATATGTATATATATGTACATATATATATATATATGTATATATATATACATATATATATATATATATATATATATATACATATGTATATATATATATATATATATATACATATATATATATATATATATATATATAGATATATATATATATACACATACATATGTATATATATATACATATATATATATATATATATATATATACAAACATATGTATATATATATACATATGTATATATATATACATATATATATATATATACATATATATATATATATATACATATGTATATATATATACATATGTATATATATATACATATATATATATATATATACTCTTGATGGCGTATGACTTTGTCTCCTCTATCCAACTATGTGGTGCTTTAGATGATGTGTCTTGAGTGCCTAACTGATAATACTTCCATCTATATTGGATTTTTTTACTTTGATGATTGTATTTATTTACTCAACATTACACTAGCTCCTTTGGACTTTTAGAAAAATAATTATTATTATGACCGAATTATGTAGTCGAAACTTATAGTATTGTACCTATCTGTAATCCTTGGATATGCTACACGTGCATCTAAACTTTTTAACATGTATTTTTAAATATATTTTAAAATATCTTTTTTTAATATATTTAAAAAAATATTTTTTGAAAATGTATTTTTAAATTTATATTTGAATTGTATGCTTTCTCTTATTAACTTTCTGAACTATTTATGATATATGTTTTTGCCAGTAACAGCATGTTTTTTTAATTTTTATTGCTTTTTATCTGCTCCTAATTTTTATTGCATTTTTCTGCTCCTATTCTTTATATGTTTTTCCGCCTCTGTTACCTTATATACATTTTGATGCTTATAGTTATCTAAGCTCCCATATTATGTATCCTCCTAATGGTCTTGTGACAAAGTTTTGATATTATATTCATGTTTGACTTTTGTAATCAACGATGAATCCAGCCTTGTGATAGGATGAAACGATCGTCAGTAATTAAATGTTTGAAAGTTTAAACACCATTTGATTGTCGTTTATCTTGTATTTCGGCTCTGTATTACACTTATTTTACATCGAGCTATTTTCATACTTATAACTGGGTCATATTTATTATTACCCACCTTATATATATATATATATATATATATATATATATATATATATATATATATATATATATATATATATATACATACATACATACATACATACATACATACATACATACATACATACATACATACATACATACATACATACATACATACATACATACATACATATGTATGTATATATATGCATGCGAATAAACATGAAGAATATTGAAAGGGTAACTAATATTTGTGAAAGCCTATAAAACCAAACGTATGTACGGAATAAACTCTAAAATATTACCACTACTTACAAAAAAATCTAATAATAAAACATTCCATTAACACCGAAACGAAATATATAGCCTTCAACATTAACATGAAAGATAGCGTAAATATTTGAACTTTAAAAGCTGTATATCACTTTCAAAGAACATTTACCTAACCTCGTCGACAGCTCTTCAACCTAAACTCATTAACCCTAGAAAAACTGAACTATATGTCAGTAGTAAACACATTTTAGATAGAATCAACAAAACAAAAACAAAAATGATTTATTATCACTTTAGAACAAAGAAGTCCTATTATAAATTGGTTTAAAATTATTTATGACAAACACTAGACATTTAGTAAATTTTATCTCATTAAATATTATACTGCCACAACTAAGCCCCACTGTTTATAAAACAAAACAGTAAAAGTTTACCAATATCACTCCCAATACTTACAACAATACAGAAATTAGTTTTACACTAGAAAGTTTTTTTGTTTTTTTTTCAATAGCAACAGATAAGCAAAAATTAACGAAGAATAACACTGAACCTTTACGTTTGGATGGGAGCAAAGCGATCTGCTTAATCTTGAACTTATTTGGCTTTATACATTCTTAATATTACCTATGTTAACGTTAATTTTATTGTGGGTAGCCTATATAGAAATAATGGCTTATTAAGTTATAAATACCTATCAAGCAGAGGAATTCAGGAAAATCCTAATTATTCTACACTAAACCAGAAAATTTAAATTATTACTATCTCATCTTCTTCGTCTTCGCCCACTTATTCCTGAGAGGTCTTGAGAATTCTCTAGAAAAATTAGTACAAACTTTGAAAATAGTTAATTTCTTAGATGTAATATTTAAATTACATAACCATAAATTACAAAAAATGATTAGATATTCATAGATCGTAACTCTAAGCCCCAGCCTCAAATATTCACATGATAATTTAGGCAAAATAATCTTTGCCACTTATTATACAATCACCTTTGCAAATAAAGGTTTCAAAGAAAAAACATATTTTAAACCTAATAATAATAAAATTAGGAACCGTATAGCACACATAGTGTCTTATAAATCCATTTACTTCAGCTATACTTTCATAAATATTTAGAGAAATTTTGAAGCGACACGGATTACACATAATTGAGCCATAAAGGCCAAGAACTGTTCTAATAATAGGTTCTGTTGAATTTTTCATTTCACTAATCAGCATCAACAATCCAATGGCCTCTGACGTCTATGGGTCTTTTAAAAGGAAAATCTAGTTATTTATATATGCACACACACACACACACACACACACACACACACACACACACACACACCCACCCACCCACCCACCCACCCACACACACACACACACACACACACACACACACACACACACACACACACACACATATATATATATATATATATATATATATATATATATATATATATATATATATAGGTTTCTGTTAAAATGAAATATTTATGGAACATTCTGGAATATATGAATATATTTTCACTGAAACTTAAAGGAAATGCTGACTAATCTAACCGATATTTTTTTACCTTATATTAAACAAAATATCGTAACCACATCCAACATTCATGTGTGTTTCCAATGTTACATCTTAACAAAATATATGCCGCTTCCCGTAATCAACCTTGGTGTTATACCTAAACAAAAATATGTTGTCAACGTAAATAGACTATACAAAATTTAGAAACTGCGATAACATAATTAAACACAAGAGTACCACTGACGATATATGAAAACTTGAAAAATGGTGCAACTGCACTCGATAGATATTGACACCTGCGAAGCAAACTATCGATCTTTACGGTTGCGGAAAAACTGCAGTGCAACTCTTATGGATGCATATAAGCATGTGTCAATCTATAAACGTATAAACATATGTATGTTTTTGATGCGGCATGATGCCAAATTTGTGTAGGGAATACCTTAAAATATAAACGACATATCTCTGAATAGTCCGCTACAAGCGTGAAATTAATAAGACAGTGTAATTGTCCTTTGCGTTTTTTTTAAACCTTGAACTATATATATATATATATATATATATATATACACATATGTGTGTGTCTGTGTGTGTATGTATATATATATATATATATAACAAAGAGGGTCTGTTAAGATACAAGGTGGACCATAACGCACCAGAGTACTCAATACTTAGGGTAGTAGAGTGGGGTGGATAATAGGAAAAGAATCAGGACCCCGACGGCTGAGCTCCCACCGTTTCGTCAGCTAGATCCGAAAAGTTCGGATCTAGCTGTCGAAACGGCCGGAACTCAGCCGTTGGAGTCCTGACTCTTTCCCTATATATATATATATATATATATATGTGTGTGTGTGTGTGTGTGTGTGTGTGTGTGTGTGTGTGTGTGTGTGTGTGTGTGTGTGTGTGTGTGTGTGTGTGTGTATGTGTGTGTGTGTGTATCAGCATCATCATTTTACATCCACTTTCCATGTTAGCAAGGGTTGGACTGATTGTCAGGGTCAGGAACCTGACAAGTTGGAATGACTTGACTTGCTCATACGTGCCATATTTGACATGATTTCCGCTGTTGGACGCCCTTCTTAATGCCAACAACCTTAAAGACAGTACTGGTGCGTTTTTTTCGTGGCATCGCTATTACTACAGAAACAGTATACTGGATGTGTTTTTGTGGCATCGACATTAATACTTTACAGTATGTAGTGGGTGCGTTTATTGGTGGCACCAACACTAACACTTTACAGGTTGTACAAGGTGTATTATCTCAAGATACCATCACTAGAGAGTTTGATACATGCTCGTCCAGACTAAAGTGTTTTCTCAAAATCCATATTGTCTCTGTTTTATCAGCATCACTGTAGCCTCCTGTTCTCTCTCTACACTTATTGTGTTGCATTGCTAGTAAAAGTAGGCGGGGCATTTTTAGTATGGCACATCGACAGTCAGCTCGGTCATGTATCACCTCCTTCGTGAGGTTCAATTTCTGGAGGTCATTCTTCACAACTTCTTCCATCGTCTTCCTAGGTCTCCCTCTTCCACAGGTTCCATTCTCGTTAAGCTCTCGGCACTTTTTTTAATACATATCAGCACAATCTTCTCTCTTGCGTGCTACATTTGATTTCTCTTATGCTCAGCGTTCTTCCTTAGTTCACTTGTGCTCCGTAGTTTTTGTATACAAATATTTTACATTAAGCGTTACATGCATGCTTCCTTTCTTTTTAGCCGTCGTAGATCTTCTCTACACTGTACCCATGTCTCATTGCCATGTAACATAGCCGTTCGAACAAAAGCATCATATAATCTGCCCTTCACTCTGCAGAATTTAACAGTTCCATGAAATTTTTCCTGCCCAATCTTACTTTGGCTACAGCACATTCGTTACATTCACTCCCACTGTGTGTCCCCGGTCTATAGTGGGTACACCGTGTGGAATTTCTACCTATTGCTTTTATACATATCGAGCACGGTTATTTCGTAGATGGCAGCATAGTTTTATTCACTTTCCTGCTTACTAAAATTTAGTCTTTACTAGGTTTACTTTCAAACCCTTTGATTCCAGACTTGGCTTCCATATTTAGAACTTCTCTGGTTCTTCTATCGTTTCGGCAATGAGGAGTTTATCACCAGCATATAAGAGCTCTTAGAGCTAACAAGCTTTGAATAGCTCTATTATGGCCTGAAGGACTATAATAAATAAGAGAAGCTGAGGACTGATACCAAATGTACTCATTGTTAACCCTCATCTTGCTGACTGCTCTCCTGCATATGGCTTGCACAGCCCTTACGGGGCATTCACCTAGCCATAACATCCACTAGATTACAAGGTATATGTTTCTGTGAAAGGTTTTTTTTTTCAGGTCGACATATGTTATTTATAGAGGTTTATTCTTAGCTAAATATTTCTCCTGCACTTGGCTCAATAGCAAGATGGCATCGGTAGTGCTTCTCCCTGGCATAAAGCCAAACTACATCTCATCAAGTTTAATTCTATCCTTAATCAGATTTGTTATCACTTTTTCTGTAACCAACATGATCTGATCCAGCAATTTCATGCCTCTGTAACTGCCCACCTCTAGTGCGTCTCATTTACCCTTGTAGTAGTTGAGAATGATGTTGCTACGCCAGTCATTGGGTATGACAACTTGGTGTACTACCTAGCTTATTATATGAGTGACTAGCCTGTTTCCTGCTCCACTGGATAATTAAATGATCTCAGAGACAATCCCTGAAGATTCAGCTGCTTTCCTTCCTCCATATTCCTAATTGTCTTATCTAACATATTGCTGTCAAATTTGATTCTCTTCTTCACTCACTTATTCCTGGGAGGGACTTGGAGGTTGAGTCCTCAGACACGCTTTTAAGAGAGTACTATCAGAAGCAACCGTTTACAAATGAACCAGATGGATCTCCAAGTGCGACTAACAAAACTTGTTGATGTTATCCAAACATCATATTCGTGGTCTACCTCTGGGTCTCCTGCCGGTTGACATTGCTCGTAAAATTTGTCCTGTGAAAATTTCTTTAGATATTCTAACCACAGGTTTGTAGTATCGGAGATTTCTCAATTCGAAAAAGTAGTGGATCAACCTGGAGTGACCTCCGGATCCCAGGAACCCTCCTCTACAAATGTCAGCTAACTGATCTTGCACCCACCGGTGTTGACAGACACTCTTCCCACATGGCTGCGCATGTCAATCATATTCATGAAGATTACGAAGAGATGTGACAGTACTTGGCGGAGAACGACACGCACATTGAACAATTTCGACTTAACACCATTCATCCGAACACAAATATTAGGGCATTCGTATAAGAATTTCAAAACAACAAAACCTTTCCACAACATCCCCAAAAGAATATACACTTCTTGGAAATGCTCCCACGATTTTTCGAAGGACTGCAGCTGAATGAATGTTCGGCTGTGCTACGGGCGGAGTAAACACAACACTGTTCTCTAGTCAGTTTGGAATCAACATCTTTGTACGAGACAGACAGCATAGACTTTATCAGAGACGCTTAACAATACTTAGAACAATCGTGTTTGTCTCTTGTAAAAATTGGGATTATCACTCTCAACTGCCATTGCATTGATTCCTTTACAGAGATTCAGGCCACCCGGTACACACGAGCAAACCAGAGCATACATTATTTTTATAAGGCTTTTAATATCTCGGGCAGAATTTCACCGTCCCCAGAGGCCTTGCCACATCGAGCGCTTTATTTGCGCTGGTGACCTCAACCTCCGAGAGGTTAATTTTATTTTGCTGTGCTTGATTATGTCTATAATGTACTTTATGTAGATAATGAAGAGAAGTGAGTTCAACACAGTGCCTTTTGAGACTTCACAACTGACTTTGACTGAACTTGATCGTATTCCTTCGACCACAACATGCTTGGATCTGTTTGGCAGGAAACGTTTAATCCACTACAGTAGCTTTCCAGTAGCTTCTTCAACAGGATGCTGTGACCGACCCTGTCAAAGGCCTTGCTAAAGTCAAAGTAAATAATATCCGAGTTGAAGCCAAATACCCAAGCATTTCAGATGTCATCAAAGTGATACAAAATCTGTGTCAGGCGGTCCCTGCCATAACGGAACCCATGCTGATTGGAGTTCAGCAGATTGTTCCTTTCAAGAAAGGGAATTATTCTGGATCTCGCCACTCTTTCAAATACCTTTATGATATGAGAGGTCAGTAAAATTGGACGTTAATTCACTGCAAGGGACTTGAAAACTGGGAAGATAGTATAAGGAAATGTTCAGGGATATAGCCTGCGTTCAGTGAGTTTCTCCAAAGATTAGCAAGAGTGGATGCAAGTTGATGTCGGCAATTCTGCAGAACGATAGCAGGGAACCTATCGGGGCTGAGTTGTGCTTGAGTTTGTTCAGTGCCTCTAATACAAAATTTTTTTCGTAACCGTAATACAATTTTCTGTTAGTTGACCTATACTAGAGGGTTTCACTGATAGGGTTATGTGTTATAATTTCCCAGTTCTATGTTATGGAAAGAAGTTGTGGTGAATCTTTGGAATAGTGCTTAATAAATATCAATGGCCCTAATAGTTGTTCAAAAGTGGCCCGCCAATGGAATATGTTGCACCCGCCTGCTCTAATATATCCGGGGCGCCTAGCGTTATGTTACATATAGTGTGTTGGGGGTTTATATCACTGATACAGTCCATATCTACCATATCAAGATTGTTGAAAACAGAGCAATATTGTTTCTGCTGTATCTCAGTCATGGTTTTAGTGTCACCATAGGGAGCGGGGGATTATTTTCATCAGTCAGAGGGCCAACAGTGGGGATAGTGACCTTGTGTCTTTTGACAAATCAAAGAATACTTTGGGATTGAGTGTGATTTTCTCGATGATCTAGTTCTCGTTAGCTTTTCTATGGTTATTGCTAATGGTCTTCATGCTGCTTTGGAGGTTATGCGTTTTTTATTCAAGCAATGCAATAGTATTTGAATGGTGTGTGGTTGCTGGCTGTATTTTAGTTGGTTGAATTTTTTGCTAATTCTTTTTATTTTTCTAATGATAGTTCCTCTATTCCTGGAAATTCTGCACTTAGTTTTGTACACAGATCTTGTTGGGGTATGTTTTGCACATATATTTGTAACGGTGTCCGTAAATACCTGTCAAGATGTTTTGATGTTGGTGGAGGTGAGTGTCTGTGTGAAAGATCAGTCGAGATGTGAAAGATCGTGAATGATTGCATCCGAGTTTGCATTATGAAGACCTAAGTTATCAAATGGGTGGGCTGGAGAGAGGTCATTGTGTTTAATCTTTGGCTGGGGGAATCTCAGATTACAGACAACCATGTTATGGTGTAAGCGGAGGGTTTTTTTCCACTGCAGTATTGTGAATGGTGTTTGTGTGGTTACTAAATACTAGGTCCAAAGTATTTTTGTGACATCTTGATGGTGTGAGCAGATGTTTTGGCAGGAAAACCTCATCCATGAAGTCGATGAGTGACTCTACTACTACCTTGTCAAGGGCTGGCGTGGAAATACTTAGTTTCAAGCTGTTTGCAGATCAATCAACACAGGGAAGATTTAAGTCACCTATAATTAGTATGTTACCAGGTTGGTACTGCTGGATAAAATACTTTATGCTGTTGAGGTATTCCTTGAAGCATAGTAGAGACGTTTGGGTGGCCTATAGAGCCCAACTAATGTTAAGTCGTTGAGTTTATTTTGAACAGAAACTGATTCACAGTAGCCTTTGGAGAATGTGTCATGTGTGACTACTGTAAAAGATTCATGCAAGAAAATGGCAATTCCGCCCTTTCTTCTGCCGACATGATCTTCGTGGATGGTTGTAAAACACCTCACAGTCACTTCAGCTTCTATGTGGGAGTTGTCGAGATGTTTCTCAGTTAGGAAGAAGAAAGGGATGCGGTGTGGATGGTCACCAACCCAATCCTACATAAATTAGATCTTCCATTTTTGTACATTTATGGAAGACTGAAGCCTTGTGCATGAAGCAAAAATATTGAGGCTAGAGGAGTGGCTGGCTTTGACTGTTTCAGTGGTCTTGTTGTTGGTTTCTTGGTTAATGATAGCAGTGAGAATTTGTGTACTAAGGTGATAGCAGAGATTCGTGTTGCGTGCTGGCTAGAACGTTTTTGTATCTCTTTGGTCACATTCATCATATATAAAAACGGGTTTTACTGTTTAGGGAACGACTGCTACCTGGAGTTGTTGTAGTTGCACTGTTTAATAAAATTATGTTTGTTGGTATGTTTGCTGTATTTTGGGGGAAATTCTGGACCAACACTACTACATCAGGGGGTGCTTTACTGTAGGTTTGCTGTTGACTTGGGCTCTCATTTTAATTTTTATTCATGCACCGAGTCCCCGGAATATGAGTAAAGGTACAACCTTGCTGCAGACATAATTTGTCGCGTCGGAAATATCGGCAGATTTTAGAATTCCGTGTTACGTGTGTGTGTTTTTAAATATGGTATAGATTTAGTAATTGGTAGTGGTGGAGAGGCTTTTGTAGGATATGTGCCTTGGTGTTGGCTGTTGCTGTTTGTATGAATTTTGCGACTTGTCCTAGGTAGGTGCATGGATATGCAGTCACTGTTTGTACATAATATGTTGCGCACTGAATAGCGGCATATCTTTGGTTTGCAGGTGTGTGCTGTGATAGATTTTAATTTGAATATGGTTTGCAAATTTCTCTTGGGGCTGTGAGGTATGTTTTTGGTTTGATATGGAGCGAGGTGAGGGAGAGAGGACTGCTTCATCGGTGGCTGGAGTAGTACTAGTAATAGCGGTACAGGATGACAACAATGATAATAGTTGGTTTCTTGAAGTATTTTGAGATGGAGGGGGGACGGACAGGGAGGTATAACTGCTTCATCACTAATTGGAGATGTAGTAGTTAGTAGTATTAGTGGATGCAGACAGTGATGATGTTTTGTCTCTTGGGGAAGTTTGAGAAAGTAGCAAATTTGAAAAGCTGGAATGTGAAGGATAGGTCTTGTTATTGCTGACCTTGTCATTCATCGTGCTTATATTTAGGAATGGTCATGTCAGGAGCTGCTGGCCTGGTTGCTGTTGTTGTTGATGTGACTATGGCTGCTGTTGTGGCTGTTGTTGTTGCGTCTGTACATGTATTGTAGTACAAACTTGATATAAATATCCAATGGTTTAGAACACGCAGTCCGTGGGACTGAGTATAAAGCCAACTCATTCAGTCTGTTATAATGTGATGCAGTTACCTCTAGTAAGATATTTGATCGTATAGGAATCTCCCCGCAGGTAACACCACAATATGACACACTGAATTGGCTGACGTTAAACCCAACGAAACTTAAGTATCTGTTTATGTCATTGTTGTGACTGATTATATGTGTGTGTGTGTGTGTGTGTGTGTGTGTGTGTGTGTGTGTGTGTGTGTGTGTGTGTGTGTGTGTGTGTGTGTGTGTGTGTGTGCCTTGACACATGATGTGAGAAACTTCCGATTACTAAGCCTCAGACCTAGCCTTAATGTAAATACTTAATGTAAATACTAATCTCTACTATGGTATTGAGTAGACATTCTCGCGACCAACGATATGTGTGTGTGTGTATATATATATATATATATATATATATATATATATATGTATAGTTAACAAATAAAAAGTAAACAAAAGACAGGAGGCAATTTTACAGTTGTATTAGTTTCACGCTACGTGGAAGTGGGGGATATATATATATATATATATATATATATATATATATATATATATATATATATATATATATATATATATAAATATATATATATATATATACGAGTATATGCATAGGTTATATTTAATTTGTTGGGATTCAACAA
>OZ024741.1:353379663-353404663 GCA_964016885.1 Eledone cirrhosa
CTTTATTTTATCGACCCCGTAAGGATGAAAGGCAAAGTTAACCTCGGCGGGATTTGAACTCAGAATGGCAAGGGCCGTAACTCTATGCGTCAAAGCATGGCGTCCGACCCTCTACCGATACTGCCAATTCACCGCCATATTTACCACTAAATAATGCTTTCTGATTTAGGCACAAGGCCAACAATTTAAGGGAAAGGGGAAAGTCGATTAAATTGACACCAGTGTATTACCGCTACTTTATGTTTTCGACCTCGTAAGGATGAAAGGCAAAGCTAACCTCAGCGGGATTTGAACACAGAACGTAAAGGGCCGTAACTCTATGTCACTAAGCATGGTGTCCGGTGCTCTACCGATACTACTAATTCACCGCCCTCATTTACCACCGAATGGTAATAAGCAATATCGGAAAATTATTTACTCATGACTAAGGTAATAAGGTAAATAATACAATTTTACAGCACATTATGTTAGGCTCTAGTTCAGAAGCACTATTTCCCCCATGATAAATTATTCTGTGGTGCCCCAATTCTCCTGGTATCCTAAATACGTGTTTATTTTCTTCGCTTAATGAAATACTGCGTGCTTTCGGCTTTTAAACTCGGCGGAGTCTGTCTCTCCAGATATGAACAGTCGACTTTTTCCAACAAAAAAGAAGAGTGAGAGCGACAGAGAAAAAGTGTGAAAGAGATATAATTGAAGAATCGACCCCAGAACTGTATTTATCGACATCGAAGGATGAAAGGCAAAGTTAACCTCAGCGGGATTTGAAACCAGAGTGTAGAGAACTAGTTCGAACACTGCAAAGCGTTCTACTCGATGTTCTAGGTTAATACACCGTCTCAATGTACTTATTTTAATATATCGTTAATCCAGCCCTAATTACAGAGGGTTGGACGCCATGCTTTGCAGCATAGAGTTACGTCCCTTTACGGTCTGAGTTCACGTCCCGCCGAAGTTAACTTTGCCCTTCATCCTTACAGTGTCGATAAAATAAAGTACCAGAAACGTACTATTGTCGATTTAATCGACTTCCCCCTCCCCCCAAATTACCTGCCTTGTGCCTATATAAGAAATCATTATTACATAAATCCCGCCGAGGTTAACTTTGCCTTTCATCCTTACGGGGTCGATAAAATAAAGTACCAGTAATATACTGAGTAATTGCTGGCCTTGTGCCTAAAGTAGAAACAATTATTACATTATTGAGTAATTACCGAATAATTTCTTAAATTTGTCATGTCTTCAAAACGGAGTTTTTTGTTGTTATTATTGTAGTCGGCTCCTTTTGAAGTGAAGTTAATCACTGGTGAAGTTAATCACTGGTGACAATCTTATCTGTTTAGACATATTTACATGATACTAATTTATCCGTCAACTTATCTATCCATTCATCCATCCATCTATTTTCTCATACATTATATATGTAGTTATATTTCTGCCCTTGCAACTGTCTATCTTTATCCCCATGAATCCACTCTACTCTCTCTCTCTCTCTCTCTCTCTCTCTCTCTCTCTCTCTCTCTCTCTCTCAGATATATATATATATCAATCTGTCTATCTAGCCAGCTATCTACCGTCATCTCTCTCTTTATATATATATATATATATATATGTGTGTGTGTGTGGAGAGAGAGAGAGAGAGAGAGAGAGAGAGAGAGAGAGAGAGAGAGAGAGAGATGGAGAGATATCTCTATATCGACTCTGCATCACTCCATGCATTGAGTACTCCCTTTATTAGTGATCTCCTCGGTCTCAACACACACACACTTATAAATATATGTGTGTGTGTGTGTGTATAACATATATACATATATATATATATGTGTGTGTTTTATCCCGGGTTCAATCTGGGGTAACCACAGTAAGTAAGGTACTCAATACATAGCAGAGTATAAATATTTAATATAGAAATGGCTTCTACAGGACTAGAACTGTTTCATTCGGAGGAAATCATCAGGAAATCCCTTTGTATAATATATACACACACACATACACACACACACACATATATATATATATATATATTATTAGAAAATATATAGCTTTCACCGTATTTTTAACTAAAGGGATTTTAGATATATATATAACAAAGGAATTGTGGTAAGGAACCAGATGGACCATAACGCACCAGAGTACTCAATACTTAGGGTAGTAGAGTGGGAAATAGGAAAAAGTATGACCCCGACGGCAGAGCTCAAGCCGTTTCGACGGCTATTTCTGGACTGGTCATACTTTTTCATATATATATATATATATATATATATATATATATATATATATATATATATAGGTGTGTGTGTAGTAATATGAATAAACATAGCAGTAGTAGACAACAAGTGTCGTCGCCCGTCAATAGTAGTCGCCGGTTGTAAAAAAATATACCCGAACTACTGAAGACATTAATTCAATTATTCGTTCGTTCATACATTCATTCATTCTTACACTTTTGTTTCATTCATTCATTTGTGCATTAATTTATTCTTTCATTCACACAACCAATCAGCCTGTGTCAGTCAGTCAGTAACAACAGGCCTCCATACAAACAAAACAGACTGGCAGACATGCGCACAGACATGCCGACTGCTGACACGCAGACGCAAAGGTACGCATTCATGAAGGCACACAGGATTGTAGCCATCCAACCCACCCTCTCTCTCTCTCTCTCTCTCTCTCTCTCTCTCTCTCTCTCTATCAATCAGCCACCAAACCGTCCTGACGGCCAGACAACCAACCAGCAGACTTAGCAGGCAAGCCAGTCAGTAGTGCAGGTATTCTGGCAGAAACATGCAGGTACAAACACATACAGGTGTGCAGGCATGAAGACATACATAAATCAAACATTGAAGCGCTAGACTAAACTGGGTTCTATCTCATGATTTATCTTCGTAAAATTAGTCGTAGTGTGCGCAATTAGTTGTCGTGTGTAGCCCTCAGACAACACATATGTGACCCATGTAGCCCTCGGGGGACCCTCAGCTTGACATGCCTGATCTGGATCGATTCAACTAACTATTACCTTCCCACATAAGTATGACCCTGCGTCTAGCAACATAATCTCGAGATAAATGGTAGGATGATGTATAACATGCATAAGTAGTGAAAGAGTCACTCGCTGGGAAGAAAAGCTTAAAACCTCCCATCTGTAACAATAATGGAGCTAAAGGCGAGCGAGACACTGCCCCCTGGTGCAGATACAAACTATGCAGTGTCGAAATGCCTCAACAGATTAAGATCTGGTGTTGGTCGTGCGAAAGCCAATCTGGAAAAATAGATATTTAAAGGATGGGAACGTTGCGTGTGACTGCGGCATCGAACCACAGACTATGCAGCACCTCCTAATATGCCCCTTACTGGAGCACCCTTGCACAGCCTTGGACTTGGCAGAGTTTAATGAGAAAGGACAGCAATGTGTTCAGCTGTGGTAGAACCACATCTAGCCAAACTTTGTAGCCGACGCTCTTGTGAACACGATAAGAAGAAGAACATACTCCAGTAGGATGTAGGAAGTGCACGTTACACTACATTCAGATTTCGAATTCAGCCAAGGTCAATAAAATAAATATCAAGCATGTTTATGATTAATCTACTCACTAGTCCTTTCGAAAAACTACTGTTTCTGGGTAATATTATCTATTTCTGCCAGTGCTACCCAATGATACACGTGTATCAAACACAGACCTGCCAACCACTAAAAATCCAAACGGGGAGTACCATGAAAAAAGTGCCTCAAAACGGGAAGAAATTGGGCAAAATGGGGAGATTTTACATAATGAAAGCTGTAGCCAGTTTCACAAGAGAAGACATCTCTCACCCACCCCAAAGTGGGTAGGAGATCTCCCTGTCGGACGGTGAGAGTTGACAGGTCTTTAGACATCGAAGTCTCGTTGGTTCAGTAAGACAACATGAGGAATATGACATGGGCTATTAGCCGAATTCAAACTCCTGAAGCCGTTTCGCTATGGTTCTGGGTAACACATTTAAATCTCCACGCTACAGTTCTCCTAGATGTCGAACGATTCTGGAAAAAAAACTCCGCTCGAACTGCTGAAGATCTGTCTAAGTAGTGGCATTTTCTATCACTCCCTTAAGGCTTTACGATCTTATAAACACTTGAACTGATGAAGGGCCTCTAATTTAAAAGCAACGAAGGAAATATATCTTGGTTACATTGAGAAAGTAGAATAAGTACATCCCACTCATTGATATTTTACATAATATTGAGTATTGTTAAAAATTATTTATCACGTGATCAAATAAGCTCTATTCTCTCCATTGGAACCAAGAGGTGGAATGCGCATACGGTTCTGCACGCCGGATAGTGTTCTTCCACATTGTCCAGACACTTATTGTGATAGCGATATTGGTCGTCAAGTCGAGTTGAGATTCCCTTGTTTGAATGGTTTTATTAATTTTTATATTTTACTCATCTACCAAATCTTCCACGGTGAAAAAAAGAAGTGTTTTCGTGATCACAAGTACTTATCAATGGGAGATCAACGATCTTTGAATTTTCCACAGAAATTTGGTACACGTTCATTATAACTATAGAGTAGTGCTTCCCAAATTGGGTTCCGCAAAGGAGTGTCTGGGTTCCGTGAAAAAAGGTAGAGGGGGTATATTTATATTACCACCATGTAACAGTATTAGACTTTAGAGTTCCCTAAAAAGTTTCTGAACAAAAAAGGGTTCCGCGTTTGAAAACGTTTGTGAAACCCTGCTATAGGGAACTGAGGCAATACAGGAAAAAATCTTCTACTTAGAAACATAGCGAAACACTTGTAGCAAATTTGAACCCACTTTCTAGAGGCTTATACCTTATTCACTCAGCTATTGCATGTTTACACTATTTCCAAATCAAATTAACTTCTACGTCAGGACGGAAGATGTAGTCATCATGCAATGATTCAGAGGAATATGTATATGAATGGTTTTACTATCCATATCTGAATGTCTGTAGCAGGATTAACATTTAACATTGCAAGGCAAATATACTCCTCTATTGAATAAATTTCCTAATAAATAAGGCTAATGAGGGAGTCTCTATGTAGTTGCTCCCCTTGGTAAAAACAGCTGCCAAATGTCTCCCAAATGCCTACCTTACTTAAATGTGTAAGTATACATTACACAAGGTAGTTTTAAATATCATTTATATCTCTTATTACAAGTATATATAATACAGTATATAAAAACATACTTACACACACACACACACACACACACACACACACACACACACACACACACACACACACACACACACACACACACACACACACATATATATAATTATATATATACATATATATATATATATATATTAGTTTTGCGAGGTTTTTGATATGAAATCGTGTGTCGAAACAAATATTGTTATACTTGGGGAGGGTCATATTTGTGTAATATTGCCAGAATTAATAACAGAACACACTCACTGTTTCGTTGGTTTTCGCTTTTCGCTTCTGTGTCCTTTATATCGGTTAATGGCAACATTGAGGACCGAATAAATTAAATTAACCGATATAAAAGACACAGAAGCGAAAAGCGAAAACCAACCAAACAGTGAGTGTGTTCTGTTATTAATTCTGGCAATATTACACAAGGGCGGTAAATTGGCAGTATCGGTAGAGGGTCGGACGCCATGCTTTGACGTATAGAGTTACGGCCCTTGCCATTCTGAGTTTAAATCCCGCCAAGGTTAACTTTGCCTTTCATCCTTATGGGGTCGATAAAATAAAGTATCAGTAATCTACTGGGTAATTGCTGGCCTTGTGCCAAAAGTAGAAACAATATTACACAAATATGTCCCTCCCCAAGTATAACAATATATATATATATATATATATAACAATATATATATATATGCATCTCTACATTGCAAAATAAATGTAGTCACCCAATAAAAACCAATGTTACATATGTACACATATCAATTACAGTATAGAAGAGTCATTTTAGTTATTAAATTTATTTCTTGATAACAAAATTTTCGTCGTACTGTTGGCGACCTGGTCAGTGACACGGTTCACTGCAACTCCATGCAGTGTGCATGTAAGGAGTGGGTTCAACGTTGTGTGAGTACGCGCACACGTGAATACGTAAATTCGCGCGGAGAAGGAAGTAGAGAGAGAAAGAGAGAGGGGGGTGGTTATCTTAATATCATGTAGGAAAACAGAAAGAAAATCAAGTATGAAACGACGTGAATTCAAAAGTGAGAGGTATGGAAAAAAGATAACAATTGATTTCGTTCTTAGAAAGAGATTTATAAGGCGTGGATAATTGCTATAATATGACGTTACAATCTTCCGCACAAATATGAACTGTGTAAATGATCTGAATTGCTATCTCCGAGAAGTTGAACCAGCTTGCCAATTTAAGTTGACTAGATAAGTGAGTGCTAACATACTTTATATGGTGAGCCAAAAACATGATTCCTCATTAGTTTAGCATAAATGTTCTCTTTTCCACTCATATTTAGCATTCTATTGACATCTGCTGGGCATGCCTTATACTGTGCATGCCTTCTTTTCTCTGTCTCGTATCACTCTGTCTGGTCAGTTATTTTCGAATTTTATTGAGATTTTGAATTGAACATTCCACTTTTTAAAATTATGTATATGTCTTCCACATCATTGTAATATTTTATGTTTATTCCCAGGACTATATTTTTACGGATTGCATTGTACAGCGTTTTTGCCGCCACATCATGCCTCACAGGTAGATAGTAGCGTGATGTCATCTTTGGACAGTAGCTTCTGATGCAGTAGCCATCCTTGATGTTTATTCCACAAAGTCTGCATCTGTTGTCACACCTATGTATTTTGCCTGCATCTCTATATCATTTGTGAATCAGATATTTTGTAAATATTTCCTTTTCTTGGATTGCAAAAGCAGATCCTTCAAAGTGAGAGTTTATATACCGATTGTTGGTCCAGCATAGACTTCTTTGTTTATCTATATTACTCTCACTTGGAGCTGACTGGCAACATAGCCAGGCATGATTTTTTGCTATTAAGCCTGTAACTTTTCATCCATGGATTAATTGCGGTATTGCTGTGCGATTTCCCTGTGTATGAGGTTTTAGTTATTTATTATGCGGGGAGTATTTCTCAAGGAACTCCTTCCCAATTCTTTGATATTATCTGCCTCGTGTTGACAGCCTTACTCTATAAATGGGCTTCTACGCTTGGTGTTTTGTAGATGTTGTCAGAGGAATATGATGCGATACAGAAATGCTATTTGGATTGATGTGAAGCCTTTGCTTCCCTGTTTACGTGTCAGGTAGAGGCGGTCTATGTCACTGTACATGTGGAAATTTCCGGTTCCGGTTAGAACCTTTCTGGTTTTATCATCAATATCTCGGATCTCATCTAGCGTACAGTGAAGTAGTCCAAATGTTGGTGTCAGCACAGGCGCAGAAAATATGTATGTATGTAAACATGTATGTATGTATGTATGTATGTATGTATGTATGTATGTATGTATGTATGTATGTATGTATGTATGTATGTATGTATGTATGCATGTATGTATTATGTATGCATGTATGCATGTATGTATTATGTATATGAGTGTGTATGTAAAATACTTCTGCATGAAAAATACTAATCAGTGTATCTGTCATGCGTATGTAATTACAATTCAACGTTTTCTAGTATTAGACATTTTGTTGAAAAGTTAATTTACTAATGCCTACTGCTCGCGTAGCGTATTTAACTACACACAAATCTATTGATTATATATTAGTTAATCCAAATTTCATGCCTATATTAGTGGTTAACTAGTTATTCATCAGACTTAACTTTATTACACAATGTGAAGTTTTCACGTTCGCATAATAAAAATGACTTATAAAACAACTTCCATTAGAGCATTATAGGAAAATACTGTTACATACACACCATCAAATATTTAATAGACAAAATGAGATTTTCCTTTCAACATTACAGTAAATGAAAATAATTATTTGTCAAAACGTCTGCGTTTGCAAAACTTTTTTACGTAGTAGTAGTAGAAGTGTGAAGCATTTTTCTGCTTTCCAAAAAACTACATCTCATATTTTCGTTCGCATTTAGGAAAAAATCTTTTATAATAATAATAATAATGAAATTATTGTGTACAGTGCTCAGGTGCACTACAACTCATCAAAGGTGCATGTATAGTACATAGAATAATGTACAAATGTCAGGAAAATAAACAGTGTATGAGTCATGATATAATAACAATAACAATAATGAAATATTGTGTACAGTGCCCAGGTGCACCACAACCCATCAAAAAAGTGCATGTACAGTACATAGGGCAATGCACAAACATCAGTAAAATGAACAGTGCACACATGTGTGCATGTGTATGGAAGGGGCACATCAGGTGTAGTTTTGGCGTATTTCGGGAAGCAAATGATCTTCCAGTTATAACTAGAGGCGTTCTCTTGAAATTACCAAATATATTCAATATTTTCATCACGTTTCTCTATTTGGTGTGTTTTTTTCAAAATGCCCTATGGTTGGCATATCTCAGTTTGAACTCCCCTTTGAGTTTTTATTTGTGAACTACATCAAAGTTTCGTTTCGTAGAAATAACCTTCGCTTCTTTTAGGATTGCTTCTGCACATATTGCTTCTGTACATATTGCTTCTGTACATATTGCTAGTATCTACATGTATAGATAGACCGTTTTCTTGGAGTATATGAGATATAATATTGATCATATTAGTAACTGTAACTTAATTTGATATTGTGTATTTGAAATATTGTTCTATATTTATGTTTAATTGAAAAAGGTTTAATTGGCATTATCAGACACAGGGATTTAGTAAAAATACGGTTGTAAACCAGAGAATGTTTCAGTATCTTATTTTACTTTGATTGTCGAAGTGTGGATGGTATAAGTAAACTTTATCTTTGAATCCGTTGAATTCTAACGCTATATTATAATAAAAGTTTCCATAAGGAAAAATTAAAAATCCTTCAGTTGATGTTATTGATAACGTTTTTTAAACTATGCTCGATTTTTAAAATAAGTCAACAGTAGTTCAGTTTTAGTACCTGTTATTTTTAGAGGTAAACTAAGTACTGTATGTGTACATAAGGCATTTCTTTAATGTGTCTAATTTCTGTGACCGTTGACGTATTTGCTTATAGCTCTCTATATATCAAACTCTATTCAATAAATGTTATTCTTAGCGGTTCTAGGTTACATAATCCTACAAGGTCACATATCTCTGTGCTTTCGTACATGAAAATAACCAGCTAAATTCGATTTTATGTTGCAGGAAAAATATTTGTCAGAGACTAGAGTTTTATTAGGGTGAGCGATATTCTCTATTTTGCTATTTAGTATAGTTTTATAAATTTTCAAGAATTCTAAAACAATAAAGAGTAGACATGGTGTTCACACACACACACACACACACACACACATATATATATATATATATATAGAAAGAGAACGAGAGAGAGAGAGAGAGAGGAGAGAGATGATTCGACATTTGTTTTTAGTGCTAGGTTTTTGTTCACATAATAACATTACATGCAATACATACATACATACATACATACAGACAGACAGACAGACAGACAGACAGACAGACAGACATAGGAGAGAGATAACATCATGAGTGTTGGGAAGGAGCTCCTTGAAAAATACTCATTGCATGATAACCAAAAATTCACACACAGGAAAATTGAACAACAATACCGCAATGAATCCATAGATGAAAAGTTGCATGCTTACCAGCAAAACATTATGCCTGGCTATGTTGCCAGGTAGCTTCAAGTGAGAGTAATATAGATAAACAAATTGTTTACAATCGTTATATAGACTCTCACTTTGAAGGGTATGCTTTTGCAATCCAAATAACGGAAATATCTACAAAATACCTCATTCACAAAAGAGATAGAGATGCAGGCAAAACACATAGGTGAGACAACAGATGCAGACTTTGTGGAATAACATCTAAGATGTCATCCATATCATAAACATTTGTCCAAAAATGTCATCCCGGTACTATCTGCCAATGAGGCGTGATGTAGTGGCCAAAACGCTATACAATGCAATCCGTAGAAAGGATGGCTCCGACATTAAAAATAACAAGTTACAGCAAAGTGGGTGACATATACATGTATAGTATGAAAGTGTACAGATGGAATGTTCCATTCAAAACCTCAATAAAATGCAAACACAACAAACCAGACATAGTGATATGAGACAGAGAAAAGAATGCGTGCACAGTAGTGGAAGTCAGCTGTCCAACAGATGTCAACATAATGGTAAAGATCAGGCAAAAAGAGAACATTTATGCTGAACTAATGAGGAATCTGAAGATACTCCAGCCTGGCTATACCTTTAGATTTATACCTGTGATCACTGGGGCTCTTGGATACGTTACTAACTGCCTCAGTAGAAATCTTGAGAAACTGGACTTCATTGAACTATAAAATCATCGCTAGATAGGAAGTTGCAATACAGTCCATTATTGGAACTATAAAATTATGTAAAACCTCTCAGATATTCTGCATGAAATAACTGCGTATACACATGTATAGAGACAGCAATATATACACGTGTACACATATAACACGAAATATGCAGATCCAGACATACAATAACACCATACCTGCACACACACACACACACACACACACATATATATATATATATATATATATATATATATATATATATATATATATATATATATATATATATATATATATATACAGACATATATACGTCTTTACCTAGTTGATGTCAAAATGTAAATGAAACAGTTTTGTGTCGATGTTAGAAACCGACTCTCTCTTTCATTGGTGAAAATTTATAAAATAATAAAACCAGAATAATATACATACATACATACATACATACATACATACATACATACATACAGCTTGTTTGTTAAATTCATCATGTTTTCCATACAGATCTTCACTAGCTTTCCGTCCGATTTTTGTTGGGGTGTCTTTTACAGCGAATGAACCTCTCATATTGAACTGCCCCAAATGGCCAAACAACTCTTGTTAGAAATTACCGCCCAATAGCCTGCCAGAACATCACGTAAAAAGTATATACAGGATGCCCCAATTTGTTCTTGTATGATCATTGTGCCACCAAAAACACCATAACACTTTAGCTGGAGCAAAGGAGATGTGAGAATGTACAGAGTAGCTCCAAATCAAGAATTGCAGGAACTTGAATGTAGTGTGGCTGGACTACCAGGTTTTGGATAGTATACCACTGGGTGGATTATCAAGATTTTCAAAATTAGCCAAGGTCATACAACCACTAATAGCTGCTAAGGAACGCTTAACCAATACATGGTGCACCATTTTGCCTCTTTGGGGTAATAAGGAGCAAATTGAGCCTGATAGCATTCATCACCATAAAGGCATCTTTCAAGGTGATAGCTTGTTAGTGCTGTTCTTCGTCCTCTCAGTAAAGCCACTATAATACCAGATGGCAATACATAGTTGTCTTAGAAATGAATCCAGAAGTATCTACCATATTTCCTTTGTCGATGATTTGAAACCGTACACGCCGCATAAAAAAGACAATTAGACCTCATTACCCAATTTTATACAGATATTGCAAGGAGATTTGGTGAGTCCAAATGCGCATTTCTGACAATAAAACCTGGAAAGGTTGCGCCCTCCTCTGAAAACATAAAAATGAATGACTTGATGATATAATCTTTACAGCCAGGTGATAATTATAGGTTTCTTGAACAGTATGGGAATGCCACATATGATAGACCCATAAATAAAGAGAGAACCAGGAATGAATTCTTTAGGAGAGTAAAGAGAATATGACCGTAAAACCTCTCAGCGTACAGCAAGCACATTGTTCATAATACTTTGATGTGCCCATCCTAACACCAACATTTGGACTGCAAGACCTGAGCGAGATGGATGTAATGACTCGCAAGCTTCTCAGCTGATATGGACAGGCTATATTTCTCATTCCATACCGGGCCTAAAATTCATATTAACATCTTATCAGACTCAGATGATAACATTGACGCAACATCTTTGTCAGAACAGAAGAAAAATGTCAGCAGCCATCTCACCTAGGTTTACCAGCATGAATATAATAATATTGTTAGGATAGCCACTGATCTAGAAAAGAGAAATGAAATAAAACCTGATACAAATCTCTCTTCCAAGAATATTGGAAGACTATTCAATGCTTGAACAAAATAAAAACAATGGACCAATTCACTGAGAATGTTGTATGGGCGTGTTTGAGACGAAAATCAAAGACCATAGATGGGAGAAACCATACTAAAAGCCTGGCATGGAGTTCCGACAAGTTCATAACATCACAACTTGAAGGATAAGTCCATGCAATCCAGAAACAAGAAATGCCCACCAAGTACCTACTGCACAAAAGAGGGAGATCATCGGTTGACAATAAATGAAGTACGTGCAAAATACAGATTGACGATGTTAGCCACATTATTGCTAACTGTGAAAGAACATCTTATCGTTACTATCTCACCATGAGGCATGATATGACAGATAGAACGATTCGGAATGCATAACGGAAGATGAAAATAAAATCAAATAGGCAGGAATATGTTGTGATTGGTGGCTCAAAGGAATACTTATGGAACCTAAAAATAAAAACAACCACCAAATTAAAGTACAACCGGCCTGTTTGGGACCACAAATTAAAAATATTCTCTGTTGTAGAAGCCAGCTGGCTACTTGATGTCAATGAGGTAAGAAAAGGGCAAGTGAAGGAAGATATCTACGGACCATAGATGAGGGGTTTGCAGATCCAGAATCCAAGATACATGTTCAGCTTCATACCTGTTATTATTGAAGCTACAGGTTATATACCAATCTGCCGGGACCAAAGTATAACTGAACTTGCATTTGTGGAAAAAGAAGGTAACCCTTAATTCATAAGCTACAGATGGCCATGATATCTGGAATTTTCAAAATGTGTTAAACATTCTTACGATTCAAAGGATGAACCCTTACACAAGAGACGGCGACAATTTCCCTTTCTTTACAAAAGTAAACTAAAAAAATAAACTCAAAATCAAGAGAAAGAGAGAACATACATACATAATAATACATACATACATGTAAACAAAGCGGTTGATTTAGAAGCGTTGGTAAAATTTGAAATTTAAAATGTGTGCGCCCCAATACAAATGAATATAATAATAAGCGATCACTACAAATAATAGCAGAGTCGTGTAATACCCTTAGTGGTGGACAAAAGTAGACAATGGCGTCTGGGAGGAATCTCTGGGATGCCGAGCGAATGTGTTTATTATTACTTTAAAGAGTCTTTGGAAGGTGTTAAGCCTGTAGCTAGAAGTGTAAATAATGTGGTTCACTTAAGAACTAGGAAAATTTAAACTTTGAAAGATCGTGCGTCCCAAAGCAAATGACCGCAATTATAATCAATTAGTATAAATGATATCTGAGAAAATCGAATAAAGTTGAGTATATTATCCAATGAAGTCATCAGTCATCCATCCTCTGCATACATGACTCAACAAGCAAATGTATATTAAGTCAAATATACAAACATGCATACTTTCGTTTGACAGGAAAATATATTTTATCAGTCATCCAATATTACTGGTAATTAGGGTGGTGGAGTGGAAAAATTGGTAGAGCATCAGATAAAATGCACTTGAGACATTTATTGTGGTTCTTTATATTCTGCATTCAAATCACGCCGAGGTCAACTTTATAATTCACTTTCCGAGGTAGATTAACCCTTCAGCATTTAGATTGCTCTATATATACTATTATATTTTCACGGTAAAGGCTTTACCTCGCATAATTATCTCACATAATATAGAATCTATGAGATTTTGATATTATTTATTTTGAGAACAATACCTTAACATCAGTATAAGTGGCCAGTTACAACCAGTGTTAACAGAGGTGAGAGAATTCTGACCGGATACGGCCGGTTTAAATGCTAAAGTAGCAGTCAAGTCCTGGGGTTGATTTAATGAATTTTTCCCTACGCTACAGATTTTCTGGCATTGTACCTCAGTTAGAAATCAATATTATTGATAAATTTTTTATCTGTACCAGAGAGATGAAAGATAAAATGGTCACCAGTGTAGTCTGAACATGGAACCTATCTTTAGGCCAATAGTTATACAAAGTTTACCGTTGTATTCTCGTAATCATTCTTGTCTTATTTCAACAACTGTCAGTCGTCAGTTTGCTCTCCTTAGGTTCTCTTCATTTGTAATCCGATATCGGCATGTGACTTTGATAATTCTGAGACACAATTGATGCACATATGCATACACATACACACATAAACACCGCACATATACATATATATATACTGTATATATGTGTGTGTACGTATGTGCATATATATTTATACATACATACACACACTTATATATATATATATATATATATATATATATGAGAGAGAGAGAGAGAGAGAGAGAGATATGCGCTTGTGTGTGTATAGGTTTGTATCGAATAGTTCTTATATCATTATATTAGCTATGAGCATATACATGCACATATGCATACAGATATTTTAACATTAATTTCTCTGTTCTTTCATGTTTGTGCAGTGATGTATATGCACATATATGTGTACATACATCACTGCACAAATATGTTTATTAGTGTATGCATAAATATATGAATATATTGTTTATGATCATGTATATGTCACAACCAGTTTACTGTGTAGGAATGTTTACACGCATCCAAACACTCTATTTATACAAATATATATAGAGAGAAATCTAAGCAACGAAAATATCATGCAAATATCTGACAACAGTAGATAATCAGGTGTATGGGATCGGATGAAGACGCTCCGATGTTTATGCAGTTTGACAATTATTGAGAAATTGTTGCACCTTAAATGCTGAACGTTTTTATAGAGAGAATGACGTAAACCGTTAGGTCGTAAGCAAGGCCAGATTAAATCGTTTTGAGACCTGACACTTAAAAGTTTATAATGTTTCCTTCATTTATAAAGAATGTAAAACAAAGAAAGAAATTACGGGGAATTACAAATACATTTAATTTGAATAAAATTGTGTCCCTCTTCCCTTCGGGCTCTAAGGATATGTTTATTTTACTTAATGGTTAATCCACCCTGATCGTACGATTGTCATTTAGAGGCGACATCGACATATAGTATATCGAGGTCGAGTCAATCTTGATATAATTTCTCTGTCTGAGATATATGTTTCCTCTAGGTTTTAAACACAGAACACAGCATCTTTTACGGTACCCGCAATGTTTTCAGCAGAGAATTGTACTTACTTTTCTGTTCTGAAATATATTGTTTGGTAAGTTCAGCTATCAGTGATCAAATGTCTCGGTCATGCTCACAACACATTTCCTGTGACTTGGATGTAAATCACAATCGTTTAGTTGCTTCTTAGTTCTTTCATCTAAGACACACACTCATCTTAGTTGATGTAGTACAGTCATATCACGTCGTTGTGGCTTGGTCGTGAATGTTGCATAGATACTTAACTCTGAAAGGATTTAGTCCATCTAGTTGTACCTAGTCACTGCTGATTTTCCTTCGTACACAGAATGAAAGTAAAGGTGAAGTCTTCAACGGTGTTCCTTCAGATTGGGTGAAAGAAATGTCGAAGAGATAGGGTAAATAGAGGAGGGAGATAGCGAGAAAGAGTGTTACCCACCATCTTGGGAGCAACTGATACTGAGCAAATGATTAGTGTAACTGAACATATTAGTGACAGCCGTCCGACTTCACAGCCTCTGTCTAGTAGATGGCATGTTACGGACAGGGCCGGATTAACAATTAAACAAAATAACCACGTTCTTAGAACCCAAAGTAAAGGGAGCACCGAGGCGATATTTTTTCCAATGTGAGATTTGTTATAGGACAAAAAGCAAACTGTAACATATTTTAATGAATAAATTGAGCTGAGAGGGGGCATTTGGATTGACATTATCGGTGAAGCATCAGACACCGTGCTTTGCAGCATATAGTTATGGCCCTTTACGTTCTGAGTTCAAATCCAGCCGAGATTAACTTTGTCTTTCATCCTTACGGGGTCGATAAAATATAGCACCAGTAATGCACTGGGATAATTGCTGGCCTTTGTTGCCAAAGTAGAAACAATTATTTCTTGTTGCTTATTGGTAATTACTGATAGATAAAATTAGAAAAAACAAACTCTATATTTAATGTGTATGTGTATGTTGGACCTCCGTCATTTCCGATTTAATCAACGGAACATCTCCTCGTCAAATTAATATTTAAGTGTTTGAGCATTCCAAAGACACGTGTATCAGCAATGTAGTTCTCATGGTGATTCAGCGTGATAGAGTGTTGGACAAGGGTGGCATTTTGAATTACAGGTACAACTCATTTTTGCCAGCTGAGTGTATAGGAGCAACGTGAAATAAAGTGCCTAGCTCAAGGACACGCGCCGCTGACAATCAAGTTCTTACGATCGTGACCCAGACACACTAACAACTAAACCACGCACCTCTACGCTAGATTTTATATAGTTTGAGGGTTTCGCCAAGACTCTAGGTCCTAGAGGATAGTGCGGCATAAAACTGCTTTCTTAAAATATTTTATTTCTTATTCAGCACGTATTATTTATTGTCAGTAAGACGCTAGAAGGTTAACAAAAAGCGCCGTTGTTATGCTGAGCTTAGAGCATTAGGTTGATTTACCCGACCCCAGTTATAGGGGATGCATTGTGCTATGTTATTGAATACCGTGTTCTGCTGTTCTTTGTTAATATATACCATAGGTTAGACGTTGAACATCCCTAACACCATAACACATAGAACTGATTCACTCTCCCCAAATTCCTCTTCATGCTACGCGATACGCCTTGCCACCCTCTAGCAGATCGACCCCTAGATGCCACTATCTAATGCTGTGCCGGATGTTTGCTTTGACAGCGCCAGCTGACAACCGGCGAAAAGCCTGTGAGATTCAGCGGCTTCAGCCTCTGATCCACCCTTGATTTGGTACTGCCGGCCTATCTCTCTTCAATCTATTCCAGCGACACCCTCATCAATGGTATTATCTACACGACTACAGGACCCGACGTGGCCCGAGACCTGGAGTCAGCTCTGGCTGATTGGACCGAAGTAGGCCTTGTTATCCCCAGTTAACCGATGTCCATTGTAACTCGGACGGTGTCAAATGCAAGTCCACCTACAGGCGGCTCGAGTCTTCCTTGGACCAACATTGTCTCGCCTGCCTATGCTCCGTTTGGCAACCAAACAGTGGCGCTTGTCTCAATTCGGTGGAGTAGTTGTTATTGAGTTCGGTCTGCACTCGCTTTGTTGCCGCCTTAATGAAGGCTGGCTCCCACGACATGCCGCTCTGATGACATCATGAGAAGGAGCTTCAACGCAGCCCGTTTCTCGTCACAATTGGAGCCGGCTGGCTTCGACCATGGCAAGGGCAAGTGCCCCGACGAATTAACTCTCTTCCCTTTCGAGGGAGAAAATCCCTAATTGGGGACGCGAGGTGCTGCGACTCGTACTTCGCCTCCAGCCTTATCACTTCGTCCACAAACACGGGCTCTGCTTCCCGCAATGCAGAGGAGAGCAAGGTCAATAAACACCGTGGCCTGACCAACCGCTTTCTCTTTGTACCGGTTTCCGTCGAGACCTCTAGTTTCATTAGTCACCGCACTACTGAGGTGGGGTGGCTGTTGTACCGGGTGTCTCTGGCCACTCTCCATGTTAACGCCTTTGCCATTTTGTTGGTGAAGCGCGGCTGAGGCATCGCTCATAAAGGGGTATAGTGTCTGCCCCTACCCATCTCATTTTCTCTTGTTGCTTGATCCTTTTTCTTTTTCTTCTTTTTCTTCTTTTTCATTTATTTTTTTTTATTTTTTGTTCCTTTAAAAAACCGGCGTGGATTTAATCGTCTTTCCTCTCCCTCTCAAAATTGTTGGCCTTGTGCCTAAATTCGAAACCATTTGTACTATAATCCTTATTACTTGCTAAACACTTATAAATAATACAGTGCTCCCACTGTTTATAGTAGTGTGCTGCAACCACTAATGATATCCATTCATAGCTAGGTTAATTTGATCTGGGAGAGAGAGGAATATCTGAACAATGGATTGGCAGGGGGACAGCGGTACGAGACGAACTATAGATCCCTTACTGAACAGGTAGACATCATTTCGATTTGAATCTTCACAACTGTCAAATGAAATATTCATAATGAAAGAAATAGTGCCGTATAGGGAGCAAAGAAGTTATTTTAATTGTTAGAAGTTTAAAAGATATTTGTGAGAATCTGTTGAAATATTTTAGGTTACTGAATTTAGTATTATATAGAGTATGTATGTGAAAGCGCATGGCTTAGTGGTTAGAGCATTAGGCTTGCATTCGGGAGGTTGTGAATGCGATTCTCGGGCCAGGTGATGCGTTGTGTATTTGAGCAAGACCCTTTACTTCGCGTAGAAATGAGTTGTGACATCAATGGTGCCAAGGAGTATCGACGTTTGCGTTTCCCTTGGACTTCATCCGCGGCGTGGAACGGGGAGACTGGCATGTATGGGTGACTATTGATCTCCCACAAACAACCTTGTCCGGACTTGTGCCTCTAGGTAAAAATCCTACTATCATTTGTGATCGAAGCGGGGTTTTTACCCTTTACTCTAGAGTATGTATGTAAAAGTATGTATAAAATTAAATAAAACACTAAAGGAATTATGATTAACATTTAACCAGTTATATATATTATACAAGATGGCTGCCCCCTCGTTATCGAATATGGCCATTGTACGATATACCATTATTAATAATTATTAATTAATTCTATCGCACAATGCCTGTGCGTGAAGATATTTTTTTTATACAAACAAGCATACATACAAACATATATACATACAAACATATATACAATCACACACACACACACACACACACACACACACACACACACACACACACACACACACACATTAGCTTCGAGTCGATGGATGTCTTACAAGTGAAATTAATTATACAAAAAATATTTGGAAGCCCATCTGAAAAACTCTACTCCTAATTGAAACGGCCAGCTTTGTGAAACACTGTACTATGCTGAATCTCCCCGAGAATTAGGTTAATGTTACACATTTCTAGGGAATGCACGGCCATCTGCACGTTAATTTCACGAGCAGGTAGTTAATCAAACAACTGTAACAGTCATCGTCGAAAGCGACGGAGGCCTATCGATATATATATATATATATATATATATATATATATATTTATATTTAAGAGTTAAACAAGGTTCAATGAATCTTAACCATATACTATGTCAGGGTATGTCATGTATCATTTTATTTTATCTGATGAGGACGTACTGTTGAACTTACCTCAGTACCTCTTAAATATGTATAATAAAATATAATTGACCACAAGAATATCTATTTTGTTAATATTTTGAATTAATATATATATATATATATATACATACATACATACATACATACATACATACATACATACATACATACATACATACATACATGTATGTATGTATGTATGTATGTATGTATGTATGTATGTATATATATATATATATATATATATATATATGTGTGTGTGTGTATGTATATGTGTATGTATGTATATCGTAAATATGTATAATCCTAACAGCTGGGCTCGCCGGCGAGAACCATACCTATACACAGTCAAGTACTAACATGAATCGTGGCACCGTAGACACTCCACATATTTATACATATACATGTACAAATGTATATATATATACACACATATACATGTACAAATGTATATATATATACACACACAAACATACATATGTGTGTCTGTGTGTGTATGTGCGTGTGTGTGTGTGTGTGTGTGTTTAGTAGCACTGACATAGAATGATTCATAATCAAGATACATATGAAAACATTTACGATACATTTATATGAATATTTAAAAATATGGTCATGTCATGTCACACACACACACACACACACACACACACACACACACACACACACACACACACACACACACACACACACACACACACACACGTATATACATATACAAATATATGTATATATATATATATATATATATATATATATATATATATATATATATATATATATATATATATGCGTGTGTGTATTTGTGCCTGTGTGTGTGTGTGTGCGTATAAGTATTTTAAGTGGCACTAACATAGGGTGATTCATAATCGAGGTGCACAGGAAGATATATAGGATATATTTATGTATAATAAACACATAAGTCTGGCTATGAATGTTTTACGGTGTGCTCATACTACTGTTATCTCAGTAGACGTGTGAGAACACCAGAGACAAGTGTTTCAGGATTTTTTAATCCATCATCAGTGAAATTTACTCACTCAATACTGAATGAATAAGCTATGCATCATATACTTTATGTGTATAAAACATCTGGTGGAGAAATTCATATACATACATATATATACACACATACAAACACACACACGCAATCACACCCACATATATATATGTGTATGTATGTATGTATATTTATATATACATATATATATATATATATATAAATATATATGTATAAATATATATATATATATGTGTATATATACATATATATATTTATGTATATATACATACGCGCACACACATACACAGAAACACACACATACACACACATTCACACATATATATATTCATATATATATGTATTTGTATATATATATATATATATACATACATACCTACATACATACATACATGTATTGACTACACTACACACGTATCGAATTTTTGAAAGGGAGAAAACAAAGTCCATTATATCGACCCTAGAAAATTATTGAAAAGATATTTTATCGATCCAGAAGGTATGAAATGAAAAAAAAAATCGATTCCTGTATCATTTGAACTCCGATAGATGAAACTACATATTGCAAACCTCTATACTACTGTTTCTGTCGATAGAAGATCTTCGATATATCTCGCTATTCTGGTGTCTTTGGACTAATTCTAAATCCATTTTTTTCTTTTTTTTGTGGCAGAGACTATTATAGAGAAAGTCGGATATAACATATCGATGGTTATTATTTTAGGGTTTCATCCTTACGGGGTCGATAAAATAACGTACCAGTAATGCACTGGGTGATTGCTGGCCTTGTGCCAAAAGTAGAAACAATTATTTTAGGGTTTCCAAGGATTGGCAGTATCGGTAGAGAGTCGTCGGACACCATGCCTCACAGCATAGAGTTACGGCCCTTTACGGTCTGAGTTCAAATCCCGCCGAGGTTAACTTTGCCTCTCATCCTTACCGGGTCGATAAAATAAAGCACCAGCAACGTACTGGGGTCGATTTAATCGACTTTCCCTTCCCCCAAATTACTGGCCTTGTGCCTATATTAGAAATCATTAATTTAGGGTTTCCAGAACGTAGAGCCGGTGCAATTTGAACCAAGAATATTGAGCGATAAAAAAAAATATAACACACACAGAACACTGATCCACACACACACACAGATAGATAGATAGATAGATAGATAGATAGATAGATAGATAGATAGATAGATAGATAGATAGATAGATCGCGAGTGAAATCGAGTTTACCACATTTATAAGGATACTCAATACATTAGTAGAGTGTAAACAATATTCTGATGATTTCATACGAATGAAACAGATCTAGTCATGTAGAAGCCATTTCTACATTAAATAATGATATATATTGTGTGTGTATGTATGAATATATGTAAATATGTATATATATATACAGATAAGTGATTTGCATTAACGTATGTGTCAAGACATTGCCCTCAGTATCTATATATATTTGTGTGTGTATGTGTATTGATTTCCGACTTGAGCATAAAGCCAATAAATTATAGAATATATAGTCGATTAAATTGACCTTAGTACAGATATGCTATCCTGTTTGTTTATTATATTGTTGGTCCTGGGAGATGAAAGGCAAAGACAACCATAAAAGATATGAACTCCAAACGTAGAGAGTTGAATCTAAACATTTTACAGTATATAGTGAGATCCTAGAGCACTAACTCTCTATTGGACACGACACATAAACACGTGTGTATATAGCGCACACATGATCCTTCCCATTCTGTAAAAGTGGCACGATATATATATGTATATGTATATATATATATATATATATATATATATATATATATATATAAAGAGAGAGAGGGGGGGAGCTATATGGGTGTTTGTATGTATGCATGTTTATAGAAGTGATCAAATAGATAGATAGATATTATACATAGAATGGTGTGGTTTGCAGGGAAAAGTTGCACCCATAGTCTTCTAAGAACCTATAAGCATATATATATATATTCAATATAGAAATGGCTTCTACAGGACTAGAAATGTTCCGAAGGAAATCATCGGGAAAGCCTGATTTCCTTCGAATGAAACAGTTCTAGTCCTGTAAAAGTCATTTCTATATTAAATATTGTATATACTCTACAATGTATTGAGTACCTTACTTACTATGATTAACCCCGATTGAACGCGGGATACACACACACATACACACACACACACACACACATATATATATATATATATGTGTATGTGGGGAGGTGTATGTATGTATGAATGTATAATTATTTTATTTCATTCATTCTATAGTTGCTATGTAATAACATTTTATACAGTCATATCATGACCTCTTTACATGGCTATCACTGGTGAAGAATAAAAAAGGAGGAGAACCAGAATAATAACGGTGTTTATCGGTGAGATCCGAATGGACAGCAATAGTCCATAACAACACCTGAAAATGACCCAACATAAACATATATTGAACCGATCAGAAATCCTATACACAATAACATCTATTACATAAACAGTCATACACATTACATTATCTATAGACATACTCACTCATCTTTCTATTTGAATCAAAACACACAACACACAAACAAACATGCATATATACATATACACACACACATACACATATATATAGAGAGAGAGGGAGGTATAAATGAATGCATACATATACGTATATCTATGCGAGCATGTGTGTGTGTGTGTGTGTGCATATATATGAAGGCATATGCACAGACTGGAACGTCTATACAGACATATGTACATGAATCTGGCGTATACACATACATAGTCATGGGTATATATATATATACATGTGCACACACACACACACATATACACATATATATATATATATTTGTGTGTATGTGTGTGCGTATGTGTATATATATATATATATATATATACATATATATATGTATGTATGTATGAATGTTTATATATATATATATATATATATATATATATATATATATATACTATTTATGCATATACAAATGTATATATTTACATACATTTACAATCCGTGTGTGTGTGTGTGTGTGTGTGAGAGAGAGAGTGTATATATGTGCGTTGATCAAGTTTGATAAAAGAATGTGCTATACTCACAAATCCGCCGCTCCATATTGGCGAGACGCTGTGTGCTAACCATACTTCTGCCTTAATACTGGACACTACTCCGACACACACACTCACCAGTCCAACAAAGAAGTGAAGGCCAGAGAGGACGAATACACCCGTCTCAACCACCTTCACCATTTTCTGTGCCGTCTTGTCGGGGTCCTGATTCCAGGTCATTCGTAGACTGGTGTTGGCAGACGATTTGTAAAAATGTACGTGAAAAACCAAAGAGGTTTTTACAAGCTAGGTTCTCAATGGGGAGGGATGTTGCGAGGGGGGTTATAAGAGGAATAACCAACTGTGGTTGTTTTAGTAGTGGCAGTATGAGGTAAAGATACTCTTAAGCAATTCTTCTTGGCATTAAAGCGGTCGTGCTGACCACGCTGGTTGGTACACACGGAAGCCCCCGTTAGGCCAAGCTTCTTCTCCGAAACCGACGCTCACACACATACACACACACACATATGTATTTATGTATGTATTACGGACACCGTTACTACGTCCGGCTTAATAATTGATATCTGGGAATTTGAATGTGTGTTTATGTGAAAAGATCCATATACATACGTACATATATATAATATACACACATTCATATATATATATACCCTATAATATAATATAATATATATATATATGTGTATGTATATATGTGTGTGTTTGTATGTGTATATATAAGTGTGTGTGTGTCTTTCGGTATGTATATATATATATATATATATGTATTTATGTGTGTGTGTGTATGTGTGTGTATGCGTGTGTCTATTTACATGTGTTTATAAATATATAGCTGTCTTCATGTCCGACACGTTCTTCGCGTGTGTATTTGTGTGCGGAAGAGCGAGAGAGCAAGAGGGAGAGAGAGCAAGAAGGAGAGAGGAGAGTGAGAGGGTGCGAGACAGTGACAAAGGCGGTGAGAGAGGGACAGAAAGAAATATACTAAGAAAGAGGGAGGGAGAGAGAGAGAGGTAGTAAATCCGTGTATGCAAGAGTCTGTCTGAATTTATGTATGCATATAAGAATTGTAATTCAGTGTGTGAAGTGTGAGTCTGTGTTTATGTGAATGTATACGTATTTATCATATATGAGTTGTACATATGGTTCATGTTGATGTGTGTGCGTATATGTGTGTGTGCGCGGGCGTGTATGTACGTGTGTTTGTGTGTGTTTGTGTATGTTTGTTTATGTGTCTGTTTATGTCCGTAATGCAATGTTGGTGTGTTGCATAAACGTTTATGTGCATATACAAGGAACTGTATGTTTGTTAATGTAGATACGTATGTATGTGTAAGTGCCAGTGTGTGTGTGTAAATGCCAGTGTGTGTGTGTATGTGTGTATAAATAAATGTTAGTGTGTATGTGTGTATGTATATGCGTGTTCTACAACATTTACTATGACCAAGGGAAAGGATCTCCTCAAAGTGATTCGTATCCTTCAAAATATAACTCCTTCGTAATTTTTCTTATTCGTTTTTGCGTTACTTTTGAATGTTTTCTCTATTTATTGTTCTTGTTATTCACATTGACGTCGTTGGGGTTCTGCAAGAGCTGCTTTTTTCCCCCATTTATTTAGTACCAATATTG
>OZ024741.1:353409663-353432163 GCA_964016885.1 Eledone cirrhosa
GTCTGTATGTCTGGCTGTCTGCTGCCTCCGGTTATTCTGCCACCCTTGCTCAAGACAAATCTCACACTCATTCCCCAAACAGTTGGTAAGTGCACACAACTTCTTCCTCACGTTTTAAGCCACAGTGTTGCTTACTTACGTACCACCAGACCCTTACTTCTTTGCCAGCCGTGGTTGTGGCAATACTATGCTTAGCTAAGGTGGTTATATATTTCACACAAGACTAAAAATGAAAGCCGGTAACTATGTATTAGTCAGTCTCTTCTTCATACCGTGAGCAAAGAAAATCAAACTTTTAGTGGAATACTAATTGCATCAGAGTATTCGGTTTATTTTCTTTACATATTGTCCAGGCATGCAGTGTTCCGACGATTAGGTCTGTTGGCGGCTCGCGTTATGTTTCAGGGAGTGTTATGCACATAAAAAGTTCAACTTTTTGATTCCTTAGGGCCCGCAATAGGTGAAAAACTCCGTTTTTTCAGCTTCTTGGGGTATTTTGAAGCGTTACGTCTAGCCGATTTTCCCGAAATTTCAAGGCATATTATGCACATAAAAAAATTCCTTTTCTTGATGCCCTAGGGCCCGCATTAGGTGAAAACCTACATTTTTCCTGCATCATCGAGGAAAATCTTAAAGATTATCCAGCCATCAGAATATTCGGTTTATTTTCTTTACATATTGTCGAGGCATGCAGTTTTTCCACGATTACGTCTGTTGGCGGCCAGCGTTCCAAAATACCTTACCCCGTGCAACGTGGGGTACCACTGCTAGTAATATATACGCACACATATATGAATAAATATGTACAAACTCTCTGTCTGTGTACTAATCCCACTCATCCCTTAGTCACTCCCTCTCTTCAATCTATGAAGGCGACCAAAAGTCCCCCACCCCTCACTCTCAAGCGTGAAACTAATATTAACATTTGTACTGCTTCTTCGCTTCCACGTTTTTTTGTTTTTTGCTTTCTGTTTACTGTCTCAACTATAATATATATATATATATATATATATATATATATATATATATATTATTTTTATAAATATTTGCTCTACGGTTCTTATATATTTGATATATAGTCATCCTTATCGAGCCCTCTTTGGATTTTAGTCTTCAAATTTATTATTATTATTATTATTATTATTATATATATATATATATATTTCGTTTCTGAATTTGTTTAGCAAGATTCTTTATCTGAAATCGTGTGTTGAAACCGATATTGTTATACTTTGGGAGGGTCATGTTGCCAATAAGAAATACACGCACCAGTTGCTTTCACTTCAATTTATTATATATTTATAAATTTATAAATTTACAAATCTACAATTTTATAAATTTCTGGTTGGTTGGTTGGTTGCACAACCAGATAGTTGTTTATATATAGTCATAGTCCTTTCGTCACACACTCTGTGACCTCTTCAGTGACTGGGGATTCCTTTCTTTGTTTCTGTGCCCTTCCTTTGTTCTGTCCTACGCCATTTTGTTTCTGTGTGTGTGTTGTGTGCTCAGTTTGCGCATGCGCCACATCCGGGTGTCTGTGTGTGTTTGTGTTCATTTATCTATTTGTTTATTTATTTACATGTTATTGGTTGGTTGTTTGTTCTATGTGTGTGTGTGTTTTCATTTTGTCCTTAATTGTAAGTTGTGATGTTGCTGTTCCACTCATATTTTCTATTTAATTTTGGTTGTAATTCTTTTATGTTTATTGCCTCTGTAATTTGTCTAAACATTGCATCTTTTCTGTGTGTAGATTCTATTTTTATTTCTATGTTCTCTAATTTACCCTTGTGTTCTATCTTAGCATGTTGGTAGAGTACAGATGATTCTTTATTATCTTGAAGGTCTCGCCAGTGTTCATTTATCCGTTCCCCTATACTACGATCTGTCTCACCTATGTACACTATATTTTTGTTTCTACATTGTCCTTCAGTACATCTTATGCTATACACTACATTTCTAGTTTTACAGTTAATATGGGGGCTTATTTTACAGGTTATACATTTCTTATCTATACATGAGGGTCTTTGGAACGGGTATGTCTTGCTAATAAGTGTTTTTACGGAGGTACCTGGTCTTTCTACTATCTTAATATTGAGTTTATGTTTATTTAGGGCCCTTCTAAATTTGTAGGCTAGTTCGCCTCTAGGGGTTGTATCGATGAACATTACACTCTGGTATTTATTGCTATCATACCATGAGTTTATTCTATTGGCCTTGTTCCTAGTTCTTTCTATTCTATTCCAAAATTTGCTCCTATACAAGGGGCAGGTCCCATTTATGTCATTATTTACCATTTTTTCCCATTTGGTTCTGGCTCCTCTATACACTCTGATTCTATCTCTCTGATTGTAGCCAGAGAACTGCATACGGTGGATGAAGTGTTGTATGTGTCTCTCTAGTTCTTCGGGGTTGCACATGCGGGACACATTTCTCATCACCCGTACCAAATCCGCAATCAGTATGTTGATTTTGGTATAGTCCGAAATGGCCGAGTTTCGGTGGATCAGATGTTTGGAAGTCATGGGTTTGGCATAATGGGAATGGAGGATTTGTTTTTGGTTGTTAATGGTATCAAACCAAAGCTCTGTGTCTAGTACAGGTAATCGATGGTTGGGGTGTCTACTTGGGTAGTCTATAGTAACTCTAATGCTCTGGTGGATGGAGTTTGCTATTTGCTGGATGCTTTCCATTGTGTTTTTCTCTAGTTCCTGACTGTTCTCTAGTGGGGGTGTCTTAATTACGATGTTTATATCATCTACGTAGCGGGAGTACATTATCAGGGTTAAGCTGTCTTCTAATTGTTCTTTAAGTTTAAGTTTAAGTCTACTGTCCCACCATACCATGAATAAGTTAGCTATGTCGCCTGCAATGCTAACACCAATGGCTGCTCCTTCCTCTTGGGCATATGTTTTTCCATTAAATTTGAACATATGTTCCTTAAGGGTTAGTTTTATGCTGGCCCCTACCGCATGTGCAATCATTTTCTTCAGTTCATCGTGGTTTTCGGGTGTCCGTATGGCTCTGGTCCACCCGTTCCATCTATCTGTGTGGGTTTTCTTGGCCATTGAGGTAATGGTAGGTGGTCTGCCTCTTGCTGGTCTTGTAGGGCACAGGTTACTAAGGTCATATGTGTCTAGGTAACTATTACTATGGGTAAGCTTAAGTGGAAGTCCCAGCTCACTGAGCACACAACGCACACACAGAAACAAAATGGCGTAGGACAGAAGAAAGGAAGGGCACAGAAACAAAGAAAGGAATCCCCAGTCACTGAAGAGGTCACAGAGTGTGTGACGAAAGGACTATGACTATATATAAACAACTATCTGGTTGTGGAACCAACCAACCAACCAGAAATTTAAAAATTTGTAGATTTGTAAATTTATAAATTTATATATATATAATAAATTGAAGTGAAAGCAACTGGTGCGTGTGTTTCTTATTGGCAACATGACCCTCCCAAAGTATAACAATATATATATATATATATATATATATATATATATATATATATATATATATATCATAAAACATGTCTATAGAATGACCAGATAAAATATATACCATTTCCTCTCCCAATTAGCATAATTAACCATATAACAAATCGAATAGACCAGGCTATAAGATTGGAGATTTCTTCATAGAAGCCTTATTCTTATAGCCTGGTCTATTCGATTTGTTATATGGTTAATTATGCTAATTGGGAGAGGAAATGGTATATATTTTATCTGGTGATTCTATAGACATGTTTTATGATATATAGCTCTGATTATTTAATTTATTAACTTTTCATTGAGCCACAAAGTGACCCGTTGCAAAACACGTATATGTATATATGTATATATATATATATATATGTAAACCTTTATATATATATATATATATATATATATATATATATATATATATATAAACTTACAGAGTAGTTAGTAACTAAGACAGTAGTTAGTAACTCAAACAGTAGTTAGTAACTAAGACAGTAGTTAGTAACTAAGACAGTAGTTAGTAACTAAGACAGTAGTTAGTAACTGAGACAGTAGTTAGTAACTGAGACAATAGTTAGTAACTAAGACAGTAGTTAGTAACTAAGACAGTAGTTAGTAACTCAAACAGTAGTTAGTAACTGAGACAGTAGTTAGTAACTAAGACAGTAGTTAGTAACTAAGACAGTAGTTAGTAACTGAGACAGTAGTTAGTAACTCAAACAGTAGTTAGTAACTAAGACAGTAGTTAGTAACTGAGACAGTAGTTAGTAACTCAAACAGTAGTTAGTAACTAAGACAGTAGTTAGTAACTAAGACAGTAGTTAGTAACTAAGACAGTAGTTAGTAACTGAGACAGTAGTTAGTAACTAAGACAATAGTTAGTAACTAAGACAGTAGTTAGTAACTAAGACAGTAGTTAGTAAATAAGACAGTAGTTAGTAACTGAGACAGTAGTTAGTAACTGAGACAGTAGTTAGTAACTAAGACAGTAGTTAGTAACTGAGACAGTAGTTAGTAACTGAGACAGTAGTTAGTAACTAAGACAGTAGTTAGTAACTGAGACAGTAGTTAGTAACTGAGACAGTAGTTAGTAACTAAGACAGTAGTTAGTAACTAAGACAGTAGTTAGTAACTAAGACAGTAGTTAGTAACTAAGACAGTAGTTAGTAACTAAGACAGTAGTTAGTAACTGAGACAGTAGTTAGTAACTAAGACAATAGTTAGTAACTAAGACAGTAGTTAGTAACTAAGACAGTAGTTAGTAAAAAAGACAATAGTTAGTAACTAAGACAGTAGTTAGTAACTGAGACAGTAGTTAGTAACTAAGACAGTAGTTAGTAACTGAGACAGTAGTTAGTAACTGAGACAGTAGTTAGTAACTAAGACAGTAGTTAGTAAATAAGACAATAGTTAGTAACTAAGACAGTAGTTAGTAACTAAGACAGTAGTTAGTAACTAAGACAGTAGTTAGTAACTGAGACAGTAGTTAGTAACTAAGACAGTAGTTAGTAAATAAGACAGTAGTTAGTAAATAAGACAGTAGTTAGTAAATAAGACAATAGTTAGTAACTAAGACAGTAGTTAGTAAATAAGACAATAGTTAGTAACTAAGACAGTAGTTAGTAAATAAGACAATAGTTAGTAACTAAGACAGTAGTTAGTAAATAAGACAATAGTTAGTAACTAAGACAGTAGTTAGTAAATAAGACAATAGTTAGTAACTAAGACAGTAGTTAGTAAATAAGACAATAGTTAGTAACTAAGACAATAGTTAGTAACTAAGACAGTAGTTAGTAACTATGACAGTAGTTAGTAAATAAGACAATAGTTAGTAACTAAGACAGTAGTTAGTAACTAAGACAGTAGATAGTAAGTAAGACAGTAGTTAGTAACTAAGACAGTAGTTAGTAACTAAGACAGTAGTTAGTAACTAAGACAATAATTAGTAACTAAGACAGTAGTTAGTAACTAAGACAGTAGTTAGTAACTAAGACAGTAGTTAGTAACTAAGACAGTAGTTAGTAACTAAGACAGTAGTTAATAACTAAGACAATAGTTAGTAACTAAGACAATAGTTAGTAACTAAGACAATAGTTAGTAACTAAGACAGTAGTTAGTAACTCAAACAGTAGTTAATAACTAAGACAGTAGTTAGTAACTGAGACAGTAGTTAGTAACTGAGACAGTAGTTAGTAACTAATACAGTAGTTAGTAACTAAGACAGTAGTTAGTAACTAAGACAGTAGTTAGTAACTAAGACAGTAGTTAGTAACTAAGACAGTAGTTAGTAACTAAGACAGTAGTTAGTAACTGAGACAGTAGTTAGTAACTAAGACAGTAGTTAGTAACTGAGACAGTAGTTAGTAACTAAGACAGTAGTTAGTAACTGAGACAGTAGTTAGTAACTAAGACAGTAGTTAGTAACTGAGACAGTAGTTAGTAATTAAGACAGTAGTTAGTAACTAAGACAGTGGTTAGTAACTAGGACAGTAGTTAGTAACTCAAACAGTAGTTAGTAACTAAGACAGTAGTTAGTAGCTAAGACAGTAGTTAGTAAGTAAGACAGTAGTTAGTAACTAAGACAGTAGTTAGCAACTCAAACAGTAGTTAGTAACTAAGACAGTAGTTAGTAACTAAGACAGTAGTTAGTAACTGAGACAGTAGTTAGTAACTAAGACAGTAGTTAGTAACTGAGACAGTAGTTAGTAACTGAGACAGTAGTTAGTAACTAAGACAGTAGTTAGTAACTGAGACAGTAGTTAGTAACTAAGACAGTAGTTAGTAACTGAGACAGTAGTTAGTAACTGAGACAGTAGTTAGTAACTAAGACAGTAGATAGTAACTGAGACAGTAGTTAGTAACTAAGACAGTAGTTAGTAACTGAGACAATAGTTAGTAACTAAGACAATAGTTAGTAACTAAGACGATAGTTAGTAACTAACACAGTAGTTAGTATCTAAGACAGTAGTTAGTAACTAGGACAGTAGTTAGTAACTAAGACAGTAGTTAGTAACTGAGACAATAGTTAGTAACTAAGACAGTAGTTAGTAGCTGAGACAGTAGTTAGTAACTGAGACAGTAGTTAGTAACTAAGACAGTAGTTAGTAACTAAGACAGTAGTTAGTAACTGAGACAGTAGTTAGTAACTGAGACAGTAGTTAGTAACTGAGACAGTAGTTAGTAACTAAGACAGTAGTTAGTAACTAAGACAGTAGTTAGTAGCTAAGACAATAGTTAGTAACTAAGACAGTAGTTAGTAACTAAGACAGTAGTTAGTAACTAAGACAGTAGTTAGTAACTGAGACAGTAGTTAGTAACTAAGACAGTAGTTAGTAACTAAGACAGTAGTTAGTAGCTAAGACAATAGTTAGTAACTAAGACAGTAGTTAGTAACTAAGACAGTAGTTAGTAACTAAGACAGTAGTTAGTAACTGAGACGATAGTTAGTAACTAAGACAGTAGTTAGTATCTAAGACAGTAGTTAGTAACTAGGACAGTAGTTAGTAACTAAGACAGTAGTTAGTAACTGAGACAATAGTTAGTAACTAAGACAGTAGTTAGTAGCTGAGACAGTAGTTAGTAACTGAGACAGTAGTTAGTAACTAAGACAGTAGTTAGTAACTAAGACAGTAGTTAGTAACTGAGACAGTAGTTAGTAACTGAGACAGTAGTTAGTAACTAAGACAGTAGTTAGTAACTAAGACAGTAGTTAGTAGCTAAGACAATAGTTAGTAACTAAGACAGTAGTTAGTAACTAAGACAGTAGTTAGTAACTAAGACAGTAGTTAGTAACTAAGACAGTAGTTAGTAACTGAGACAGTAGTTAGTAACTAAGACAGTAGTTAGTAACTAAGACAGTAGTTAGTAGCTAAGACAATAGTTAGTAACTAAGACAGTAGTTAGTAACTAAGACAGTAGTTAGTAACTAAGACAGTAGTTAGTAACTGAGACAGTAGTTAGTAACTAAGACAGTAGTTAGTAGCTAAGACAGTAGTTAGTAACTGAGACAGTAGTTAGTAGCTAAGACAGTAGTTAGTAGCTAAGACAGTAGTTAGTAACTGAGACAGTAGTTAGTAACTAAGACAGTAGTTAGTAACTAAGACAGTAGTTAGTAGCTAAGACAGTAGTTAGTAACTAAGACAGTAGTTAGTAACTAAGACAGTAGTTAGTAACTGAGACAGTAGTTAGTAACTAAGACAGTAGTTAGTAGCTAAGACAGTAGTTAGTAACTGAGACAGTAGTTAGTAACTAAGACAGTAGTTAGTAGCTAAGACAGTAGATAGTAACTGAGACAGTAGTTAGTAACTAAGACAGTAGTTAGTAACTAAGACAGTAGTTAGTAGCTAAGACAGTAGTTAGTAACTGAGACAGTAGTTAGTAAGTAAGACAGTAGTTAGTAACTGAGACAGTAGTTAGTAACTGAGACAGTAGTTAGTAACTAAGACAGTAGTTAGTAACTAAGACAGTAGTTAGTAGCTAAGACAGTAGTTAGTAACTGAGACAGTAGTTAGTAACTAAGACAGTAGTTAGTAGCTAAGACAGTAGTTAGTAACTGAGACAGTAGTTAGTAACTAAGACAGTAGTTAGTAACTAAGACAGTAGTTAGTAACTAAGACAGTAGTTAGTAACTAGGACAGTAGTTAGTAACTAAGACAGTAGTTAGTAACTAAGGCAGTGGTTAGTAACTGAGACAGTAGTTAGTAACTGAGACAGTAGTTAGTAACTAAGACAGTAGTTAGTAACTGAGACAGTAGTTAGTAACTGAGACAGTAGTTAGTAACTAAGTCAGTAGTTAGTAACTAAGACAGTAGTTAGTAGCTAAGACAGTAGTTAGTAACTGAGACAGTAGTTAGTAACTAAGACAGTAGTTAATAACTGAGACAGTAGTTAGTAACTAAGACAGTAGTTAGTAACTGAGACAGTAGTTAGTAACTAAGACAGTAGTTAGTAACTGAGACAGTAGTTAGTAACTAAGACAGTAGTTACTAACTAAGACAGTAGTTAGTAACTAAGACAGTAGTTAGTAACTAAGACAGTAGTTAGTAACTAAGACAGTAGTTAGTAACTAAGACAGTAGTTAGTAACTGAGACAGTAGTTAGTAACTAAGACAGTAGTTAGTAACTAAGACAGTAGTTAGTAACTAAGACAGTAGTTAGTAACTAAGACAGTAGTTAGTAACTGAGACAGTAGTTAGTAACTAAGACAGTAGTTAGTAACTGAGACAGTAGTTACTAACTACTGTCTTAGTTACTAACTAAGACAGTAGTTAGTAACTAAGACAGTAGTTAGTAACTAAGACAGTAGTTAGTAACTAAGACAGTAGTTAGTAACTAAGACAGTAGTTAGTAACTAAGACAGTAGTTAGTAACTAGGACAGTAGTTAGTAACTAAGACAGTAGTTAGTAACTAAGGCAGTGGTTAGTAACTAAGACAGTAGTTAGTAACTCAGTCAGTAGTTAGTAACTAATACAGTAGTTAGTAACTCAGTTAGTAGTTAGTAACTAAGATAGTAGTTAGTAACTGAGACAGTAGTTAGTAACTGAGATAGTAGTTAGTAACTGAGACAGTAGTTAGTAACTAAGACAGTAGTTAGTAACTGAGACAGTAGTTAGTAACTAAGACAGTAGTTAGTAACTAAGACAGTAGTTAGTAACTGAGACAGTAGTTAGTAACTGAGACAGTAGTTAGTAACTAAGACAGTAGTTAGTAACTGAGACAGTAGTTAGTAACTAAGACAGTAGTTAGTAACTGAGACAGTAGTTAGTAACTGAGACAGTAGTTAGTAACTGAGACAGTAGTTAGTAACTCAAACAGTAGTTAGTAACTAAGAGAGTAGTTAGTAGCTAAGACAGTAGTTAGTAACTAAGACAGTAGTTAGTAACTAAGACAGTAGTTAGTAGCTAAGACAGTAGTTAGTAACTGAGACAGTAGTTAGTAACTAAGACAGTAGTTAGTAGCTAAGACAGTAGTTAGTAACTGAGACAGTAGTTAGTAACTAAGACAGTAGTTAGTAGCTAAGACAGTAGTTAGTAACTGAGACAGTAGTTAGTAACTAAGACAGTAGTTAGTAACTAAGACAGTAGTTAGTAACTAAGACAGTAGTTAGTAACTAAGACAGTAGTTAGTAACTGAGACAGTAGTTAGTAACTAAGACAGTAGTTAGTAACTAAGACAGTAGTTAGTAGCTAAGACAGTAGTTAGTAACTGAGACAGTAGTTAGTAGCTAAGACAGTAGTTAGTAGCTAAGACAGTAGTTAGTAACTGAGACAGTAGTTAGTAACTAAGACAGTAGTTAGTAACTAAGACAGTAGTTAGTAGCTAAGACAGTAGTTAGTAACTAAGACAGTAGTTAGTAACTAAGACAGTAGTTAGTAGCTAAGACAGTAGTTAGTAACTGAGACAGTAGTTAGTAACTAAGACAGTAGTTAGTAGCTAAGACAGTAGTTAGTAACTGAGACAGTAGTTAGTAACTAAGACAGTAGTTAGTAGCTAAGACAGTAGTTAGTAACTGAGACAGTAGTTAGTAACTAAGACAGTAGTTAGTAGCTAAGACAGTAGTTAGTAACTGAGACAGTAGTTAGTAACTAAGACAGTAGTTAGTAACTGAGACAGTAGTTAGTAACTGAGACAGTAGTTAGTAACTGAGACAGTAGTTAGTAACTAAGACAGTAGTTAGTAACTAAGACAGTAGTTAGTAGCTAAGACAGTAGTTAGTAACTGAGACAGTAGTTAGTAACTAAGACAGTAGTTAGTAGCTAAGACAGTAGTTAGTAACTGAGACAGTAGTTAGTAACTAAGACAGTAGTTAGTAACTAAGACAGTAGTTAGTAACTAAGACAGTAGTTAGTAACTAGGACAGTAGTTAGTAACTAAGACAGTAGTTAGTAACTAAGGCAGTGGTTAGTAACTGAGACAGTAGTTAGTAACTGAGACAGTAGTTAGTAACTAAGACAGTAGTTAGTAACTGAGACAGTAGTTAGTAACTGAGACAGTAGTTAGTAACTAAGTCAGTAGTTAGTAACTAAGACAGTAGTTAGTAGCTGAGACAGTAGTTAGTAACTAAGACAGTAGTTAGTAACTGAGACAGTAGTTAGTAACTAAGACAGTAGTTAGTAACTGAGACAGTAGTTAGTAACTAAGACAGTAGTTAGTAACTGAGACAGTAGTTAGTAACTAAGACAGTAGTTACTAACTAAGACAGTAGTTAGTAACTAAGACAGTAGTTAGTAACTAAGACAGTAGTTAGTAACTAAGACAGTAGTTAGTAACTGAGACAGTAGTTAGTAACTAAGACAGTAGTTAGTAACTAAGACAGTAGTTAGTAACTAAGACAGTAGTTAGTAACTGAGACAGTAGTTAGTAACTAAGACAGTAGTTAGTAACTAAGACAGTAGTTAGTAACTGAGACAGTAGTTAGTAACTAAGACAGTAGTTAGTAACTAAGACAGTAGTTAGTAACTAGGACAGTAGTTAGTAACTAAGACAGTAGTTAGTAACTAAGGCAGTGGTTAGTAACTAAGACAGTAGTTAGTAACTCAGTCAGTAGTTAGTAACTCAGTTAGTAGTTAGTAACTAAGATAGTAGTTAGTAACTGAGATAGTAGTTAGTAACTGAGACAGTAGTTAGTAACTAAGACAGTAGTTAGTAACTGAGACAGTAGTTAGTAACTGAGACAGTAGTTAGTAACTAAGACAGCAGTTAGTAACTAAGACAGTAGTTAGTAACTGAGACAGTAGTTAGTAACTAAGACAGTAGTTAGTAACTGAGACAGTAGTTAGTAACTAAGACAGTAGTTAGTAACTAAGACAGTAGTTAGTAACTGAGACAGTAGTTAGTAACTGAGACAGTAGTTAGTAACTCAAACAGTAGTTAGTAACTAAGAGAGTAGTTAGTAACTGAGACAGTAGTTAGTAACTAAGATAGTAGTTAGTAACTAAGATAGTAGTTAGTAACTAAGACAGTAGTTAGTAACTAAGACAGTAGTTAGTAACTAAGACAGTAGTTAGTCACTAAGACAGTAGTTAGTAACTAAGAGAGTAGTTAGTAACTGAGACAGTAGTTAGTAGCTAAGACAGTAGTTAGTAACTAAGACAGTAGTTAGTAACTAAGACAGTAGTTAGTAACTGAGACAGTAGTTAGTAACTGAGACAGTAGTTAGTAACTCAAACAGTAGTTAGTAACTAAGAGAGTAGTTAGTAGCTAAGACAGTAGTTAGTAACTAAGACAGTAGTTAGTAACTAAGACAGTAGTTAGTAGCTAAGACAGTAGTTAGTAACTGAGACAGTAGTTAGTAACTAAGACAGTAGTTAGTAGCTAAGACAGTAGTTAGTAACTGAGACAGTAGTTAGTAACTAAGACAGTAGTTAGTAGCTAAGACAGTAGTTAGTAACTGAGACAGTAGTTAGTAACTAAGACAGTAGTTAGTAACTAAGACAGTAGTTAGTAACTAAGACAGTAGTTAGTAACTAAGACAGTAGTTAGTAACTGAGACAGTAGTTAGTAACTAAGACAGTAGTTAGTAACTAAGACAGTAGTTAGTAGCTAAGACAGTAGTTAGTAACTGAGACAGTAGTTAGTAGCTAAGACAGTAGTTAGTAGCTAAGACAGTAGTTAGTAACTGAGACAGTAGTTAGTAACTAAGACAGTAGTTAGTAACTAAGACAGTAGTTAGTAGCTAAGACAGTAGTTAGTAACTAAGACAGTAGTTAGTAACTAAGACAGTAGTTAGTAGCTAAGACAGTAGTTAGTAACTGAGACAGTAGTTAGTAACTAAGACAGTAGTTAGTAGCTAAGACAGTAGTTAGTAACTGAGACAGTAGTTAGTAACTAAGACAGTAGTTAGTAGCTAAGACAGTAGTTAGTAACTGAGACAGTAGTTAGTAACTAAGACAGTAGTTAGTAACTAAGACAGTAGTTAGTAGCTAAGACAGTAGTTAGTAACTGAGACAGTAGTTAGTAACTAAGACAGTAGTTAGTAACTGAGACAGTAGTTAGTAACTGAGACAGTAGTTAGTAACTGAGACAGTAGTTAGTAACTAAGACAGTAGTTAGTAACTAAGACAGTAGTTAGTAGCTAAGACAGTAGTTAGTAACTGAGACAGTAGTTAGTAACTAAGACAGTAGTTAGTAGCTAAGACAGTAGTTAGTAACTGAGACAGTAGTTAGTAACTAAGACAGTAGTTAGTAACTAAGACAGTAGTTAGTAACTAAGACAGTAGTTAGTAACTAGGACAGTAGTTAGTAACTAAGACAGTAGTTAGTAACTAAGGCAGTGGTTAGTAACTGAGACAGTAGTTAGTAACTGAGACAGTAGTTAGTAACTAAGACAGTAGTTAGTAACTGAGACAGTAGTTAGTAACTGAGACAGTAGTTAGTAACTAAGTCAGTAGTTAGTAACTAAGACAGTAGTTAGTAGCTGAGACAGTAGTTAGTAACTAAGACAGTAGTTAGTAACTGAGACAGTAGTTAGTAACTAAGACAGTAGTTAGTAACTGAGACAGTAGTTAGTAACTAAGACAGTAGTTAGTAACTGAGACAGTAGTTAGTAACTAAGACAGTAGTTACTAACTAAGACAGTAGTTAGTAACTAAGACAGTAGTTAGTAACTAAGACAGTAGTTAGTAACTAAGACAGTAGTTAGTAACTGAGACAGTAGTTAGTAACTAAGACAGTAGTTAGTAACTAAGACAGTAGTTAGTAACTAAGACAGTAGTTAGTAACTGAGACAGTAGTTAGTAACTAAGACAGTAGTTAGTAACTAAGACAGTAGTTAGTAACTGAGACAGTAGTTAGTAACTAAGACAGTAGTTAGTAACTAAGACAGTAGTTAGTAACTAAGACAGTAGTTAGTAACTAGGACAGTAGTTAGTAACTAAGACAGTAGTTAGTAACTAAGGCAGTGGTTAGTAACTAAGACAGTAGTTAGTAACTCAGTCAGTAGTTAGTAACTCAGTTAGTAGTTAGTAACTAAGATAGTAGTTAGTAACTGAGATAGTAGTTAGTAACTGAGACAGTAGTTAGTAACTAAGACAGTAGTTAGTAACTGAGACAGTAGTTAGTAACTGAGACAGTAGTTAGTAACTAAGACAGCAGTTAGTAACTAAGACAGTAGTTAGTAACTGAGACAGTAGTTAGTAACTAAGACAGTAGTTAGTAACTGAGACAGTAGTTAGTAACTAAGACAGTAGTTAGTAACTAAGACAGTAGTTAGTAACTGAGACAGTAGTTAGTAACTGAGACAGTAGTTAGTAACTCAAACAGTAGTTAGTAACTAAGAGAGTAGTTAGTAACTGAGACAGTAGTTAGTAACTAAGATAGTAGTTAGTAACTAAGATAGTAGTTAGTAACTAAGACAGTAGTTAGTAACTAAGACAGTAGTTAGTAACTAAGACAGTAGTTAGTCACTAAGACAGTAGTTAGTAACTAAGAGAGTAGTTAGTAACTGAGACAGTAGTTAGTAGCTAAGACAGTAGTTAGTAACTAAGACAGTAGTTAGTAACTAAGACAGTAGTTAGTAACTGAGACAGTAGTTAGTAACTGAGACAGTAGTTAGTAACTCAAACAGTAGTTAGTAACTAAGAGAGTAGTTAGTAGCTAAGACAGTAGTTAGTAACTAAGACAGTAGTTAGTAACTAAGACAGTAGTTAGTAGCTAAGACAGTAGTTAGTAACTGAGACAGTAGTTAGTAACTAAGACAGTAGTTAGTAGCTAAGACAGTAGTTAGTAACTGAGACAGTAGTTAGTAACTAAGACAGTAGTTAGTAGCTAAGACAGTAGTTAGTAACTGAGACAGTAGTTAGTAACTAAGACAGTAGTTAGTAACTAAGACAGTAGTTAGTAACTAAGACAGTAGTTAGTAACTAAGACAGTAGTTAGTAACTGAGACAGTAGTTAGTAACTAAGACAGTAGTTAGTAACTAAGACAGTAGTTAGTAGCTAAGACAGTAGTTAGTAACTGAGACAGTAGTTAGTAGCTAAGACAGTAGTTAGTAGCTAAGACAGTAGTTAGTAACTGAGACAGTAGTTAGTAACTAAGACAGTAGTTAGTAACTAAGACAGTAGTTAGTAGCTAAGACAGTAGTTAGTAACTAAGACAGTAGTTAGTAACTAAGACAGTAGTTAGTAGCTAAGACAGTAGTTAGTAACTGAGACAGTAGTTAGTAACTAAGACAGTAGTTAGTAGCTAAGACAGTAGTTAGTAACTGAGACAGTAGTTAGTAACTAAGACAGTAGTTAGTAGCTAAGACAGTAGTTAGTAACTAAGACAGTAGTTAGTAACTAAGACAGTAGTTAGTAGCTAAGACAGTAGTTAGTAACTGAGACAGTAGTTAGTAACTAAGACAGTAGTTAGTAACTGAGACAGTAGTTAGTAACTGAGACAGTAGTTAGTAACTGAGACAGTAGTTAGTAACTAAGACAGTAGTTAGTAACTAAGACAGTAGTTAGTAGCTAAGACAGTAGTTAGTAACTGAGACAGTAGTTAGTAACTAAGACAGTAGTTAGTAGCTAAGACAGTAGTTAGTAACTGAGACAGTAGTTAGTAACTAAGACAGTAGTTAGTAACTAAGACAGTAGTTAGTAACTAAGACAGTAGTTAGTAACTAGGACAGTAGTTAGTAACTAAGACAGTAGTTAGTAACTAAGGCAGTGGTTAGTAACTGAGACAGTAGTTAGTAACTGAGACAGTAGTTAGTAACTGAGACAGTAGTTAGTAACTAAGACAGTAGTTAGTAACTGAGACAGTAGTTAGTAACTGAGACAGTAGTTAGTAACTAAGTCAGTAGTTAGTAACTAAGACAGTAGTTAGTAGCTAAGACAGTAGTTAGTAACTGAGACAGTAGTTAGTAACTAAGACAGTAGTTAGTAACTGAGACAGTAGTTAGTAACTAAGACAGTAGTTAGTAACTGAGACAGTAGTTAGTAACTAAGACAGTAGTTAGTAACTGAGACAGTAGTTAGTAACTAAGACAGTAGTTACTAACTAAGACAGTAGTTAGTAACTAAGACAGTAGTTAGTAACTAAGACAGTAGTTAGTAACTAAGACAGTAGTTAGTAACTAAGACAGTAGTTAGTAACTGAGACAGTAGTTAGTAACTAAGACAGTAGTTAGTAACTAAGACAGTAGTTAGTAACTAAGACAGTAGTTAGTAACTGAGACAGTAGTTAGTAACTAAGACAGTAGTTAGTAACTAAGACAGTAGTTAGTAACTGAGACAGTAGTTAGTAACTAAGACAGTAGTTAGTAACTAAGACAGTAGTTAGTAACTAAGACAGTAGTTAGTAACTAGGACAGTAGTTAGTAACTAAGACAGTAGTTAGTAACTAAGGCAGTGGTTAGTAACTAAGACAGTAGTTAGTAACTCAGTCAGTAGTTAGTAACTCAGTTAGTAGTTAGTAACTAAGATAGTAGTTAGTAACTGAGACAGTAGTTAGTAACTGAGATAGTAGTTAGTAACTGAGACAGGAGTTAGTAACTAAGACAGTAGTTAGTAACTGAGACAGTAGTTAGTAACTGAGACAGTAGTTAGTAACTAAGACAGTAGTTAGTAACTAAGACAGTAGTTAGTAACTGAGACAGTAGTTAGTAACTGAGACAGTAGTTAGTAACTAAGACAGTAGTTAGTAACTGAGACAGTAGTTAGTAACTAAGACAGTAGTTAGTAACTGAGACAGTAGTTAGTAACTGAGACAGTAGTTAGTAACTCAAACAGTAGTTAGTAACTAAGAGAGTAGTTAGTAACTGAGACAGTAGTTAGTAACTAAGATAGTAGTTAGTAACTAAGATAGTAGTTAGTAACTAAGACAGTAGTTAGTAACTAAGACAGTAGTTAGTAACTAAGACAGTAGTTAGTAACTAAGACAGTAGTTAGTCACTAAGACAGTAGTTAGTAACTAAGACAGTAGTTAGTCACTAAGACAGTAGATAGTTACTAAGATAGTAGTTATTATAGAGAGGCGATTGGAAGAGAGTTTCGTGTAGTAGATATAGAGAGGGGATAGTTTGGTGTTAATTGATATATAGAGGGGGATTGGAAGAGAGTGCTGTGTAGTAGATATAGAGAGGGGGAGAGTTTTATGGTAATGAATGGAATGAGTGGATATATAGAGGTAGGTATTGAAAGATATAGACAGGAGGAGAGTTTGTTAGTGATGGATAGAGTGAGAGGGAATGAGAGAGTGTGTTGTATGGTAGATGTAGCGAGGGAGATAGTTTGGTGCTAATTGATATAAAGAAGGAAGTTGGGAGAGTGTGTTGTATATTGGTTATAGAGAGGGAGAGAAATTGATGTTTATTGATATTGAGAGAGGGATTGGTAAGAGAGTTCCATGTAGTAGATATAGAGAGAGGGGGAGTTTGCTGTTACGTGATACAGAGAGTGGGATTGGAAGACAGTTCCGTGTAGTAGAAATAGAGAGGGGGAGAATTTGCTAGTGATGGATAAAATGAGAGGGAATGAGTGTTGTATGGTAGATATAGAGAGGGAGATAGTTTGGTGCTAATTCATGTAGTGAGGGAGGTTGGGCGAGTGTGTTGTATATTAGATATAGAGAGGTGTAGATTTCAATGCTTTTAGATATAACGAGGGGGTTGGGAGAGATAAATATTGCTAAATATTGTAGGAGGTGAGACAGTATCGTAAAAGATGTAGAGGGGGGGGGTGATTGATAGAGAGAGAGAAAGATTACGAGAGAGTGCGGAAGAGACGGCGAGGGGGAGAGTTTGTAGATGATTGATATAAAGAGGGGCATTGGAAGAAAGTTTTGTATGTTAGATATAGAGATGTGGAGAATTTTGTGGTTGTAGATATAGAAAAAGGATAATGGGAGAGTGCCGTGTAGTAGATATACAGAGGGTCCCAAATAATAGGTGTTGAAATGAGGCGGGTGGCTTGGGAAATCGGTAATTGTATAGTTTACGTATGGATTTCTTGTAATGTTCTTTTTATGTCGTATGTAATGTTTTTTTAATTTAAAATAAAATAATTAAACCTGGGAGTACGTGAATTATTGACGGACGTAACAATGAAACCTCAATACTGAAGTAGAGTTTAAATATCATGTCCTAGTTACTCTGGAGTTTCACGTGTGTAATTACAGGATCATCAGATATGACCGGTGATCCTGTGAGTGCGCAGGTAAAACTTTACAGTAGCACAGCTCGCCAATAACCACAATAAATCAATGTAAATATATTATTTATATATATATATATATATATATATATATATATATTATAATTTAGCTATAGGCATAGCTGTATACAGATATGCATAGAAATTTCGTATTTCTAAAGAAACACGGTATGTTTACAGGTAAACATTTGGAAAGCCGTATCTATGCAAAAAACACTGGGGCTAACACACTCTTGTGGTGTCCAGCAGAAACAAGGGGGATAATCGTTGACGTATTTTGAACTGAACTGGTCCTCATCAGGAGGATCCCTCCCACACTTGCGACTGCTGGACTTGAAAACAGTCAAGAATATATATATATATATACAGTAGCGGACTGAGTCTAAAAATATTGTTTGGCAGGAGATGAAGGGGGCCCACCTACATATAGAATGCTATCATTTAATTTTTATAATGAATAAAGAAAATTTTCTAAAAATACTTAAGTGGAAACAAAACAGTGCATCAAATTTTTGCGGAAAAGTATCTTACCTTCTCCAATAAAAATTATTATGTATTTTAACTTTGATTTTGAAAGGAGGTTTATAATTATCAATTTTCAGTTCTCTTTCGTAGCTGTCTCGGTGGCCTAGTTGGAGGAATCATAGACGGTGGTGATCCTGGTCTGAAGTTCGATCCTGGTCCCGGTAAGCCTTTTCCCGTTTTTATTGGTTGTAAAATAATAACTGAAAAAGGCTACATGTACTTCTTGACCAGAATTGAACCCGAGGCCATGATATCTACCATCTATAGTACCTACAACTAGACCACAAAGACAACTACGAAAATCTTATGAACATTCATACAGATTGTTTTTTTCATATATGAGTGAAATTTGGTTGGTTGATGCAGTCACGTGACAAAGCACAACAAATTTCGCGCCAGTTCGTTTCACTTAAAAAAGTGGCTCTTTTTTTTTATAAATGTAATTTGATTGGTTATGACTGTTACGTGAATAAGTACATTACATTTCACGCCGTATTTGGGAATTCTTTGTAGCCATTTAGAGAATTTTGTGCCAAACAACAGATAATGGTCAAGAAAAAAGGGATGGGGAGAATTGTTCTGGTTCAGTGAGTATGGTTGATGTGCTGAGGTGTCAAAATTCAGACTTTCTATTGAAATAAAGAAAGTAGAGATATATATTATTATTTGTGTGCTGATGTGTGTGTGCGTGTGTATGTGTGTGTAGGAAAAGGATTCTATTAGTAGAAATGGGGGAGGGAGTTAGGTGTGTGTGTGGGAGTATAGTTAGCATGTTAAGATGGATAGAATATATATTTGTGTGTGTGGGTGTGTGTGTGTGTAGGAAAGGATTCCGTTAGTAGAAATGGGGGGTATGTGTGTGGGGGGGGTATGGTTAGCATGTTAAGGTGTTAGAGTATTAATGTATATTAAGGTTTATTTAGCTCTGGTTTTTATTTTCGAATATAGAAGGTGTTATATGTGTGTGCATGTATGTGTCTGTTTGGGTGGTTAGCATGTTATGGTGTTAACATAATGTATATTAAACTATATTTAATGCTGGTCTATATTTTTGAATAAACATATTTTCCTTATTTATTCGTATTGGATCTGTTGTATTGTCAGCGCAAAGATAAAGTGGGAAGACTTGGAATTTGAGTGTCTTATCGCTTGCACATATGTCTAGATGTGCACTGAGTGGTATCTGTCTTATGGTAGGGTCTCGTAATTGTTGGCGATGAATTGTCATTCTGTTCCTGAGTGTGAGTTTAGTTTGCCCTATATAATCTTCATTGTATCCTTTACATTTAATGGCATAAAGAAAATTTTTTGATGAGCAAGTGAAGTGATTTTTTACAACAAAAGTTCATCCTGATTGAAATGTATACATGGTGCCTTCAATGAGGTGAGTGCAGGTTCCACAATTAGAGCGACGACATATTTTGACAGTTGGTTGTGGGTTTGTTGTAGGTAATTTGGCATTGGTGAGTAATGTTTTTAGTGATTTCGGTTGTCTTTTGCATTTGATCATTTTGTGTGTGTGCATATATAGATATAGATATATAGATAGAGATATAGATATATGAGATGAATGAATTTGGTATAATACCAATTTAGTACTAAATACGTAGATGCGAAGGAGCTCGATATATTATCCCTTAGGATAGGGAAAAGGGCATTATTTTTTTACATTGTATATATATATATATATATATGCCTCTGTATCATGTATTAAGTTCTCCCTCCGCCTTTTGAGATATTTTTCACTGTTACAAGGGATTCAGTCCCCTTTCATGACCGGTATATCACGTGGTAATTTCTCCCTCCACCTTTTAAGATTTTCTCACTTGCTGCGAATGTGTCAGGAAAGAGTTATTTCCCTGAGGAGTTCCTTGAAAAGCTGGTGTGCCTCACAACGATATTGCACATCTATAATGTACAATTGTTGCAAACTGACCAGCGAAACTGTACAGTCGGGACTTTGAAGAAAAGATAGGTATATATCTGTGTCTATTACTTCTTCTTATTTTATAATTTGTTATTTATATATATATATATATATATATATATATACATATATATATATAACGAAGGAATTGTGATAAGGAACCAGATGGACCATAACGCCAAAGTACTCAATACTAAGTGCAGTAGAGTGGGTAATAGGAAAAAGAATGACCCCGACGGCAGAGCTCAAGCCGTTTCGATGACTATTTCTGGACTGGACGGCTATTTCAGTCCAGAAATACCCGTCGAAACGGCTTGAGCTCTGCCGTCGGGGTCATTCTTTTTCCTATATATATATATATAACTAATTTAGTCCAGAAATAGCCGTCGAAACGGCTTGAGCTCTGCCGTCGGGGTCATACTTTCTCCTATATATATATATATATGTATAAGGGGCGGGGAAAATGCAGAGAGTGGACAGTGGGGCCATGACTCCCCACCAATAATTATAGTTTACTCCCCAAACTGCCTAAACACACATCTACTTGGATATGCGCTACAATTTATGTACATGTTATGTTTATCGCATATTTTCTGGCCAATTTATAATGCAAAGAGCTAAACTAATCACTATAAATAAATTGACCAAATGTGAACCCCCCACCCCACCCCACCCAATTCAGAAATGCTTCCATCCCCCCTGGATATTGAAATTACCGCTACTGAAATACACTCAAGGACTTAGTCAACAATGCTGATCCTTATAAATTAAAGGATAATGATTATAAACATCCCACCCCACCCAAAAAATACTCGTGAATTTGAATTCTGAAAGTATGCTACCTTATTGTAAGCTGCTACGTGCAAGTCTAACTAGTAAATAGTTGAACAAGTTGGGCATATAAACACCTAAAGAAAGGGGAAGAGTGGACAGATTCACCTGTAATAATCAAGCATCCATCTGCTGTATGCTAGATGCTTGCTTTACCATTACACTAAAGTGAGACCATTTATCTTTATTTTCGTAATAAATCTTTTGAAAGAAATATTCCAAAGAGACAATCTACTTGTGCGTCTATTTAAAGACTGCGACCGTAACTCGCATTTTTTTCCAGCTGAGAAAACTGGAGCAATGTGAAATAATGGTTTCTTATATAGGCACAAGGCGAACAATTTTGGGGGAGGGGAAAGTCGATTAAGTCGACCCCAGTGCGTGACTGGTACTTTATTTTATGGACCCCGTAAGGATGAAAGGCAAAGTTAACCTTGGCAGGATTTGAACTCAGATCATAAAGGGCCATAACTCTATGCTGAAAAGTATGGCATCCGACGTTCTACCGATACTTCCAATCCCGATCTAGGAATCAAACCCAAGTACTCACGACCGTGAGTACAACACCCAAACAACTAAGCCACGGGCCTTCAATTTAGTGTTAAACAATTATAAAATCAATATTTTTATTAAAAATAATTTATGCCCGGTGTGTATAACGAAACGAAAGTTCGAATATTACGACTTTGCACGCACGTTATTTATTGATTTCTGATCGATAAAATATATATTCATCGCAAATATTTCTACCATTTCATATCAAAGTTTTATCGAAATTAGGGCGTCGAAAAGATTGAGTGGTTTATGGTATTTTATGGCGGTATATAAAGCAGAATACGTACATATACATAAATATATAGAAACACACGCACACACACATAAATATATATACATGTGTGTGTGTGTACTTTATTCCAACATACACATACACACACACATAGGTATATATATGTATATATATGTATATATATATATTTTCTTTATACTATCTACACTCTACTCTGCTGAATATCGAGTGCTAATTTTGGCATACCGTCTATGGAAGCACCATAGCTACCATTATACACAACTATATATATATATATATATATATATATATATATATATATATATATATATATATATATATATATATATATATGAGTGCATGATTGTGCGCGTATATGTACGTGTATGTGTGTGCTTGAGTGCATAAAGATTAACTTTTAATTTAACGAATTATCTTATGAAATTGCTTTCACAATTCTAGCAAACGCAGTTAAAACTATTTCTGCGGAAAGTTACTTAATTTTGTTAGGTTTCTATTAAATTCAACATTAAATATGAATATCTTTTTAACCTTATTCAGTATTTTGAAACAGGATTTTCTGATAGTGGAAAACCTTTTATTAAACCAAAATACATTCAATTTAAATTAGGTTGTTTTATATATATATATATATATATATGAAAAAAGTTTGTCCTTCATCAGTGATCTTCCAACTATCATAGGCATTTCATCGCTTTTAAGACCATATACCTCCGGTTGGTGCGAGCAACGGCTAAAAAAAGTCGTTGGGACACGTAAATAAAGGGGACGCGAGGGTAAACAAGCAAAA
>OZ024741.1:353437163-353442163 GCA_964016885.1 Eledone cirrhosa
GTTTGCTATCTTGTTGGTTGGTTGGTAGTTTAGTTGTTTGGTTGGCTGACTTATTGGCTTGTTGGCATATTAGTTGATTGTTTGTTTGGTTGGTTAGTTGGTTTGTTGGCTGGTTAGTCTGTTAATTGGTTAGTTGTTTGACTGGCTGGTTAGTTGGTTGATTAGTTGATTGTTTGTTTGTTTGGTTATTTGGTTGATTGGTTGGTTGGTTGGCTGGTTGGTTTGTTAACTTGTTGGTTGGCTGGTTGGTTATTAGTTGTTTGTTTGGTTAGTTGGTTGGTTTTCTGGTTAGTTGACAGGTTGATTGGTTGGTTAATTGGCTGGTTATCTGTCCGATTGGCTGGTTGGTTGGCTGTTTAGTTAGTTGGCTTGTTGGTTGGTTAGTTGGTTGTTTGGCTGGATGGTTGGTTGGTTGGCTGTTTGGCTGGTTGGTTGGTTGGCTGGTTGGCTGGTTGGTGGGTTGGTTTGTTGGTTGGTTGGTTGGTTGGTTGGTTGGTTGGTTGGTTGGTTGGTTGGTTGGTTGGTTAATTGGTTAGCTTGTTGGTTGACTGGTTGGCTGGTTGGGTGGATGGTTGTTTGGTTGGTTAGTTGGTTAGCTTGTTGTTTGGGTCGTTGGCTGGTTGGCTGGTTGGTTGGCTGGTTGGTTGGCTGGTTGGTTGGTTGGATGGTTGGTTGGTTGGTTAGTTAGTTGGTTATCTTGTTGTTTGGCTGGTTGGCTTGTTGGTTGGCTGGCTGGTTGGTTGGTTGGTTGGTTGGTTGGTTGGTTGGTTTTGGTTGGTTGGTTAGTTGATTGTGTGTTTGGTTGGTTAACTGGTTAGCTGGCTGGTTGGTTCGTTCGTATATTTGACGTGTACGAATTACTGCTGCTGTCATGAGTCAAACGCAACTGGGAGACAAGGAGTGTTTCCTTGTTTCCATTGAAAATGTGTTATAGATCAGTTCGATTAGTTTGTAGCTCAATCACTGACATCAGAAGAATGATAACCTGACCTATAATCGATTATTGCACGCAGTAGAGAGGGAACGCTTGTTATTTAACGGCATGTGTGCTTGTCTTTTTAAACTTAATTCTAGAAGAGGATAAGTAGCGCGAGCAGTGTGTCTGAAAAGACATGCGTAAACAACATAGGCAAAGAAAGCAAATGCACACACACACACATTCATACGAATATACACACACATACACACACAACACATTCACACACAAAGCATACACACACACATTCACATACACACAACACATACACACAACACATTACATACACACACAACACATACATACACACACACACACACACACACACACAACACATACACACAATACATTTACATACACACACAACAGATACACAACATATACACACACATACAACACATTCACACACATTCACATACACACACATTCACACACACACAACACGTTCACACACACATTCACACACACATAGATACGCACACACACACAACACATTCACACACAATCCATATACACACACATTCACACACATACACACACACATACACAGCACCGTTTTTAGATACAACATCAGGAGTAAGATCTTTTAAATACTTTCAGGCATCACACAGGGTTAGTTTTTTTATGTTTTTTGCGAATGTTTATTCAAGAACACTTCATTGGGAATTAGATCAGAGTTGTAAAGTAACATAGTAAACCAGCCATTACAGGGATTTTGTCGGAATTAAAGATCAATCTAGAAGCACAGGAAAGGAATTTTTTTGGCATCTATTAATGTCCACATACGAGAATCGATACGACATATGATATTATTTGTTATTTTGTTATTTTCTGGGGTGGTGGATTGACAGAATCGTTAGTGTCAAACAAAATGTTTCGTGTCATTTGTTCAAATCTCGTCATGGTAAACTTTCTCTTTTATTCTTTCATGGGTCTAGAAAATAAAGTGCCAGTCTGTGGACTGGCAGAATCGTTAGAGTGTTAGACAAAATGTTTCGTGTCATTTGTTCAAATCTCGCCACGGTAAACTTTCTCTTTTATTCTTTCATGGGTCAAGGAAATAAAGTACCGGTCTGTGGATTGCCAGAATCGTTAGAACATCGGACAAAATGTTTCGTGTCATTTGTTCAAATCTCGTCAAGGTAAACTTCCTCTTTTATTCTTTCATGTGTCAAGGAAATAAAGTACCAGTCTGTGGATTAGCAGAATCGTTAGAATGTCGGGCAAAATATTTCGTGTCATTTGTTCAAATCTCAAGGTAAACTGTGTCTTTTATTTCTTCATGGGTTAAGAAAATAAAGTACCAGTCTGTGGACTGGCAGAATCGTTAGAGGGTCAAACAAAATGCTTCGCAATATTTGTTCAAATTCTCCTATAATAAATTTTGTCTTTCATTCTTCCTGGGTCGATAAAATAAAGTATCAGTTAAGTATTAGTTGCTGGTCATTTCTTACATTATCTGTTAGTGGTACTATGAGTGAGTATGGATACACGTATTAATAGGGTTCCAGATAACCCAAAATTATATCGTGGGTTATATCCTGTTGGTTGTATCTCTTGACGCTTGACTCGCAAAGGGATAGTGTCCATAGCTTATTATAGTATCCCGCTGATGTCGGAAGGGAAGCGCTATAAAAAGTTGATATAGAGAGTATACCATGATATCTGAGTACTATGGTTCTCACCTGATTCGCTTTTGGCTTCGTAACATTTTTCAGTCATATCTTGGTAACTGCTTCTGTTGGTAGGCTGAAGTTGGTCAGAAATGCCATGCCGAACACAGTCAAACATCTAGAGTAGCACCCCACCCAACAATTGGCTGCACCAGTTGCAGGGACTTGATTCATTGATTGATTCGAAAACAACTCCAGAAATTTCTCTCTTTAAATAAATATTCACAGAATAATAAGTATTTAGTAGTGGTTCTAGATCCCAACAAGAAAATAAGATCGTTCATAACATGACACGCTGCCGCTGAGTTTGAAAAAAAGAACGAAGCATCAGAAAGGTAAGGATATTGAAGAAAAGATATTGATGACTTTTATGTTGACTTTTCTGTCGAGAGAGAGAGAGAGAGAGACTAATAATATTTCAATATTTTCTCATTTCCAATATCCCATATTTTTAAAAGTGGAAAGAACAAAATATGTTGTACTCGGTCGCATTATTTTGTTTTATGTGGATTTTTAATGGCGGTGGATTGGCAGTATCGGTAGAGGTTCGGATGCCATGCTTTGACGCATAGAGTTACGGCCCTTGCCATTCTGAGTTCAAATCCCGCCGAGGTTAACTTTGCCTTTCATCCTTACGGGGTCGATAAAATAAAGTACCAGTAATGTACTGGGTAATTTTCTGGCCTTGTGCCAATAGTAGAAACAATTATTTTGTTTTATGTTATTAGGGCGGTGGATTGGCAGTATCGGTAGAGGGTCAGACGCGATCCTTTGCAACAAAGAGTTACGGCCCTTTATGGTCTGAGTTCAAATCCCGCCGAGCTTAACTTTGCCTTTCATCCTTATGAGGTCGACAAAATAAAGTACCAGTAACACACTGGGAAAATTGCTAGCCTTGTGCCAAAAGTAGAAACAATTATTTTGTTATATGTTTTCCTAACCATAAGGAACTGCTAACTCTGGTTTTTATGTCTTTAAGATTATATATTAAGCATGAATTATTTGTTTGTCTTGAATCAACGTTGCCATATCTATACGAACCTTTACAAAAATATCCCAGGTCCGCAGTTCTGGCTACTACAGAATCTGTCATAGATTTGGAAAGTCAAGAGTATCAATACATGTGCTGACATTATCTTGGGATCTAGAACCACTACTAAATACTTATTTTCAATAATCTGTATATATGTTAATATATGGTTATATAAGTGTGTGTGTGTGTGTGTGTGTGTGTGTGTGTGTGTGTGTGTGTGTGTGTGTGTGTGTGTACATATGTGAACGTATACATCGGCTCACATTCATTGACACACTCATATGCACGCATGTATACACACATATATTTGGATATTTCAGTATGCATGCACATATATGTCCACATATATATATATATATATATATATATATATATATATATATATATATATAAAAGATAAGCATATATATATATATATATATGTGTGTGTGTACATCTATGAACGTATGCATGTGCTCACATCCATTGACACACTCATATGCACGCATGTTTACACATGTATTTAGATATTTCTGTATGCATGCCTATGCATGTACATATATGTCCATATATATATATAATAGATAAGCATATATATATATGTGTGTGTGTGTGTCTGCTTTTAGATACATGCATAGAAGTATATGCAACGGACTTCTTTCTTTTCCCAGTGAATCTGAGCCCTCTGGCTGCTTATGTAAGAAGTCAATATTTGGTATCAATGTGAAGTATCTCAGAAATGTTTGCATATGTTGTCTCGTTATGGTTGTTTTTGCATTGGTAGAAATAGCGACTGCATAGTTATGTAGACGTTTTTCTATCTTGTACAAATAACTGGACTGTATAAACTTTTATGTCTGATTTGACACCTTCCAGCATTATTTGCCTATCACATTGTAAAGCCTCATTTATTCCTTCTCCAGTCATTCAGTCAGTCATTCGTCCGTTGATGCGATGAAGTCTTACAAATGTAAGTTTGTAGCTTTAGGATATTTTTATACTCGTTCCTATTTTTCGTATATAATAGATCTGAAACTATAATAAATTCTTATTCTACTCATCTTTTATAGCTAAATGTATTTATGGTGTAAATCAAATTAACATAATCCTGTCAGGTTTAAACAATCCTTTCATATAGCCAAGAGAGAGAATGTGTCTAGTAATCTGTCGGAATCAAATCATTTATAGTAATGCTGTCTCCCAAGTTTTCTTTTTCCCGTTAAAGGTGTTCACGATTGTTTATTTGTGAAAGATGTGATTTCATACTCACTTCTTGATAAAATTGTTAATTATTGTTGAGCAGCAGCAAACGAGTTGTTCTTTCACCAATTTAAATGAT
>OZ024741.1:353447163-353471845 GCA_964016885.1 Eledone cirrhosa
TATAGTATTTAATGTGTATAGTATTTACTATGTATAGTATTTACTGTGTATAGTATTTACTGTGTATAGTGCATACTGTGTATAGTATTTACTGCGTATAGTGTTTACTGTGTATAGTACATACTGTGTATAGTGTTTACTGTGTATAGTACATACTGTGTATAGTGCATACTGTGTATAGTGTTTACTGTGTATAGTACATACTGTGTATAGTGCATACTGTGTATAGTGTTTACTGTGTATAGTGCATACTGTGTATAGTATTTACTGTGTATAGTATTTACTGTGTATAGTATTTACTGTGTATAGTATTTACTGTGTATAGTATTTACTGTGTATAGTGCATACTGTGTATAGTATTTACTGCGTATAGTGTTTACTGTGTATAGTACATACTGTGTATAGTGTTTACTGTGTATAGTACATACTGTGTATAGTATTTACTGTGTATAGTATTTACTATGTATAGTGCATACTGTGTATAGTGTTTACTGTGTATAGTGTTTACTGTGTATAGTGCATACTATGTATAGTGTTTACTGTGTATAGTGCATACTGTGTATAGTGCATACTGTGTATAGTGCATACTATGTATAGTACATACTGTGTATAGTGCATACAATGTATAGTACATACTGTGTATAGTGCATACAATGTATAGTGCATACTGTGTATAGTGCATACTATGTATAGTGCATACTGTGTATAGTGCATACTATGTATAGTACATACTGTGTATAGTGCATACTATGTATAGTGCATACTGTGTATAGTGCATACTATGTATAGTACATACTGTGTATAGTGCATACTATGTATAGTGTTTACTGTGTATAGTACATACTGTGTATAGTGCATACTATGTATAGTGTTTACTGTGTATAGTGCATACTGTGTATAGTGCATACTGTGTATAGTGCATGCTATGTATAGTGTTTACTGTGTATAGTGCATACTGTGTATAGTATTTACTGTGTATAGTGCATACTGTGTATAGTGTTTACTGTGTATAGTGCGTACTGTGTATAGAGCATACTGTGTATAGTGCATACTGTGTATAGTGCATACTATGTATAGTGCATACTATGTATAGTGTTTACTGTGTATAGTGCATACTGTGTATAGTATTTACTGTGTATAGTGCATACTGTGTATAGTGCATACTGTGTATAGTGCATACTATGTATAGTGTTTACTGTGTATAGTGCATACTGTGTATAGTGCATACTGTGTATAGTATTGACTGTGTATAGTGCATACTATGTATAGTGTTTACTGTGTATAGTGCATACTGTGTATAGTATTTACTGTGTATAGTGCATACTGTGTATAGTGCATACTGTGTATAGTGTTTACTGTGTATAGTGCATACTGTGTATAGTGCATACTGTGTATAGTGTTTACTGTGTATAGTGCATACTGTGTATAGTGCATAATGTGTATAGTGCATACTGTGTATAGTGCATACTGTGTATAGTGCATACTGTGTATAGTATTTACTGTGTATAATGCATACTGTGTATAGTGCATACTGTGTATAGTGCATACTGTGTATAGTATTTACTGTGTATAGTGCATACTGTGTATAGCGCATACTGTGTATAGTGCATACTATGTATAGTGCATACTTTGTATAGTGCATACTGTGTATAGTATTTACTGTGTATAGTATTTACTGTGTATAGTGCATACTGTGTATAGTGCATACTATGTATAGTGCATACTGTGTATAGTGCATACTGTGTATAGTGCATAATGTGTATAGTGCATACTGTGTATAGTGCATACTGTGTATAGTGCATAATGTGTATAGTGCATACTGTGTATAGTGCATAATGTGTATAGTGCATACTGTGTATAGTGCATAATGTGTATAGTGCATAATGTGTATAGTGCATAATGTGTATAGTGCATACTGTGTATAGAGCATACTGTGTATAGTATTTACTGTGTATAGTGCATACTGTGTATAGTGCATACTGTGTATAGTGCATACTGTGTATAGTGCATACTGTGTATAGTGTTTACTGTGTATAGTGCATACTGTGTATAGTGCATACTGTGTATAGTGCATACTGTGTATAGTGCATACTGTGTATCGTATTTACTGTGTATAGTGCATACTGTGTATAGTGCATACTGTGTATAGTATTTACTGTGTATAGTGCATACTGTGTATAGTGCATAATGTGTATATTGCATACTGTGTATAGTGCATACTGTGTATAGTGCATACTGTGTATAGTGCATACTGTGTATCGTATTTACTGTGTATAGTGCATACTGTGTATAGTGCATACTGTGTATAGTGCATACTGTGTATAGTATTTACTGTGTATAGTGCATACTGTGTATAGTGCATACTGTGTATAGTATTTACTGTGTATAGTGCATACTGTGTATAGTGCATACTGTGTATAGTGCATACTGTGTATAGTGCATACTGTGTATAGTATTTACTGTGTATAGTGCATACTGTGTATAGTATTTACTGTGTATAGTGCATACTGTGTATAGTGCATACTGTGTATAGTGCATACTGTGTATAGTATTTACTGTGTATAGTGCATACTGTGTATAGTGCATACTGTGTATAGTGCATACTGTGTATAGTATTTACTGTGTATAGTGCATACTGTGTATAGTATTTACTGTGTATAGTGCATACTGTGTATAGTGCATACTGTGTATAGTGCATACTGTGTATAGTATTTACTGTGTATAGTGCATACTGTGTATAGTGCATAATGTGTATAGTGCATACTGTGTATAGTATTTACTGTGTATAGTGCATACTGTGTATAGTACATACTGTGTATAGTGCATACTGTGTATAGTATTTACTGTGTATAGTGCATACTGTGTATAGTGCATAATGTGTATAGTGCATACTGTGTATAGTATTTACTGTGTATAGTGCATACTGTGTATAGTGCATACTGTGTATAGTGCATAATGTGTATAGTGCATACTGTGTATAGTGCATACTGTGTATAGTGCATAATGTGTATAGTGCATACTGTGTATAGTGCATAATGTGTATAGTGCATACTGTGTATAGTGCATACTGTGTATAGTGCATACTGTGTATAGTGCATAATGTGTATAGTGCATACTGTGTATAGTGCATACTGTGTATCGTATTTACTGTGTATAGTGCATACTGTGTATAGTGCATAATGTGTATAGTGCATACTGTGTATAGTGCATAATGTGTATAGTGCATACTGTGTATAATGCATACTGTGTATCGTATTTACTGTGTATAGTGCATACTGTGTATAGTATTTACTGTGTATAGTGCATACTGTGTATAGTATTTACTGTGTATAGTATTTACTGTGTGTAGTGCATACTGTGTATAGTGCATACTGTGTATAGTGCATACTGTGTATAGTGCATAATGTGTATAGTGCATACTGTGTATAGTATTTACTGTGTATATGCATACTGTGTATAGTATTTACTGTGTATAGTATTTACTATGTATAGTGCATACTGTGTATAGTGCATACTGTGTATAGTGCATACTGTGTATAGTGCATACTGTGTATAGTGCATACTGTGTATAGTGCATACTGTGTATAGTATTTACTGTGTATAGTGCATACTGTGTATAGTATTTACTGTGTATAGTGCATACTGTGTATAGTGCATACTGTGTATAGTGCATACTGTGTATAGTGCATACTGTGTATAGTATTTACTGTGTATAGTGCATACTGTGTATAATATTTACTGTGTATAGTATTTACTGTGTATAGTGCATACTGTGTAAAGTGCATACTGTGTATAGTGCAGAATGTGTTATAGTGCATACTGTGTATAGTGCATACTGTGTATAGTGCATACTGTGTATAGTATTTACTGTGTATAGTGCATACTGTGTATAGTATTTACTGTGTATAGTGCATACTGTGTATAGTATTTACTGTGTATAGTGCATACTGTGTATAGTGCATACTGTGTATAGTGCATACTGTGTATAGTATTTACTGTGTATAGTGCATACTGTGTATAGTGCATACGGTGTATAGTGCATACTGTGTATAGTATTTACTGTGTATAGTGCATACTGTGTATAGTGCATACTGTGTATAGTGCATACTGTGTATAGTATTTACTGTGTATAGTGCATACTGTGTATAGTATTTACTGTGTATAGTGCATACTGTGTATAGTATTTACTGTGTATAGTGCATACTGTGTATAGTATTTACTGTGTATAGTGCATACTGTGTATAGTGCATACTGTGTATAGTGCATACGGTGTATAGTGCATACGGTGTATAGTGCATACTGTGTATAGTGCATACTGTGTATAGTGCATAATGTGTATAGTGAATACTGTGTATAGTGCATACTGTGTATAGTGCATACTGTGTATAGTATTTACTGTGTATAGTGCATACTGTGTATAGTATTTACTGTGTATAGTGCATACTGTGTATAGTATTTACTGTGTATAGTGCATACTGTGTATAGTGCATACTGTGTATAGTGCATACTGTGTATAGTATTTACTGTGTATAGTGCATACTGTGTATAGTATTTACTGTGTATAGTGCATACTGTGTATAGTGCATACTGTGTATAGTGCATAATGTGTATAGTGCATACTGTGTATAGTGCATACTGTGTATAGTGCATACTGTGTATAGTATTTACTGTGTATAGTGCATACTGTGTATAGTATTTACTGTGTATAGTGCATACTGTGTATAGTGCATAATGTGTATAGTGCATAATGTGTATAGTGCATACTGTGTATAGTGCATACTGTGTATAGTGCATACTGTGTATAGTGCATAATGTGTATAGTGCATACTGTGTATAGTGCATACTGTGTATAGTGCATACTGTGTATAGTGCATACTGTGTATAGTATTTACTGTGTATAGTGCATACTGTGTATAGTATTTACTGTGTATAGTGCATACTGTGTATAGTATTTACTGTGTATAGTATTTACTGTGTATAGTGTATAGTGCATATTGTGTATAGTGCATAATGTGTATAGTGCATACTGTGTATAGTGCATACTGTGTATAGTGCATACTGTGTATAGTGCATACTGTGTATAGTATTTACTGTGTATAGTATTTACTGTGTATAGTGCATACTGTGTATAGTATTTACTGTGTATACTGCATACTGTGTATAGTATTTACTGTGTATAGTGCATACTGTGTATAGTATTTACTGTGTATAGTGCATACTGTGTATAGTATTTACTGTGTATAGTGCATACTGTGTATAGTGCATACTGTGTATAGTGCATACTGTGTATAGTGCATACTGTGTATAGTGCATACAGTGTATAGTATTTACGGTGTATAGTGCATAATGTGTATAGTGCATACTGTGTATAGTGCATACTGTGTATAGTGCATACTGTGTATAGTGCATACTGTGTATAGTATTTACTGTGTATAGTGCATACTGTGTATAGTATTTACTGTGTATAGTGCATACTGTGTATAGTATTTACTGTGTATAGTGCATACTGTGTATAGTATTTACTGTGTATAGTGCATACCGTGTATAGTATTTACTGTGTATAGTGCATACTGTGTATAGTGCATACGGTGTATAGTGCATACTGTGTATAGTGCATACTGGGTATAGTGCATACGGTGTATAGTGCATACGGTGTATAGTGCATACTGTGTATAGTGCATACTGTGTATAGTGCATAATGTGTATAGTGAATACTGTGTATAGTGCATACTGTGTATAGTGCATACTGTGTATAGTATTTACTGTGTATAGTGCATACTGTGTATAGTATTTACTGTGTATAGTGCATACTGTGTATAGTATTTACTGTGTATAGTGCATACTGTGTATAGTGCATACTGTGTATAGTGCATACTGTGTATAGTATTTACTGTGTATAGTGCATACTGTGTATAGTATTTACTGTGTATAGTGCATACTGTGTATAGTGCATACTGTGTATAGTGCATAATGTGTATAGTGCATACTGTGTATAGTGCATACTGTGTATAGTGCATACTGTGTATAGTATTTACTGTGTATAGTGCATACTGTGTATAGTATTTACTGTGTATAGTGCATACTGTGTATAGTGCATAATGTGTATAGTGCATAATGTGTATAGTGCATACTGTGTATAGTGCATGCTGTGTATAGTGCATACTGTGTATAGTGCATAATGTGTATAGTGCATACTGTGTATAGTGCATACTGTGTATAGTGCATACTGTGTATAGTGCATACTGTGTATAGTATTTACTGTGTATAGTGCATACTGTGTATAGTATTTACTGTGTATAGTGCATACTGTGTATAGTATTTACTGTGTATAGTATTTACTGTGTATAGTGTATAGTGCATATTGTGTATAGTGCATAATGTGTATAGTGCATACTGTGTATAGTGCATACTGTGTATAGTGCATACTGTGTATAGTGCATACTGTGTATAGTATTTACTGTGTATAGTATTTACTGTGTATAGTGCATACTGTGTATAGTATTTACTGTGTATACTGCATACTGTGTATAGTATTTACTGTGTATAGTGCATACTGTGTATAGTGCATACTGTGTATAGTATTTACTGTGTATAGTGCATACTGTGTATAGTGCATACTGTGTATAGTGCATACTGTGTATAGTGCATACTGTGTATAGTGCATACTGTGTATAGTGCATACTGTGTATAGTATTTACGGTGTATAGTGCATAATGTGTATAGTGCATACTGTGTATAGTGCATACTGTGTATAGTGCATACTGTGTATAGTGCATACTGTGTATAGTGCATACTGTGTATAGTATTTACTGTGTATAGTGCATACTGTGTATAGTATTTACTGTGTATAGTGCATACTGTGTATAGTATTTACTGTGTATAGTGCATACTGTGTATAGTATTTACTGTGTATAGTGCATACCGTGTATAGTATTTACTGTGTATAGTGCATAGTGTGTATAGTATTTACTGTGTATAGTGCATACTGTGTATAGTGCATAATGTGTATAGTGCATACTGTGTATAGTGCATACTGTGTATAGTGCATACTGTGTATAGTGCATACTGTGTATAGTAATTACTGTGTATAGTGCATACTGTGTATAGTGCATACTGTGTATAGTGCATACTGTGTATAGTGCATAATGTGTATAGTGCATACTGTGTATAGTGCATACTGTGTATAGTGCATACTGTGTATAGTATTTACTGTGTATAGTGCATACTGTGTATAGTACATACTGTGTATAGAGCATACTGTGTATAGTATTTACTGTGTATAGTGCATACTGTGTATAGTATTTACTGTGTATAGTGCATACTGTGTATAGTATTTACTGCGTATAGTGCATACTGTGTATAGTATTTGCTGTGTATAGTGCATACTGTGTATAGTATTTACTGTGTATAGTGCATACTGTGTATAGTATTTACTGTGTATAGTGCATACTGTGTATAGTATTTACTGTGTATAGTGCATACTGTGTATAGTATTTACTGTGTATAGTGCATACTGTGTATAGTGCATACTGTGTATAGTGCATACTGTGTATAGTGCATACTGTGTATAGTATTTACTGTGTATAGTGCATACTGTGTATAGTATTTACTGTGTATAGTGCATACTGTGTATAGTATTTACTGTGTATAGTGCATACTGTGTATAGTATTTACTGTGTATAGTGCATACTGTGTATAGTGTATACTGTGTATAGTGCATAATGTGTATAGTGCATACTGTGTATAGTGCATACTGTGTATAGTGCATACTGTGTATAGTGCATACTGTGTATAGTATTTACTGTGTATAGTGCATACTGTGTATAGTATTTACTGTGTATAGTGCATACTGTGTATAGTATTTACTGTGTATAGTGCATACTGTGTATAGTGCATACTGTGTATAGTGCATACTGTGTATAGTATTTACTGTGTATAGTGCATACTGTGTATAGTATTTACTGTGTATAGTGCATACTGTGTATAGTATTTACTGTGTATAGTGCATACTGTGTATAGTGCATACTGTGTATAGTGCATACTGTGTATAGTATTTACTGTGTATAGTGCATACTGTGTATAGTATTTACTGTGTATAGTGCATACTGTGTATAGTATTTACTGTGTATAGTGCATACTGTTTATAGTGCATACTGTGTATAGTGCATACTGTGTATAGTATTTACTGTGTATAGTGCATACTATGTATAGTGCATACTGTGTATAGTATTTACTGTGTATAGTGCATACTGTGTATAGTATTTACTGTGTATAGTGCATACTGTGTATAGTATTTACGGTGTATAGTGCATACTGTGTATAGTATTTACTGTGTATAGTGCATACTGTGTATAGTATTTACGGTGTATAGTGCATACTGTGTATAGTATTTACTGTGTATAGTGCATACCGTGTATAGTATTTACTGTGTATAGTGCATACTGTGTATAGTGCATACGGTGTATAGTGCATACTGTGTATAGTGCATACTGGGTATAGTGCATACGGTGTATAGTGCATACGGTGTATAGTGCATACTGTGTATAGTGCATACTGTGTATAGTGCATAATGTGTATAGTGAATACTGTGTATAGTGCATACTGTGTATAGTGCATACTGTGTATAGTATTTACTGTGTATAGTGCATACTGTGTATAGTATTTACTGTGTATAGTGCATACTGTGTATAGTATTTACTGTGTATAGTGCATACTGTGTATAGTGCATACTGTGTATAGTGCATACTGTGTATAGTATTTACTGTGTATAGTGCATACTGTGTATAGTATTTACTGTGTATAGTGCATACTGTGTATAGTGCATACTGTGTATAGTGCATAATGTGTATAGTGCATACTGTGTATAGTGCATACTGTGTATAGTGCATACTGTGTATAGTATTTACTGTGTATAGTGCATACTGTGTATAGTATTTACTGTGTATAGTGCATACTGTGTATAGTGCATAATGTGTATAGTGCATAATGTGTATAGTGCATACTGTGTATAGTGCATACTGTGTATAGTGCATACTGTGTATAGTGCATAATGTGTATAGTGCATACTGTGTATAGTGCATACTGTGTATAGTGCATACTGTGTATAGTGCATACTGTGTATAGTATTTACTGTGTATAGTGCATACTGTGTATAGTATTTACTGTGTATAGTGCATACTGTGTATAGTATTTACTGTGTATAGTATTTACTGTGTATAGTGTATAGTGCATATTGTGTATAGTGCATAATGTGTATAGTGCATACTGTGTATAGTGCATACTGTGTATAGTGCATACTGTGTATAGTGCATACTGTGTATAGTATTTACTGTGTATAGTATTTACTGTGTATAGTGCATACTGTGTATAGTATTTACTGTGTATACTGCATACTGTGTATAGTATTTACTGTGTATAGTGCATACTGTGTATAGTGCATACTGTGTATAGTATTTACTGTGTATAGTGCATACTGTGTATAGTGCATACTGTGTATAGTGCATACTGTGTATAGTGCATACTGTGTATAGTGCATACTGTGTATAGTGCATACTGTGTATAGTATTTACGGTGTATAGTGCATAATGTGTATAGTGCATACTGTGTATAGTGCATACTGTGTATAGTGCATACTGTGTATAGTGCATACTGTGTATAGTGCATACTGTGTATAGTATTTACTGTGTATAGTGCATACTGTGTATAGTATTTACTGTGTATAGTGCATACTGTGTATAGTATTTACTGTGTATAGTGCATACTGTGTATAGTATTTACTGTGTATAGTGCATACCGTGTATAGTATTTACTGTGTATAGTGCATAGTGTGTATAGTATTTACTGTGTATAGTGCATACTGTGTATAGTGCATAATGTGTATAGTGCATACTGTGTATAGTGCATACTGTGTATAGTGCATACTGTGTATAGTGCATACTGTGTATAGTAATTACTGTGTATAGTGCATACTGTGTATAGTGCATACTGTGTATAGTGCATACTGTGTATAGTGCATAATGTGTATAGTGCATACTGTGTATAGTGCATACTGTGTATAGTGCATACTGTGTATAGTATTTACTGTGTATAGTGCATACTGTGTATAGTACATACTGTGTATAGAGCATACTGTGTATAGTATTTACTGTGTATAGTGCATACTGTGTATAGTATTTACTGTGTATAGTGCATACTGTGTATAGTATTTACTGCGTATAGTGCATACTGTGTATAGTATTTGCTGTGTATAGTGCATACTGTGTATAGTATTTACTGTGTATAGTGCATACTGTGTATAGTATTTACTGTGTATAGTGCATACTGTGTATAGTATTTACTGTGTATAGTGCATACTGTGTATAGTATTTACTGTGTATAGTGCATACTGTGTATAGTGCATACTGTGTATAGTGCATACTGTGTATAGTGCATACTGTGTATAGTATTTACTGTGTATAGTGCATACTGTGTATAGTATTTACTGTGTATAGTGCATACTGTGTATAGTATTTACTGTGTATAGTGCATACTGTGTATAGTATTTACTGTGTATAGTGCATACTGTGTATAGTGTATACTGTGTATAGTGCATAATGTGTATAGTGCATACTGTGTATAGTGCATACTGTGTATAGTGCATACTGTGTATAGTGCATACTGTGTATAGTATTTACTGTGTATAGTGCATACTGTGTATAGTATTTACTGTGTATAGTGCATACTGTGTATAGTATTTACTGTGTATAGTGCATACTGTGTATAGTGCATACTGTGTATAGTGCATACTGTGTATAGTATTTACTGTGTATAGTGCATACTGTGTATAGTATTTACTGTGTATAGTGCATACTGTGTATAGTATTTACTGTGTATAGTGCATACTGTGTATAGTGCATACTGTGTATAGTGCATACTGTGTATAGTATTACTGTGTATAGTGCATACTGTGTATAGTATTTACTGTGTATAGTGCATACTGTGTATAGTATTTACTGTGTATAGTGCATACTGTTTATAGTGCATACTGTGTATAGTGCATACTGTGTATAGTATTTACTGTGTATAGTGCATACTATGTATAGTGCATACTGTGTATAGTATTTACTGTGTATAGTGCATACTGTGTATAGTATTTACTGTGTATAGTGCATACTGTGTATAGTATTTACGGTGTATAGTGCATACTGTGTATAGTATTTACTGTGTATAGTGCATACTGTGTATAGTATTTACTGTGTATAGTGCATACTGTGTATAGTATTTACTGTGTATAGTGCATACTGTGTATAGTATTTACTGTGTATAGTGCATACTGTGTATAGTGCATACTGTGTATAGTATTTACTGTGTATAGTGCATACTGTGTATAGTATTTACTGTGTATAGTGCATACTGTGTATAGTATTTACTGTGTATAGTGCATACTGTGTATAGTATTTACTGTGTATAGTGCATACTGTGTATAGTGCATACTGTGTATAGTGCATACTGTGTATAGTGCATACTGTGTATAGTATTTACTGTGTATAGTGCATACTGTGTATAGTGCATACTGTGTATAGTGCATACTGTGTATAGTGCATACTGTGTATAGTATTTACTGTGTATAGTGCATACTGTGTATAGTGCATACTGTGTATAGTGCATACTGTGTATAGTATTTACTGTGTATAGTGCATACTGTGTATAGTGCATACTGTGTATAGTGCATACTGTGTATAGTATTTACTGTGTATAGTGCATACTGTGTATAGTATTTACTGTGTATAGTGCATACTGTGTATAGTGCATACTGTGTATAGTGCATACTGTGTATAGTATTTACTGTGTATAGTGCATACTGTGTATAGTGCATAATGTGTATAGTGCATACTGTGTATAGTATTTACTGTGTATAGTGCATACTGTGTATAGTACATACTGTGTATAGTGCATACTGTGTATAGTATTTACTGTGTATAGTGCATACTGTGTATAGTGCATAATGTGTATAGTGCATACTGTGTATAGTATTTACTGTGTATAGTGCATACTGTGTATAGTGCATACTGTGTATAGTGCATAATGTGTATAGTGCATACTGTGTATAGTGCATACTGTGTATAGTGCATAATGTGTATAGTGCATACTGTGTATAGTGCATAATGTGTATAGTGCATACTGTGTATAGTGCATACTGTGTATAGTGCATACTGTGTATAGTGCATAATGTGTATAGTGCATAATGTGTATAGTGCATACTGTGTATAGTGCATACTGTGTATCGTATTTACTGTGTATAGTGCATACTGTGTATAGTGCATAATGTGTATAGTGCATACTGTGTATAGTGCATAATGTGTATAGTGCATACTGTGTATAATGCATACTGTGTATCGTATTTACTGTGTATAGTGCATACTGTGTATAGTATTTACTGTGTATAGTGCATACTGTGTATAGTATTTACTGTGTATAGTATTTACTGTGTGTAGTGCATACTGTGTATAGTGCATACTGTGTATAGTGCATACTGTGTATAGTGCATAATGTGTATAGTGCATACTGTGTATAGTATTTACTGTGTATAGTGCATACTGTGTATAGTATTTACTGTGTATAGTATTTACTATGTATAGTGCATACTGTGTATAGTGCATACTGTGTATAGTGCATACTGTGTATAGTGCATACTGTGTATAGTGCATACTGTGTATAGTGCATACTGTGTATAGTATTTACTGTGTATAGTGCATACTGTGTATAGTATTTACTGTGTATAGTGCATACTGTGTATAGTGCATACTGTGTATAGTGCATACTGTGTATAGTGCATACTGTGTATAGTATTTACTGTGTATAGTGCATACTGTGTATAATATTTACTGTGTATAGTATTTACTGTGTATAGTGCATACTGTGTAAAGTGCATACTGTGTATAGTGCAGAATGTGTTATAGTGCATACTGTGTATAGTGCATACTGTGTATAGTGCATACTGTGTATAGTATTTACTGTGTATAGTGCATACTGTGTATAGTATTTACTGTGTATAGTGCATACTGTGTATAGTATTTACTGTGTATAGTGCATACTGTGTATAGTGCATACTGTGTATAGTATTTACTGTGTATAGTGCATACTGTGTATAGTGCATACGGTGTATAGTGCATACTGTGTATAGTGCATACTGGGTATAGTGCATACGGTGTATAGTGCATACGGTGTATAGTGCATACTGTGTATAGTGCATACTGTGTATAGTGCATAATGTGTATAGTGAATACTGTGTATAGTGCATACTGTGTATAGTGCATACTGTGTATAGTATTTACTGTGTATAGTGCATACTGTGTATAGTATTTACTGTGTATAGTGCATACTGTGTATAGTATTTACTGTGTATAGTGCATACTGTGTATAGTGCATACTGTGTATAGTGCATACTGTGTATAGTATTTACTGTGTATAGTGCATACTGTGTATAGTATTTACTGTGTATAGTGCATACTGTGTATAGTGCATACTGTGTATAGTGCATAATGTGTATAGTGCATACTGTGTATAGTGCATACTGTGTATAGTGCATACTGTGTATAGTATTTACTGTGTATAGTGCATACTGTGTATAGTATTTACTGTGTATAGTGCATACTGTGTATAGTGCATAATGTGTATAGTGCATAATGTGTATAGTGCATACTGTGTATAGTGCATACTGTGTATAGTGCATACTGTGTATAGTGCATAATGTGTATAGTGCATACTGTGTATAGTGCATACTGTGTATAGTGCATACTGTGTATAGTGCATACTGTGTATAGTATTTACTGTGTATAGTGCATACTGTGTATAGTATTTACTGTGTATAGTGCATACTGTGTATAGTATTTACTGTGTATAGTATTTACTGTGTATAGTGTATAGTGCATATTGTGTATAGTGCATAATGTGTATAGTGCATACTGTGTATAGTGCATACTGTGTATAGTGCATACTGTGTATAGTGCATACTGTGTATAGTATTTACTGTGTATAGTATTTACTGTGTATAGTGCATACTGTGTATAGTATTTACTGTGTATACTGCATACTGTGTATAGTATTTACTGTGTATAGTGCATACTGTGTATAGTATTTACTGTGTATAGTGCATACTGTGTATAGTATTTACTGTGTATAGTGCATACTGTGTATAGTGCATACTGTGTATAGTGCATAATGTGTATAGTGCATACTGTGTATAGTGCATACTGTGTATAGTATTTACGGTGTATAGTGCATAATGTGTATAGTGCATACTGTGTATAGTGCATACTGTGTATAGTGCATACTGTGTATAGTGCATACTGTGTATAGTGCATACTGTGTATAGTATTTACTGTGTATAGTGCATACTGTGTATAGTATTTACTGTGTATAGTGCATACTGTGTATAGTATTTACTGTGTATAGTGCATACTGTGTATAGTATTTACTGTGTATAGTGCATACCGTGTATAGTATTTACTGTGTATAGTGCATACTGTGTATAGTGCATACGGTGTATAGTGCATACTGTGTATAGTGCATACTGGGTATAGTGCATACGGTGTATAGTGCATACGGTGTATAGTGCATACTGTGTATAGTGCATACTGTGTATAGTGCATAATGTGTATAGTGAATACTGTGTATAGTGCATACTGTGTATAGTGCATACTGTGTATAGTATTTACTGTGTATAGTGCATACTGTGTATAGTATTTACTGTGTATAGTGCATACTGTGTATAGTATTTACTGTGTATAGTGCATACTGTGTATAGTGCATACTGTGTATAGTGCATAGTGTGTATAGTATTTACTGTGTATAGTGCATACTGTGTATAGTATTTACTGTGTATAGTGCATACTGTGTATAGTGCATACTGTGTATAGTGCATAATGTGTATAGTGCATACTGTGTATAGTGCATACTGTGTATAGTGCATACTGTGTATAGTATTTACTGTGTATAGTGCATACTGTGTATAGTATTTACTGTGTATAGTGCATACTGTGTATAGTGCATAATGTGTATAGTGCATAATGTGTATAGTGCATACTGTGTATAGTGCATACTGTGTATAGTGCATACTGTGTATAGTGCATAATGTGTATAGTGCATACTGTGTATAGTGCATACTGTGTATAGTGCATACTGTGTATAGTGCATACTGTGTATAGTATTTACTGTGTATAGTGCATACTGTGTATAGTATTTACTGTGTATAGTGCATACTGTGTATAGTATTTACTGTGTATAGTATTTACTGTGTATAGTGTATAGTGCATATTGTGTATAGTGCATAATGTGTATAGTGCATACTGTGTATAGTGCATACTGTGTATAGTGCATACTGTGTATAGTGCATACTGTGTATAGTGCATACTGTGTATAGTATTTACGGTGTATAGTGCATAATGTGTATAGTGCATACTGTGTATAGTGCATACTGTGTATAGTGCATACTGTGTATAGTGCATACTGTGTATAGTGCATACTGTGTATAGTATTTACTGTGTATAGTGCATACTGTGTATAGTATTTACTGTGTATAGTGCATACTGTGTATAGTATTTACTGTGTATAGTGCATACTGTGTATAGTATTTACTGTGTATAGTGCATACCGTGTATAGTATTTACTGTGTATAGTGCATAGTGTGTATAGTATTTACTGTGTATAGTGCATACTGTGTATAGTGCATAATGTGTATAGTGCATACTGTGTATAGTGCATACTGTGTATACTGCATACTGTGTATAGTGCATACTGTGTATAGTAATTACTGTGTATAGTGCATACTGTGTATAGTGCATACTGTGTATAGTGCATACTGTGTATAGTGCATAATGTGTATAGTGCATACTGTGTATAGTGCATACTGTGTATAGTGCATACTGTGTATAGTATTTACTGTGTATAGTGCATACTGTGTATAGTACATACTGTGTATAGAGCATGCTGTGTATAGTATTTACTGTGTATAGTGCATACTGTGTATAGTATTTACTGTGTATAGTGCATACTGTGTATAGTATTTACTGCGTATAGTGCATACTGTGTATAGTATTTGCTGTGTATAGTGCATACTGTGTATAGTATTTACTGTGTATAGTGCATACTGTGTATAGTATTTACTGTGTATAGTGCATACTGTGTATAGTATTTACTGTGTATAGTGCATACTGTGTATAGTATTTACTGTGTATAGTGCATACTGTGTATAGTGCATACTGTGTATAGTGCATACTGTGTATAGTGCATACTGTGTATAGTATTTACTGTGTATAGTGCATACTGTGTATAGTATTTACTGTGTATAGTGCATACTGTGTATAGTATTTACTGTGTATAGTGCATACTGTGTATAGTATTTACTGTGTATAGTGCATACTGTGTATAGTGTATACTGTGTATAGTGCATAATGTGTATAGTGCATACTGTGTATAGTGCATACTGTGTATAGTGCATACTGTGTATAGTGCATACTGTGTATAGTATTTACTGTGTATAGTGCATACTGTGTATAGTATTTACTGTGTATAGTGCATACTGTGTATAGTATTTACTGTGTATAGTGCATACTGTGTATAGTGCATACTGTGTATAGTGCATACTGTGTATAGTATTTACTGTGTATAGTGCATACTGTGTATAGTATTTACTGTGTATAGTGCATACTGTGTATAGTATTTACTGTGTATAGTGCATACTGTGTATAGTGCATACTGTGTATAGTGCATACTGTGTATAGTATTTACTGTGTATAGTGCATACTGTGTATAGTATTTACTGTGTATAGTGCATACTGTGTATAGTATTTACTGTGTATAGTGCATACTGTGTATAGTATTTACTGTGTATAGTGCATACTGTTTATAGTGCATACTGTGTATAGTGCATACTGTGTATAGTATTTACTGTGTATAGTGCATACTATGTATAGTGCATACTGTGTATAGTATTTACTGTGTATAGTGCATACTGTGTATAGTATTTACTGTGTATAGTGCATACTGTGTATAGTATTTACGGTGTATAGTGCATACTGTGTATAGTATTTACTGTGTATAGTGCATACTGTGTATAGTATTTACTGTGTATAGTGCATACTGTGTATAGTATTTACTGTGTATAGTGCATACTGTGTATAGTATTTACTGTGTATAGTGCATACTGTGTATAGTGCATACTGTGTATAGTATTTACTGTGTATAGTGCATACTGTGTATAGTATTTACTGTGTATAGTGCATACTGTGTATAGTATTTTCTGTGTATAGTGCATACTGTGTATAGTATTTACTGTGTATAGTGCATACTGTGTATAGTGCATACTGTGTATAGTGCATACTGTGTATAGTGCATACTGTGTATAGTATTTACTGTGTATAGTGCATACTGTGTATAGTGCATACTGTGTATAGTGCATACTGTGTATAGTGCATACTGTGTATAGTATTTACTGTGTATAGTGCATACTGTGTATAGTATTTACTGTGTATAGTGCATACTGTGTATAGTGCATACTGTGTATAGTGCATACTGTGTATAGTATTTACTGTGTATAGTGCATACTGTGTATAGTGCATACTGTGTATAGTGCATACTATGTATAGTATTTACTGTGTATAGTGCATACTGTGTATAGTATTTACTGTGTATAGTGCATACTGTGTATAGTGCATACTGTGTATAGTGCATACTGTGTATAGTATTTACTGTGTATAGTGCATACAGTGTATAGTGCATAATGTGTATAGTGCATACTGTGTATAGTATTTACTGTGTATAGTGCATACTGTGTATAGTGCATACTGTGTATAGTGCATAATGTGTATAGTGCATACTGTGTATAGTGCATACTGTGTATAGTGCATAATGTGTATAGTGCATACTGTGTATAGTGCATAATGTGTATAGTGCATACTGTGTATAGTGCATACTGTGTATAGTGCATACTGTGTATAGTGCATAATGTGTATAGTGCATACTGTGTATAGTGCATACTGTGTATCGTATTTACTGTGTATAGTGCATACTGTGTATAGTGCATAATGTGTATAGTGCATACTGTGTATAGTGCATAATGTGTATAGTGCATACTGTGTATAATGCATACTGTGTATCGTATTTACTGTGTATAGTGCATACTGTGTATAGTATTTACTGTGTATAGTGCATACTGTGTATAGTATTTACTGTGTATAGTATTTACTGTGTGTAGTGCATACTGTGTATAGTGCATACTGTGTATAGTGCATACTGTGTATAGTGCATAATGTGTATAGTGCATACTGTGTATAGTATTTACTGTGTATAGTGCATACTGTGTATAGTATTTACTGTGTATAGTATTTACTATGTATAGTGCATACTGTGTATAGTGCATACTGTGTATAGTGCATACTGTGTATAGTGCATACTGTGTATAGTGCATACTGTGTATAGTGCATACTGTGTATAGTATTTACTGTGTATAGTGCATACTGTGTATAGTATTTACTGTGTATAGTGCATACTGTGTATAGTGCATACTGTGTATAGTGCATACTGTGTATAGTGCATACTGTGTATAGTATTTACTGTGTATAGTGCATACTGTGTATAATATTTACTGTGTATAGTATTTACTGTGTATAGTGCATACTGTGTAAAGTGCATACTGTGTATAGTGCAGAATGTGTTATAGTGCATACTGTGTATAGTGCATACTGTGTATAGTGCATACTGTGTATAGTATTTACTGTGTATAGTGCATACTGTGTATAGTATTTACTGTGTATAGTGCATACTGTGTATAGTATTTACTGTGTATAGTGCATACTGTGTATAGTGCATACTGTGTATAGTGCATACTGTGTATAGTATTTACTGTGTATAGTGCATACTGTGTATAGTGCATACGGTGTATAGTGCATACTGTGTATAGTGCATACTGGGTATAGTGCATACGGTGTATAGTGCATACGGTGTATAGTGCATACTGTGTATAGTGCATACTGTGTATAGTGCATAATGTGTATAGTGAATACTGTGTATAGTGCATACTGTGTATAGTGCATACTGTGTATAGTATTTACTGTGTATAGTGCATACTGTGTATAGTATTTACTGTGTATAGTGCATACTGTGTATAGTATTTACTGTGTATAGTGCATACTGTGTATAGTGCATACTGTGTATAGTGCATACTGTGTATAGTATTTACTGTGTATAGTGCATACTGTGTATAGTATTTACTGTGTATAGTGCATACTGTGTATAGTGCATACTGTGTATAGTGCATAATGTGTATAGTGCATACTGTGTATAGTGCATACTGTGTATAGTGCATACTGTGTATAGTATTTACTGTGTATAGTGCATACTGTGTATAGTATTTACTGTGTATAGTGCATACTGTGTATAGTGCATAATGTGTATAGTGCATAATGTGTATAGTGCATACTGTGTATAGTGCATACTGTGTATAGTGCATACTGTGTATAGTGCATAATGTGTATAGTGCATACTGTGTATAGTGCATACTGTGTATAGTGCATACTGTGTATAGTGCATACTGTGTATAGTATTTACTGTGTATAGTGCATACTGTGTATAGTATTTACTGTGTATAGTGCATACTGTGTATAGTATTTACTGTGTATAGTATTTACTGTGTATAGTGTATAGTGCATATTGTGTATAGTGCATAATGTGTATAGTGCATACTGTGTATAGTGCATACTGTGTATAGTGCATACTGTGTATAGTGCATACTGTGTATAGTATTTACTGTGTATAGTATTTACTGTGTATAGTGCATACTGTGTATAGTATTTACTGTGTATACTGCATACTGTGTATAGTATTTACTGTGTATAGTGCATACTGTGTATAGTATTTACTGTGTATAGTGCATACTGTGTATAGTATTTACTGTGTATAGTGCATACTGTGTATAGTGCATACTGTGTATAGTGCATAATGTGTATAGTGCATACTGTGTATAGTGCATACTGTGTATAGTATTTACGGTGTATAGTGCATAATGTGTATAGTGCATACTGTGTATAGTGCATACTGTGTATAGTGCATACTGTGTATAGTGCATACTGTGTATAGTATTTACTGTGTATAGTGCATACTGTGTATAGTATTTACTGTGTATAGTGCATACTGTGTATAGTATTTACTGTGTATAGTGCATACTGTGTATAGTATTTACTGTGTATAGTGCATACCGTGTATAGTATTTACTGTGTATAGTGCATACTGTGTATAGTGCATACGGTGTATAGTGCATACTGTGTATAGTGCATACTGGGTATAGTGCATACGGTGTATAGTGCATACGGTGTATAGTGCATACTGTGTATAGTGCATACTGTGTATAGTGCATAATGTGTATAGTGAATACTGTGTATAGTGCATACTGTGTATAGTGCATACTGTGTATAGTATTTACTGTGTATAGTGCATACTGTGTATAGTATTTACTGTGTATAGTGCATACTGTGTATAGTATTTACTGTGTATAGTGCATACTGTGTATAGTGCATACTGTGTATAGTGCATACTGTGTATAGTATTTACTGTGTATAGTGCATACTGTGTATAGTATTTACTGTGTATAGTGCATACTGTGTATAGTGCATACTGTGTATAGTGCATAATGTGTATAGTGCATACTGTGTATAGTGCATACTGTGTATAGTGCATACTGTGTATAGTATTTACTGTGTATAGTGCATACTGTGTATAGTATTTACTGTGTATAGTGCATACTGTGTATAGTGCATAATGTGTATAGTGCATAATGTGTATAGTGCATACTGTGTATAGTGCATACTGTGTATAGTGCATACTGTGTATAGTGCATAATGTGTATAGTGCATACTGTGTATAGTGCATACTGTGTATAGTGCATACTGTGTATAGTGCATACTGTGTATAGTATTTACTGTGTATAGTGCATACTGTGTATAGTATTTACTGTGTATAGTGCATACTGTGTATAGTATTTACTGTGTATAGTATTTACTGTGTATAGTGTATAGTGCATATTGTGTATAGTGCATAATGTGTATAGTGCATACTGTGTATAGTGCATACTGTGTATAGTGCATACTGTGTATAGTGCATACTGTGTATAGTATTTACTGTGTATAGTATTTACTGTGTATAGTGCATACTGTGTATAGTATTTACTGTGTATACTGCATACTGTGTATAGTATTTACTGTGTATAGTGCATACTGTGTATAGTATTTACTGTGTATAGTGCATACTGTGTATAGTATTTACTGTGTATAGTGCATACTGTGTATAGTGCATACTGTGTATAGTGCATACTGTGTATTATGCATACTGTGTATAGTGCATACTGTGTATAGTGCATACTGTGTATAGTGCATACTGTGTATAGTATTTACGGTGTATAGTGCATAATGTGTATAGTGCATACTGTGTATAGTGCATACTGTGTATAGTGCATACTGTGTATAGTGCATACTGTGTATACTGCATACTGTGTATAGTATTTACTGTGTATAGTGCATACCGTGTATAGTATTTACTGTGTATAGTGCATAGTGTGTATAGTATTTACTGTGTATAGTGCATACTGTGTATAGTGCATAATGTGTATAGTGCATACTGTGTATAGTGCATACTGTGTATAGTGCATACTGTGTATAGTGCATACTGTGTATAGTAATTACTGTGTATAGTGCATACTGTGTATAGTGCATACTGTGTATAGTGCATACTGTGTATAGTGCATAATGTGTATAGTGCATACTGTGTATAGTGCATACTGTGTATAGTGCATACTGTGTATAGTATTTACTGTGTATAGTGCATACTGTGTATAGTACATACTGTGTATAGAGCATACTGTGTATAGTATTTACTGTGTATAGTGCATACTGTGTATAGTATTTACTGTGTATAGTGCATACTGTGTATAGTATTTACTGCGTATAGTGCATACTGTGTATAGTATTTGCTGTGTATAGTGTATACTGTGTATAGTATTTACTGTGTATAGTGCATACTGTGTATAGTATTTACTGTGTATAGTGCATACTGTGTATAGTATTTACTGTGTATAGTGCATACTGTGTATAGTATTTACTGTGTATAGTGCATACTGTGTATAGTGCATACTGTGTATAGTGCATACTGTGTATAGTGCATACTGTGTATAGTATTTACTGTGTATAGTGCATACTGTGTATAGTATTTACTGTGTATAGTGCATACTGTGTATAGTATTTACTGTGTATAGTGCATACTGTGTATAGTATTTACTGTGTATAGTGCATACTGTGTATAGTGTATACTGTGTATAGTGCATAATGTGTATAGTGCATACTGTGTATAGTGCATACTGTGTATAGTGCATACTGTGTATAGTGCATACTGTGTATAGTATTTACTGTGTATAGTGCATACTGTGTATAGTATTTACTGTGTATAGTGCATACTGTGTATAGTATTTACTGTGTATAGTGCATACTGTGTATAGTGCATACTGTGTATAGTGCATACTGTGTATAGTATTTACTGTGTATAGTGCATACTGTGTATAGTATTTACTGTGTATAGTGCATACTGTGTATAGTATTTACTGTGTATAGTGCATACTGTGTATAGTGCATACTGTGTATAGTGCATACTGTGTATAGTATTTACTGTGTATAGTGCATACTGTGTATAGTATTTACTGTGTATAGTGCATACTGTGTATAGTATTTACTGTGTATAGTGCATACTGTTTATAGTGCATACTGTGTATAGTGCATACTGTGTATAGTATTTACTGTGTATAGTGCATACTATGTATAGTGCATACTGTGTATAGTATTTACTGTGTATAGTGCATACTGTGTATAGTATTTACTGTGTATAGTGCATACTGTGTATAGTATTTACGGTGTATAGTGCATACTGTGTATAGTATTTACTGTGTATAGTGCATACTGTGTATAGTATTTACTGTGTATAGTGCATACTGTGTATAGTATTTACTGTGTATAGTGCATACTGTGTATAGTATTTACTGTGTATAGTGCATACTGTGTATAGTGCATACTGTGTATAGTATTTACTGTGTATAGTGCATACTGTGTATAGTATTTACTGTGTATAGTGCATACTGTGTATAGTATTTACTGTGTATAGTGCATACTGTGTATAGTATTTACTGTGTATAGTGCATACTGTGTATAGTATTTACTGTGTATAGTGCATACTGTGTATAGTGCATACTGTGTATAGTGCATACTGTGTATAGTATTTACTGTGTATAGTGCATACTGTGTATAGTATTTACTGTGTATAGTGCATACTGTGTATAGTATTTACTGTGTATAGTGCATACTGTGTATAGTATTTACTGTGTATAGTGCATACTGTGTATAGTATTTACTGTGTATAGTGCATACTGTGTATAGTGCATACTGTGTATAGTGCATACTGTGTATAGTATTTACTGTGTATAGTGCATACTGTGTATAGTGCATACTGTGTATAGTGCATAATGTGTATAGTGCATACTGTGTATAGTGCATACTGTGTATAGTGCATACTGTGTATAGTATTTACTGTGTATAGTGCATACTGTGTATAGTATTTACTGTGTATAGTGCATACTGTGTATAGTGCATACTGTGTATAGTATTTACTGTGTATAGTGCATACTGTGTATAGTATTTACTGTGTATAGTGCATACTGTGTATAGTATTTACTGTGTATAGTGCATACTGTGTATAGTATTTACTGTGTATAGTGCATACTGTGTATAGTATTTACTGTGTATAGTGCATACTGTGTATAGTGCATACTGTGTATAGTGCATACTGTGTATAGTATTTACTGTGTATAGTGCATACTGTGTATAGTATTTACTGTGTATAGTGCATACTGTGTATAGTATTTACTGTGTATAGTGCATACTGTGTATAGTGCATACTGTGTATAGTGCATAATGTGTATAGTGCATACTGTGTATAGTGCATACTATGTATAGTGCATACTGTGTATAGTATTTACTGTGTATAGTGCATACTTTGTATAGTGCATACTGTGTATAGTATTTACTGTGTATAGTGCATACTGTGTATAGTATTTACTGTGTATAGTGCATACTGTGTATAGTATTTACTGTGTATAGTGCATACTGTGTATAGTATTTACTGTGTATAGTGCATACTGTGTATAGTGCATACTGTGTATAGTGCATACTGTGTATAGTATTTACTGTGTATAATGCATACTGTGTATAGTATTTACTGTGTATAGTGCATACTGTGTATAGTATTTACTGTGTATAGTGCATACTGTGTATAGTGCATACTGTGTATAGTATTTACTGTGTATAGTGCATACTGTGTATAGTATTTACTGTGTATAGTGCATACTGTGTATAGTGCATACTGTGTATAGTGCATAATGTGTATAGTGCATACTGTGTATAGTGCATACTATGTATAGTGCATACTGTGTATAGTATTTACTGTGTATAGTGCATACTGTGTATAGTGCATACTGTGTATAGTATTTACTGTGTATAGTGCATACTGTGTATAGTATTCCACCATCATCACAAGTTGTCAGAATTGCTCGAAACAAAATTTGAACTATAATTTCACGAGTTCAGTTTAGTATGTTTATTCAGTTATCGATCTA
>OZ024741.1:353472045-353474545 GCA_964016885.1 Eledone cirrhosa
TGAGTCCCCAGTGTCCGCGCATTGCCTGGAGACTTAGCTGAGAATAGACTCCCTGATGACGCAATGAATTCTCGATAGTTTGATTACGTAACTGACTTTATCCCATTGCAGAAACTAATTAGTTGGAGTGAAAATTTTAGTAAGTAAGTTAAATTTTAAAAATTTTTTTAAATTTTCTTATTTTACGTCTTTTATATTATTGTTCTGCATCCTCCTGCATTGAACCACCTAGGTACTATGACATAACCTGTGTATTTGCTGGCATTAGCGTACATCCGTACGCATATGTTAGTAGATATACTAAATTCTCTCTATATATATATACATGTATATATATATATATATATATATATGTATATATATATATATATATATATATACAGTATTTACGTATCGAGAAAGAGAAAAAAGGGGAGGATAGGTGATACATATAGTTATTTGCCAACTAGCGTATGCCAAAGGTGCTCGATACTAGTGCCGGCAGTATTAAATATTCGAAGTGTTAATATTTAGTGGGCTAGAGAGTTAGCAGAGCGCAAGCACGTGGGAAAGTAAAAAATCGGAGAATAGACCGTTAAAACATGTTTATTTAAAACAGCACCTACGTACGTTTCGCCCAGTTGGGCTTCTCAAGGGCATAAATAATCACAAGTGTTCCTTATATTGCTCGGAAAGAGTTTTTGGGGTTAAATCCACATCAAGGTTCATTGCTCGCAAAAATATCTTGTTTTGATTTTGCAGCAGGTCAAGGGAGGTAACTCTGGTCGGTGTTAGGGCAGTCTTTCCCGGACAATTTTTTTTTTTTTTTGTCCGGGAAAGACTGCCCTAACACCGGCCAGAGTTACCTCCCTTGACCTGCTGCAAAATCAAAACAAGATATTTTTGCGAGCAATGAACCTTGATGTGGATTTAACCCCAAAAACTCTTTCCGAGCAATATAAGGAACACTTGTGATTATTTATGCCCTTGAGAAGCCCAACTGGGCGAAACGTACGTAGGTGCTGTTTTAAATAAACATGTTTTAACGGTCTATTCTCCGATTTTTTACTTTCCCACGTATATATATATATATATATATATATATATATTGTAGCTTGCTTGAAGCATTGTTGAATAGGAAACACAAAATTAAATTTGAAAACCAAAACAATGCTTTATGAAGAATGTTAAATTGCCAAGATAACAAAAGAATCTTATCTTAGCAAGTTTAAAGATCCCAAATAAAAAAAAAACCCATTATCAAGGAAGTAACCTTATGAGAAAGACTTGCTTGTTTGGAGAGCATATACTGTGTGTGTGTGTATATATATATATATATATTCTAGGGCGGGTAAAATTCCCGAGATCCATGGACGAGTTCTCTCTAGCGGTCTCTGTCCCTCATTATCGCTGCCATGTCCTGCGTCTCCAACAGACCTGTGTCTGTCCTTAGGGCATCAACATACGTTAACCTTGGTCTTCCTCTTCGAAGGGTGTCCATGTAGGGGCTCCCATGGGAGCACTGAGTGCAATGTTAACTCTGGATATCGGTGAGCATGACCAGCTAATTTCAGTCTCCTCTGTGTCACTTTTGAGCTGACGTTTGGGAGGCTCCCATACAACTCTGAGTTTTTCAACCTCAGTGTATACTGATTAATGTTCAGAGCCATCCTCAGCATTCTCGTGTAGCACCCATCCACCATCTGAGTGAGTTTCTTGGTCAGTGTCCAAGTCTCAGACACGTACAGCAGCATAGACTCCACTACAGCAATGAAGAGGCGGATTTTCAGGTCTCTACGAAGGTCCGACTTCCACACCGATCTCAAGCTGTGGCACGCCGCCCAGGCTTTGCTCTTCCTCTCAACGACATCATCTTCCGTATTCCCAATCTTTGCTCCCTAATACAGGAACCCTCAACCAATTCTAGCGCTTCCCGCCTACATTAGTGATCCCCTCTGGCTTCTCAACATTCTCTACCAGATATTTTGTTTTAGTCTCATTCATTCTCAGCCACACACTCATTGACACAGTCTCAACCTCCTGCATCAAATCCTCTGCCTCCTTCGCTTGTTATGAGTGAGGTCCGGATGAGCTTAAGAAAGAGCAAGGCTAAGCCCCGGGGAACAATCTATGACTGGGGAGCTTTCAAGGAAGATAAGCTACAGGAGAGGTTCACAGTGGAAGTGAGAAACAGGTTAAGTGTGGAGAGACAGAGGAGAGAGAGATTAGATGGACTGAGGAGAATGTGACGCGGAGGTACGGGCACTTCACCAATGCAGTGGCGGAAGCAAGTGAGACCCTGGTGCTGAGGAGAAAGAACAAAAGGAAGCACGTCAGTTCTGCAGACCCAAAAGTGTGTGCAGCCAGAGAACACCTGAAAGCTGCCAAGGACCAATTCTATGCTGATCCTACGGAGGAGAGGATGGAGACTGTGGAGGTGATGAGGGAAGAACTCTGTACCGCTTACACTGAGGCCAGAGAGCAGGCACTGATAGAATGGATCAGAAGTGTGTAGAGAGCG
>OZ024741.1:353479545-353492045 GCA_964016885.1 Eledone cirrhosa
CATATATATTTATTAAAATAACAGATTAAAGTTTAAGCAAAGAATCGCTGCTTTCACCCTTAACAGGATCTTCTGAAACTAATCTGTTATTTTAATAAATATTTGCTCTACGGTTCTTATATATTTGATATATATTTATCGTTATCGAGCCCTCTTTAGATTTTAGTCTTCAAATTTATTATTATTACTATATATATATATATATATATATATATATATATATATATATATATATATATATAATTTCAGTTTAACACATTTTTATCCCCATATTCTCGTGAAAAGGTCTTTCACCTATATGAACGGCTCAAAGCCAGATGCGATTACATTATCTGTTTCACAGCTTACGGCTCGACTCCGATTCAATTAGCTTATCAATGCGCTTTCATGATCACCGGCAGTTCAGCTATGTTTGTCTAAATGTGTTGGGCATATATTTATACATACAAGCCACTCCCAGATCATATATTCCAAAATAAAGTGATAAATCAGTGGATCAGTTAGCTCTATTTGATTGGATCAATGAACATCTCATCGTCCCTCAGTATGTAGATGTCCAATACAACTGAGACGACATTAAGTGCAGGTCAACTTTCTGGCAGATTGAGCCTTCCTGTTTTTCTTCTACCTCGAAATCAAACAGCAGCTGATGGCTCAATTCTGTGACCTCCTCATCAACTAGCACCCTTCTTCGTGATGAATGCACTCGTATCGGATGGCCGGACGCCTCTGCATGTGTGAGTCGCACAAATGCCGTTGAAGAACCGTTGTTTATGGGTTCTGTTTGCACCCGTCGGTTCCTTCAACACGTCACTCTGAACAACATAATCAGAAGACTTCATACGGTCGGCTTCCCAACACAACTGGAACAAGTTGGCCTCGGTCTCGCTGATAAACGCCCAGATAGGATAACTGTCTTCCCATTCGAAGGAGGTAAATCCCTCATTTGGGAAACCCCATACCGCGGCTCATTCTACGTCTACAACCTTGCGGGTTCGACCACACAAACCGGGCACCGTCGTTCGTAATGCAGAATGACCGGCCGCTTCCTTTTCATGCCTGTCGCCGTCGAGACCTCAGGTTTCCATAAATTGCAATAAATTCGTATCATTTAGCTGACGGCGTTATACGCCAAAGCTGTTATAGTATTTTACATAGTCTCATTCCTGTGAGGAGGATATTAACTACAGCTAACATACATTCACAATTCAGTACTCGCTCAATGTTTTTAAAAATAGATTGTTTAAATACATCCTCGCCGATTGATAAGGCTTAAATAACGGAAACAATTTGTCAGCTCGATGTAACCGGTTGCATAGTTATCCGTTATATAGCAGGTGAGATTTCGAGTCCCATAGGGGCTTATATGCCTAAATTTCTAGACTATTTTCAGAGTAAAAGTTATGCGTTGAAGCTGATAAATTTAATCTAACATACATTTAAAATTTATTCGGCGGGGATGGGGCAGATTGGTTGGGAAAGAGGCTTGCCTAGGCGAGTTTTGCTGTATTATGGACAGTAGTTAGAGGGTCAACTTCCTTCACATTTGCGCCTGCGCAAAGCTGTGGAATCAGGACTCACAAAGGAACGGGCGAAGGCTTCAAAAACATCATCTTTGTCCATTTCCTTGTTGTTTAAGTTTGGATGGCCTCGAGAATGTAACCTTATTAGGTAATGAAACTGTCTGGTGAGATCATGGCACTGGTCATCAGATATATATATATATATATATATATATATATATATATATATACACATAGGCGGGCTGACAATATATGTATGTATATTCACAATCCCTTATTTATGCATATATACATAAATACATACATACAGATATAAATACATGCATACATACATACATATATACATATATGATGGCTGTCCCCTCGTTATCGAGTATGGCCATTGCACGATATACCATTATTAATAATTATTAATCAATTCTATCGTGCAATGCCTGTGCGTGAAGATATTTTTTAAAGTGAGGAAAGACTGTGCACTGAGCCAATCCCACTCTCTGAGTGACAGTAGCTATAACCCGAAAAGAAGAAAAGCTCAACATCATCGGTAACTACTGAGCCGCAGGTTTTATATCGGGGTTATCCCAGTTTCCTGAGTTGCCGTCTAGAAGAATGCCCTCTACATACATACATACATACATACATACATACATACATATATACATTACATTACATTACATTACATTACATTACATTACATTACATAGAAATTAAATACTCAAACTCAAGATAGATTTCACCATAAAAAATGTTATTGCTGAAACTTTAAAATCGTTATTCATATTTTCACACAAGATTGTGAAAGAAGTAATTTTCACAAAACATATTTGAAAACTGTCCATCGATCTTGTAGTAGTATGTATCATGAGATTGTCCTTGTGATGTGCTGTGTATAAAATGGTTTCTTCTCCTGAGATATAATGTTTACGAATACCTATTTAGGGAATTCTTGAAGTGTCAAAGGTAATATTATAATCTAAATTATATATAGATCCGTAATGTCAGCGTTGAATATATTTCGCATTCACGGTTAACCTTGTGCAGATTGAACTTACCAGTCAACAAGTACGAGCAGTACGATGTATATATAAAATAATTCGCCCCGGTATTTAGCACGTTACCAGAGGTTTTGTATCGACACCGCTGCATCGCGTTGACATTTAATTGTCCAATTCGAACATGAAATGTAACTTCCTACAATTTCCCCCTTGATTCTGCATCTTGTTGAGCTTTTTCAGATTATTTCTAAATATGGCCATCAGTTTTGTGGAATTTCCTTTGCCTGCACATTTAAAAGATTTGCTATTGCTAAAAAACAACAAAAAAAAATACATCTGCTTCAATTTATACCCAAACATACATATCTAACGCTTCTTTTCAACTGATTGATATGATATGGTTGACTTCACTTTAGCAGAACTGAATCAATTATATAAGGAACTGAATATACCTCAACCATAACACAGCATATTGCACGATATAAGTCTTCTTACACGAAGATAGATCACCATAAATAATCAAATCTCTTTCTCTCTCTCTCTCTCTATATATATATATATATATATATATATGTATAGCTCTCTCTCTCTCTCTCTCTCTCTCTCTCTCTCTCTCACTCACTCACTCACTCACACACACACACACACACACACACACACACATATATATATTTCAAAAGCACCGTAAGCCTTCTTATGCAAATTAGCGTAGCTTTCATATCAGACTTTACACAACTAAGCGAAACTCGCATCAATCAGCGTGTAACTGCTTTCCTATAGATTATCTATGGTCTAATACACAAACTAACCATAAACGTAAGTTATAGCACTTTCTCCACTTTCTTTTCGCGCCTTCTCACCCTCTTCCGAAATTTCTCATGAGTAGCCATTTTGAATTTTGCCTAAATATTAAAAACTGGTAGAGAATATATGTACTCTATCAGTCTATTTATTAGGACGAAACTCAATTTGAGATTGTATAATTTAAGTACTGTTTAAAGATCACATCTATCTCTTAAGCTGTTATTGAATTCTCTTTATTAAATTTTTCCCTAATCACACACACAGACACACACACACACACACACACACACACACACACACACACACACACACACACACACACACACACACACACACACACACACACACACACACACACACATATATATATATATATATATATATATATACAGAGAGAGAAATAGAGATAGATAGATAGATAAATAAATTGATAGATAGATAAATTTCTTTATTAGCCACAAGGTCACAAAAGAAGGGGACAAATACAAATGGGGAGTTTACATACATGTATATGAAAATAAAACTATTAATACAATAACAAATAACAATTGAAATCCCCAATAGGGGGGGGGGGGGTTACTAGGGGTTGTACACACCCCGAAAAAATGTACAACTCTCATCTCCAGGAGCACCAAGAGTGAGTACTCCCTTCCTATCTTCCTCTTTTTCCTCAACCTACAGGCTTATATAGAGAGAAGGCCCAACCACTCGGGCCATCTTTGCCACATTTACCCACCTTTTATAAAATTTGCTGGAGTACAGCACCTCTCTCTCCATCCTGATTCTTCTTCCAAAATGATATTTGAAAAAACGAATCAGTTGCTCGTCGGAGAGAAAGGTGTCTGACCTCAGCCCTTTTAACCTCGTGCACCATATAACCTCTTTCACCATAGCCATACACATAGGAAAACCGCCTCTCCCTCGTATTTGAAGGAGGGTGGCGGTTTGATCATGAACATGGATTCGGTAGTCAACTGGATTGGTCCCACCCGCGACAATAGTCGTTCTACATAGCCTCACAGGTCGGTAACGCCCGAGCAGTGTATAAATGCGTGCGCGACGGTTTCCTCGTCGCGCACGCATCTCGGACAGATCTTTTCCGAAGGGTCCCTGCCCGGGCGCCCGTGTCTGTAGAGTCTGTCTCGAACTGGTAGAGCTCCTCGGTAGCACTGCCAGGCCAAGGACTTTTGGAAGTTGTCCATTGGTCCCAGGCGGAAGGTCCTACCGAACAGATTGGCCAGTCGTCCTCCTCTACGCCTAGAGTTTCTCCGAGCGCGTCGTCGCACTTGCTATGGACCAACCCTCTATAGAATGTCGAAGTGAAGTCTCCACTGATCGCCGGGTCCGTTTGCCAGAGGACTGTGAGCGCCTGAGCACATTCGATGTGCCAGTCGCCCATTTTCCTCGGTCTTTGCTTGACCCAGGACTGCAGCTCGGTCGGTGAGACGAGTCGTGGGGAGGCTCGCCTCACGAACGGGCCCACACCGGTTGTCGGGGGAGGAATACGTGAAGGTGCCGCAGCCTTAGCGCGCGTTTGCGCATCGTAAGCCACGGCATCCTCAGCCCTCCGTTTGAAGGGTGTTGGCAGCAGATGGATCTTTTCACCAAAGGAGCCCGTTTCTTCCAAAGGTATTGGAAGAGCGCGCCCTCCACTTTGGTGAGCGTTTTGGCTGCACAAGGCACGACGGTCAAGCGGTAGTAGATGACGGATGCTATAAAAGTGTTCGCCACCTCCGCTCGACCTTTCAAGGATAGTTTGCACTCGGCCTACTTCTGGGTGAGCGCAAACACCTCAGCCGTCACCTCGTTCCAGTTCTTCTCCACCTGGAGGTCCAGACCAAACCAGACCCCGAGCAGTTTTTCCGGTCCTTCCGTCCAGCGTCCGACGACGCCATCGGAAGGTATCGGTTTACCTCTCCACGTTCCGAGCTTCGCTCCTGTGACCCTTCAGTATTCCTCCAGTAAGGTGCCGATCTCCTCGATTTGCGAGGTACTCGACACCATTACTGTTACGTCGCCGACGCCGCTTTTCGTAGTCGCGGTTCCAAACGGATGCCCTGCAATAGCTCCAACTTCCGCAGTAGTGGCTCGAGAGTCAGTACGTACAGAAGGGAGGAGAGAGGGCATCCCTGTCGGATGGATCGCGTGATATTGAACGGCTCCGAGAGGTAGCCATTCACCTTGACCCTTGAGCAGATGTTGCTGATGTGCATTGCAGCAATCCAGCCCCTGAACACGGGTCCGAAGCATGCCGCCCCGAGCACCGCATCCAGGTAACGATGGTCAAACCTATCGAAAGCCTTAGACTGATCCAAGTTGATCAGGGCCCCACCGAAGCCGAGTTTACACCCTACCCTCTCTATGATGTATCGCATGAGGTGGAGGTTGTTGTGTATGGACCTGGTCGGTATTGCGCATGTCTGCGCTTCTCCCACCAGGTTTTCGACGACAAGCGCCAGCCTCTTTGCCAACACCTTGGCCAAAATCTGTAACTCTGTGTTTAAAAGAGTTATGGGCTGGAAGTTGCCTATGTCTTCCCCTTTATTCTCATCCTTCCTGACTAACGTGACTACGCCCTTGGTCACAGAACTGGGAATTCTACCGTTCTGCTGCCACTTGCAGTAGACTGCTTCCAGGAGACCAGAGAACAAGTCTGGCATTGCTACGTAAAATTCGTAGGGTAGACCGTCGAGACCTGGAGATTTGCGTTTGCCACATTGGCTCAGTGCGCCTCCTATCTCAGCGGCCGAAATCGGCCTTTCGCAGAACTTCTCCTCGCTGTCCGAGAGTCGCGGTAGGCCGTCGAGGTATGGACCGGAATCCATAGCCCCTCCCGGCGCGCCGCCTGCCCGAACAGTTGAGCTAAGTGCCGCTGAAAGGCCGCGCACATCTGCTTCGGCTCACGTATTACGCATCCGTCTTGGTCCTTCAAAGACCGAATCGTGGAATTGTTGCCACTTTTCGCCTCCGTCACTCGAGCCCAGCTAACAGCTTTGGCTCCCTCGTTTCCCAGAGCACGTATTTTGCTTCTGACAACGCAGCCTTCATGCTTTGCGTCGAAGAACTGGTCCAAGGCCGTAATCGTCGCTAGCACGCTGGCTACGTTTCCACTCCTAAGTGCCTCTTCTACTTTATCTACCAGTTCCTTTTCGGTCTTATTTCTATCTAACACTAATTCTTTACTAAAACCTATCGAGTCTAATCTAACTGCCCTCTTGAGAGAATACCACCATTTGTTGTTGACAATGGCCCCCGTCAAGTGCTGCTTAACTAAAGTGCTAATCCGTCTACTGTAGGCTTTGCATGTCGGTAACGACAAGTTCAGTTTCCAGTAGCCGGGTCCCTGTCTATGGTTTTTGTCAAGGTTGACTAAGCATGTCACTAATTTGTGATCTGAATAGGCAACCATGAACATTTGTGGACAGCTTAACATGTCCCTATCCTTATTTCTAACTAGAACCCTATCTAGGTACGATCTAGATGTTCCGCTAAGATTAGTCCACGTCCACAGTGACACAGTCGGAAAATCTAGTCGATATCTATCGGCCAGGTCAAATCGGCTGATTAACTGTTTGAGACTGTTATACCCCCCTCTATCGGGACATGCTCCCACATAGTCCCAACGTGCATCTAGGATTCCATTCCAGTCCCCCACTAACAGCAGGGAGCGAGACCTTCCCAGAAAAGTCTCTAGACGTTTGAAGAAGTCTGGCCGCAGTGTCCCGGATGGGGCATATGCGGCCACCAGCCTGAAGGCCCCACCTTCACTATCGTCAACGTCTAGGACCACCAGTCGACCCTCCGGGTCCAGATGTACCGTCTGTGTTACGAGATCCAGGTGTTTCCGCAGCAAAACGGCAACCCCACCCCCACCTCCCGGCTGACAGAGAGATGCGTAGATCGAAGATGGTAGTCGTCGAAGATGGGGGCCAGTTGCGCCAGCTGTGGATCCTGGACTCGAAAATGCCTACTACATCCATACTGTGCGATCTGAGGTCGTTTAAGAGTTTGCCCTGTTTCCAGGGCATCCCCAGGCCGCGTACATTCACACATCCAACTTTTATATTGGCCATGCTGGTGCTGAAAAGTTAAAAGAAGAGGAAAAGAAATCACTCACCTCTTCGTCTCCTGGGGACTAGGCTGCACAATTTCCATGGGCGTGTTGGAGGGGTTGTTTGGTGGGGTGGTGGTCTCTGGCGTGGTGGGGACGGAGATATCTGGTGGGTGTCAGGTGGGGTGGGGGTGGGGAAACATTTCAAAAGAAAGTGGTTATAAGGTTTGACGCAGGCGTTACCTACGTCGTTAGAAAAGTTTTCTTTTAACTGTTTATGTGTGTCCATGGAGATCCTAATCATTTTAAGATTAGGATTCTCCGAAGAGGGTGTAAAAATTTTCCCTTCGGTCTCCACCGAAAGGTTTTCATATATGGTGTCTATTAAAGTTTTATTGTTAGTATTTATGTAGGTGTAACATTTTTGTTGTGTTGTGTTGCTTTTTCTCTGTGGTTCTTGTGTGTGTTTACGTTTTGTTTTCAGTTTTCAGTTTTTGTTTGTGCTGTTTGCGTCGCTTGTGTTGGTGTTTGTGTGTTTGTTGCATTTTTGTTTGTGTTATGTCTTTTCTTTTTTGTTTTTACTGGTCGGGAAGGCTCTCCCTCATCGTCACAGGGTGACGATGTTGAGGCCTCCTCCGTGTTGTTGGGGAGATGTACATTTTGTGGAGCTTTTAAGTGTGTGGATGTTTCATAGATAGATAGATAGATATAGTTATATATATATATATGTGTGTGTGTGTGTGTGTGCGTGCGTGTGTGTGTGAACTGAATATACCCCAACTATATCACAACATATTGCACGAGATAATTCTTCTTACACGAATATAGATCACCATAATTAACCCAATTGCATGTGTGTGTGTCTGGATGTGTGAGAGTGAAGCAAATTTCCTTAATCACGATCATAACTACATCTTACGTCACCATATTTTTGGTCATAGGAATAAAAACACTAGGTAATAATTTAACGTTACCACACTGATCTTTATGTGTGTGTAGTTTGAAGAAATATTGACATATTTTGTGGAAAGTTTTTAGCAGAGACTTTAATGGGAAATTATTGGATATTTCTTTCATTGTCTCAATGTTTCTCGGCCCCCTTCTCTCTCTGCTTTTATCTGCTTCTCACCTCTCTCTCTCTCTCTCGCTCACTCTCTCTCCTTCTCTCTTATATATATATATATATATATATATATATATATATATATATATATATATATATATATATATATATAACACAAATACATATATATGTATATATATATAACACAAATATATATATATATATAACACAAATATAGACACATATATGCATACATATATATATATGCATATACTAAGTATTGAGTACTCTGGTGCGTTATGGTCCATCTGGTTCCTTACCACAATTCCTTCGTTATATATGCATATATATATATATATATACATATATATATATATATATGTATGTATATATGTGTCTGTATTTGTGTTATATATATATATATATATATATATATATATATATATATATATATATATATTTATATATATATATATATATATATATATATATATAAAAGAGAGAGTGAGCGAGAAAGAGAGAGAGGTGAGAAGGAGATAAAAGCAGAGAGAGAAGGAGGCCGAGAACATTGAGACAATCAAAGAAATATCCAATAATTTCCCATTAAAGTCTCTGCTAAAAACTATATATATACTTCGTTATTGAATTTGTTTTGCAGGATTTCTTATCTGAAAACGTATGTTGAAACAGATATTGTTATACTTTGGGAGAGTCATGCTGCCAATAAAAACACACTCACCTGTGATTTTCACTTCAATTTATTAAACATTTTCGCCTAGCTGGTTGGTTCGAGAACCAGATGATTATCATTTCTACGGAGTTTTGCATAGCAAAATCAACGTCGATGGATGAGCACGATATACATGCTACCCTATAACCCATATCCACACACAGAAAAGTTGCGATGCTCAGACAAATAACAGAGGCAACAAACTTAAACGAACTCCAACAAAAATTAAACAGAAACCATGAGTGGAGTAGTAACATCACAACTAGTCATTAAGGACAAAATGAAGATATACAGACACACACAAAAACCTACCTAACATAACAAATCAGACACACACAGATAGAACAAACAACCAACTAGTGACAAGTAAATAAACACATAAATAAAGAAATAAAAACACACACAAACCCGGATGTAACGCATGCGCAAATTAAGCACACAACACACAAAAACAAGATGATGTAGGACAGAACAAAGGAGAGACACAAAATAAAAACCCAGTCACTGAGGAGGTCACAAAATGTGTGATGAAAGAGCTTTGACAATATATAAACAACCATCCGGCTATCAAACTAGCCAACCAGCCAACCGGAAATTTATAATAAATTGAAGTGAAAACCAAGAGGTGTGTGTGTGTTTTTATTGGCAACATGATCCTCCCAAAGTATAACAATATATATATATATATGTATGTGTGTGTATGTGTGTGTGCATTTGTGTTATATATATAACATAAATGCACACACGCACACACACGCACACACACACACACACACACACACACACACACACACACACACACACACACACACATATATATATATATATATATATATATATATATATATATATATATATATATATATATGTCTCTCTCCTGCTATATGCGTTAACTTACATCTACATGATTCAATAGCCGTCACAGACGTTATACGATACATGATATAGGGAATAAACAATGTTAATCAGTGTCGAAAGAAGATAAAATAGAAGACTAGCTGATGTAATAAATAATATGATACGAGATGCAAACAATTTATATGGTAGTAAATATGACGGGAAACTCAAGGCCCATGATTCCCATGCATGTATGTACATATTAAATGCAGACGCGCTGTCTACCGGTTATTTCACGTTCTACCAGCCAACAACGGTTTGATTTTCCAAAGTATCTCTATACTTGGTTGGCTGCCATGGAATCAGCAGAGTTGGTCCGTGCTTTCTGATAACCTGTATCCACTATATTGAGCGACTGCCGTTTATTGCATAAATCTATTTTATATAACGTAGCACAAGGCATATTTCCAGAGAAGAAGAAGAAGAAGAAGAAGAAAGTTTCTTGAACATTTTAAATCTGGCGGAACATAAGCGATTTCTTACAGAAAAGAAAAGATATATAGAAAGATAGATAGATAGAGAGCGAAAGAGAGAGAGAGAGAGAGAGAGAGAGAGAGAGAGAGAGAGAGAGAGAGAGAGAGAGAGAGAGAGAGGCCGGTAAGAAGAACCGACCACTGTACTGGATTAGTAATTTTGAAACGATGAAAGGCAAAATTGACCTCAGCAGGATTTGAAATAAGTGAGGCGATACAAATATCGAGGTATCTTTAACCCTTAGCGACGCTGGCAGAAATGTTTTATAAGTCGAGTACATGTTACTGGTACTGGTTTCATCGACCTATGGGAACTTAAAGAGCGAGTCAATACTTGCCATGATTCGATCTAGAAACCAAGTGTGACGAAAGTGGTAAGAATGAAGGAACAAGAATGTATTTAAACAGTGTCCGCTGAAGCAGACACCCTCACCTACGTCACCGTTACTGTGTATGTGCATGTGCGTGTGGGTGTGTGTATGTGCGTGAGAGTGTATTTATGTGTATGTGTGTGTATGTGTGTGAGTGTGTGTATGTGTGTGTGTATGAATGTGTGTGTGTGTGTATGAATTTGTGTATGTGTATGTGTGTAATTAAAAATGTCTTTCTTCCGCACTATTTAAAACCATATTGCACCACTTCTTGAAATACTGCTGGATTCCCAGCTCTGGGCATCATACTTAATAGAATACAAAAAGCAATCATATTCATTTCCCTCGACGTTTTTGATGGAATTCATAATAAGTCATTTAATTGTTTGAGCGTGAACCCATTCCGAACATGGATCAAACTCTCACCACTCACGTAAACATAAATTATGTATCTTAGTTATTATTCAAAATGTCTGTTTAAGAGATACACGAATTTCTATATCCGTTAAAATTTCATTATAGGGGGGGGGGGGATTGGTAGTATCGGTAGAGCGTCGAACATAGAGTTATGCTTTGCGGCATAGAGTTAGACCTCTTTACGATCTGTGTTCAAACACTGCAGAGGTTAGTTTTGCCTTCCATCCTTACGGGGGCGATAAAAGTACCAGTCACACACTGGTTCGATTTAATCGACTTTTTCCTCGCCCCAAATTGCTGGCCTTGTGCCTAAATCAGAGACCATTATTCTAGGTGAAAGAAAATGCATCATAAAAATGTAACCATCGTAAGGCTAATTTGAAGTTATCCTAAGAGAAGATAAGATACATGTCATTGGAGCTTCTGTGGTAAGAATTCCATTGGAATTCAGTGATTTAATTTAAAGTGTGAAAGTCTTGACATGTATTCACTCCACTATACAACCTGTCATTGTACAGTCTATCACTGTACACTCTGTCACAGTACAGTCTATCATTGTGCTACAGAGAGGACTATAAAACTCGGGCAACAACGCTGTATGGCACTGCTGGACGGTGCCATACTGGAGGAGGCACCACAATCGTAGCGATGGCCAGGCAGCTGCTGATGAAGGGAAAGTTATGTAGTGTAATATAGTGTAAACCGCATGTAGAATATATAAATAATTATTTTATATATATATATATATATATATAGGAAAAGACTCAGGACCCCGACGACTGAGCTCCGGCCGTTTCGACAGGTAGATCTAGCCGGAGCTCGTCCGTCGGGCTCCTGACTCTTTTCCTATTACCCACTCTACTACCGTAAGTATCGAGTACTCTAGTGCGTTATGGTCCACCTGGTATATTACCACACTTTCCTTGTTCTCTTATATATATATACACATACATATATATATATATATATATACACATACATATATATATATATATATATAAATATTCTTTCATCTTTTTACTTCAAAAACCTTGTTTGTAAATAAAATTATTCTTTCTTTCCCATTTCCTTAACATGTTCAACGTCACCTTATCTTCTCTCCTACATTTTATGCCAATATAAAATTCCCCCCTTTGATAATGCATAAAATGCTGAAACCGGTAATAGACAATTATT
>OZ024741.1:353499545-353502045 GCA_964016885.1 Eledone cirrhosa
TCACAATAACGATAATGTTTTTACCGCCTGACGATGGCTAGCAGTGGACCTAAATTCCTATTACAAGTATAAGCAGTTATACTGAAATTACTACCATACATTCCGGCTTGGAGGCATCACATAACATCCTCTTGATATCAGTGTTTCAACATCCTCATACATTACACTGCATTTCACAACACCGTTACATACCATTATAACACCTCTACATGCTTACAATAGAATGGACCTTCATCGGTTTCGAAGAGACGAAGGTTTCAGATATTCGGTCAATGGAGTAGCTTGTAAGTGGCTGAGTATTCCATGGACATATGTCCTCTTAGTGTAATTTTTAAGGATATCGAACGTGACATTGTGTGGCAAGATTAGCCTTTTAAATTTCAGTTACTGGCCATCCGACAAGCTTCCAAACAGATTTTGTCAATCCAATTTCCCTCTCAAGGCATTCGTTGAGCCGAGGCTATTGTAAACAACACTTGCCCAAGATGTCACGAAGTGGAAGCGAACACGGAATCTAATGATTGCTAAGCGAGACTTTCTACTGTATGGTTATGTACAATATATATAGCAAAGAGGGTGTGGTAAGATATCAGGCGGACCATAACGCACGAGGGTACTCGATACTTGGGGTAGTAGAGTGGATAATACGAAAAGGTTCGGGACCCCGACAGCTGAGCTCCGGCCGTTTCGACAGCTAGATCCGAACTAAGCCACCAGACTCGTGGCTTAGTTCGGATCTAACTGTCTAAACGGCCGGAGCTCAGCTGTCGGGGTCCCGAACCTTTTCATATATATATATATATTGGTGCTACTGGTAACATGTATCCCAGTACAACCTGTCTCATGGTCGGGTCGTTGGCGACTAAACTGGCAACCCCACCAAGGTTTCTTGGTGAGGAGGGTGACTTTGGACATCCTGCAGGACTAAAAACAAAACCTGTCAAAGGGCAAAGGACTCTTAAGAGTCAATCGCCATACAAAATCACCGGGAGAGATGACCCCTTAGCCTTTGTCAAGGCAGAATTCTAGGAGGAGGAAAACTCTGATATAACACCTGCAACCCTGATGGTATCCAATGATGTTGACTTGTTATTCTTTTTGGTAAATATCATCTTGGTTAAGAGAGTGGGACTGGCTTTGTGCAGTGCATTTGCTCACTATAAAAGCGTCACGGCACAGGCATTGCCCTTATATCTGGAGATCTCTCTGCACTTGTCATCACATGGTACCATGGGCCCAGCACTGTGTGTCAATAATTGTCACAGGTGTAGTGTTTGTACCAGAGTTTTCAAGTCGCTGGCTGGACTAAAAAGTCACACTCGTTCAGCGCATCGGTAGGGGTTCTCCTACATGGATATAAAGTAGTGGCCGTACTCGAAAACGAGTTGGCAGCCACCATATATATATATATATATATATATGAGAGACGTAAAATAAGAAAATTATAAAATTAACTTACTTAACAAACCACTCTCCACTGATTGACCTCGATGTCACGTGATTGATTCTTTTGAATTTGCCGCCGACGCAGTAGGCAGTGATTTTCTCAATGGCTTGAAATTAGTCCACGCTTTCCTTTTTTCCATCCACTGAATTATTTTTGTATAAGTTCCCTGTGTCCACGTATTGCCTGGAAACTTAGCTGAGAATAGACTTCCCTGATGACGAAAGGCTTCTCTGTACGCTTCTTCGGAAAGTATGTTTATTCCCTTTCAGAAACTAATTAGTTGGGAGTGAAATTTTAGTAAGTAAGTTAATTTTATAATTTTCTTATTTTACGTCTCTCATATTATTGTTCTGCAACCCCATGCATTGAACCAAAAAGTTACTAAGACAAAACCTATATATTTGCTAGCATAAGTATGCATCTGTGTATATATATGTTACTAGATATACTAATTCTTTATAATTATCTCCAAATTATTTGTCGAGCAAATATTGGCCAAAACCGCTGCTATAGTAACAGTCCGGCTGCTGTCTTCTTAACAAACCACTCTCCACTGATTGACCTCGATGTCACGTGATTGATTCTTTTGAATTTGCCACCGACGCAGTAGGCAGTGATTTTCTCAATGGCTTGAAATTAGTCCACGCTTTGCTTTTTTCCATCCACTGAATTATTTTTGTATAAGTTCCCTGTGTCCACGTATTGCCTGGAAACTTAGCTGAGAATAGACTTCCCTGATGACGAAAGGCTTCACTGTACGCTTCTTCGGAAAGTATGTTTATTCCCTTTCAGAAACTAATTAGTTGGGAGTGAAATTTTAGTAAGTTAATTTTATAATTTTCTTATTTTACGTCTCTCATATTAGTGTTCTGCAACCCCATGCATTGAACCACAAAGTTACTAAGACAAAGCCTATATATTTGCTAGCATAAGTATGCATCTGTGTATATATATGTTACTAGATATACTAATTCTTTATATATATATATATATATATATATATATATATAAAAGACCGGAGGCCATATTTAGTTGAATCAGGTTTATTTAAAA
>OZ024741.1:353507045-353512045 GCA_964016885.1 Eledone cirrhosa
TTGTTTATCATGTTTTTAAACGTAGTAAGTGAGTTCATGTCTTCTTGCCATAGGATAAAGCAGTCGTCTAGATATCTTTTCCAATTGGCTTTGAGGTGTGTGTGGAAAGAGTCTCCAAATAAGAGAAGGGACTGACTGTATATTTGTTGTTCATGGAATCCCATGACTAGGTTGGCATATGTGGGTGCTACTTTCGTGCCCATTGCCGTACCTGATACTTGTCTGTATGTTGAACCATTGAATGTGAAGTAGTTATTTTGTAGGATAAAGCGGAGTCCGTCAGTGATAAAATCTGTGTTGATGCGTGTCGGTATTTCTGATGGGTGTGTGTTAATCCAGTATTGGACTGCTGTTATTCCATAGTTGTGAGGTATGTTTGTGTAGAGGTTTATTACGTCAAAGGAGACAAGAATTGTATTTGCACTTACTGTTTTAGGGAGGTGTTTCAGCATGTCAAGGTCATCTCGTATGTAGCTCTGTATATGTTGTAGAAAGGGTTTCAGTAGGATGTCCAGAAAGTTGCTAAGTCTGTGGGTTTCACATGTAGGGCCTGCTATAATTGGCCTGAGTTTTAGGTCTTCTGGTGGTGTTAGTTCAATGTAATTGTTGGTTGAGGTGTCACATGCATCGTTTATGGGTTTACATTTGTGAAGTTTCGGTAAGCCGTAAAAAGAGCTTGTATTGCATTTGAAGTGGCTTATATAGTTAAACTCTTTTGTGGTTAAGCTGTTGCGGTATTTATTCAGTAAGGTCAAAAGGTTCCCCATTGTTTTGGTGTGTTTGTAGTTTTCTGTTTTTTCATAGTATGTGTTGTTTTCTAAAATGTTAAGTGCGAGGGTCCTATAGTAGTCCGTATTCATAATCACAACAGTACTGCCTTTATCGGCTTCTTTGATAGTTATCTCAGGGTTGTTTCTAAGTGTGAATAATTCTTCCCATTCGTGTGTAGATAGGTTTGATTTCGTGTGTTTATTTGTAATTTTTTCATAGGGAAAGTTGGTGATGTGTTCGCAGTACGTGTCCAGTGCTTTATTTTTTCCCTTTTGTGGGCAGAAATTGCTTTTATTTCTAACCAGTGATTCGTCTTCAGTGTTGGTGTCGTTGTGGTGTAGGTGTAGGTGTAAGTGCACTAAATCCTTTTCTATCACGCTCCACTCTCCTACCCATCACAGGAAGATATATGTGTGTGTATATTGCTTCCACCCCCTCACTGACCAGCAGCTGGCGATTGCTAAATCTGACCTTTATAAAATAACCCACACCCCAAATAACTTCTCATTCACTACCAGAAAGGGACACAGCAGTCAACCTGTTGTTGCTACCTAGATGAAAACTGCTATGAAATCCCACAATGAATTTTATACTTGAATTTTCAAGTCTCAAATTTTAACTCTTCGTATTATTAATTTTTCTTAATATTAATCAACATTTGAAAAGATGGCTTTTGCAGACCCATCGAAACCGGTCATTTTTTATACCCTTTATTATTTCCTTACCTTATAAAATTATGTTTTTTCACAAAAAAGTATTCTGTCTCTTATATATTCCATGTGCCATTACCAACCTCAATTTTCTCTCTCTCTCTCTCTCTATATATATATATATATATATATATATATATATACACACAAACAGCCCGAATTAAGCCGTACAGTGTCAGCAACCATCGTCGTCCCTTTGTTCAACACTGACAAAGGAACGATGATCTATTTCAAGCTTATTAGCTATCGTCAGCATCGTATATCTTCCCGTTAGATGATTGAACGTTTGAAAGTATATACTTTCCTTATGCATATTAACGGCTGAGCAGCCTAATTTGTATATCGAGTGAGTTTAGTCGGCTGGGCGTACTGAAAAGGATAAATGGAAAAGAATGAAACGAAATTTCATTTCTCACTCTTAGTACGGCTGATACTTAAATATAAGTATGTATACGTACATACATATACGTGTAGAGACGTACAGTAGTACTAAGAGTGAGAAATGAAATGTTGTTTCATTCTTTTCTCTCTATATATATATATAACAAAGGAAGTGTGGTAAGGAACCAGGTGGACGGTAATGCACCAGAGAACTCGATACTTAGGGTAGTAGAGTGGGTAATATGAAAAACGTCAGGAAACCGACGGGGTCATCCGGCCGTTTCGACAGCTAGTTCCGAACTAAGTTAGTTCGGATATAACTGTCGAAACGGCCGGATCCCAGCCATCGAGGCCCTGACCTTTTTCGTATATATATATATATATATAAATATATATATATATATATATATATATATATATATATATATAAATATATATATATATATATATATATATATATATATATATATATATATATATATATATATATATATATATATATATATATATATATATATAACGGCGATGAATTAGTTTTACAAGTATAACAATATATATATATATATTTATATACTTACACATGGACTTCTGACCAAATAATATTTGGTATCGATGGGTTAAAAACATCTGTCAAATCAATTAGTGGTGCAGGTGGTGTATATATATAGAGAGAGATAGATAGATACACACACATTCAAATATCACAGAGAGAAAGAGAGAGGGGGGGGGTGAAGTGCAACAGAAATGAAACATGGATTACAGGTTAAAATATAATCTAAATAGATGTGAATCAAAACGAGGATGTAGTTTATGGAACACCCAAATGATTTAGAAGTCGACCTTAAGTAGGGGCAATAACATTAATAAAGACATGAACGACACCACAACACTTTGTTTTGAAACTTTTGAAAGTATGTTTATAAGTATGGTAGATACTAGAGACGGTGGAGATCCTCTTTGGGTTCAATCCTGGACAAGAGATACATGTAACTTTTTTCAGTTTTTATTTTACAACCGATAGAAAAAAAATGAAAAGGTTTACTGGCAACCCTACTCCCGACCAGGATCGAACTTCAGACCAGGATCACCACCGTCTATGATTCCTCGAACTAGGCCACCGAGACAGCTACGAAAATGTACTGAAAATTGATAATTATAAACTTCCTTTCAAAATCAAAGTTAAAAAGATGTGGTGTCGTTCGTGGCTTTCCTAGAGCTACTAGTAATATTTAGGGTCGACTTCTAGTCGTTATTGAAAGTCCCTGGATTTCGCAAAATACATAATATTTTTTATTGGAGAAGGTAAGATATTTTTCCGTAAACGTTTGATTGCACTGTTTTGTTTCCACTTATGTATTTTTCGAAAATGTTATTTATTCATTATAAAAATTGAATGATAGCATTCTATATGTAAGTGGGCCCCCTTCATCTCCTGGCAACCAATATTTTTTAGATCCAGTCCGCCACTGTGAGTGTATACAAATATATATATATATATAACGAAGGAATTGTGGTAAGGAACCAGATGGACCATAACGCACCATAGTACTCAATACTTAGGGTAGTAGAGTGGGTAATAGGAACAAGTATGACCCCGACGGCAGAGCTCAAGCTGTTTCGACGGCTATTTCTGGACTAAATAAGAATTTTTTCAAAAATAATTCTTCTTTAGTCCAGAAATAGCCGTCGAAACGGCTTGAGCTCTGCCGTCGGGGTCATACTTGTTCCTATATATATATATATATATATATATATACGATATTAAACAAATGGAAACTATATTTATAAAACCATATTTATTTCATTATATATATTTCAGGGATACCATATTAAAAATATGGTATGCCTTCCTCAGACAAAATACAATATATAAACCGTTTTATAAATAAATTTGACATACCTAGAACAGTGCAACTTCCATTTAAAAAGCTGATTTGGTAGTGAAAATGTAGAGGACAGTTAAAAAGAAGGACGAAGAGAAAAAAGAAGAAAAAAGAAAAAAGAAGGGAAGAAGAAATGATTGCTTCTAATGAACTTGACAATACATTGTCAAATAAATTTGAAGGGTGGTTTTCTGTGGTTGATATGCGTGGCATACTATGTTTTTATTGCGTCCCTAGTCACTCCGTGGAATGACGAAGATATTCTTGGCGTTTTTAATATATTTTTTAATATATTTTTAATATATTGATATCTGTTGTCTATTCTATGCTTGAACGATAATCATGTAAGTGAGGGCAAGAATATTATTATTAATATTAATGTACACTTTATGTCTATATATGTATGTATGTACATATATGTATGGTGGAATCTTTTGTAACGCAATGAAGTTTTCATGAAAATATGATTTTACAGAGCCGATCACGTAAATTCACATGTGTGTCCATAATTGTCAACTTGAATTTGAGATAACCTTCTCTTTTCTTTTTCTTTTTTCATGAAAATACATATATACTTATGTATTTCAGTATTTTTGAAGTTTTATCTCAGATTTTGCTTATAAACCTAAGAATTTTTAAACTAAACATGGGTCATTATTTTTTCATTTTTTCACACATTATTGATATGTGTCTCATTCATGAATATTGATATCTACATTGTAATACCTAATTCATATGAATTGATAATTCAAATCGACGAGACATAATATTTCAAATATATTTTAAATATATCATCTTTCTTTCTTTTTTCTACTCTACACTTGACGGGACTTACATATCGGCTGTTTTTTAACTGTATCTCTCCCACCTCGTATGATAGATATTACTCGATCTACCTCTTTTCTCCCACCACATATATCTCTCTCTACCTCTCTTTATTTATCATATTTCTCTCCGTATCCTTAACACTATAACTAAATAAATAAATAAATAAATAATTACAGTACCCCCTTCCCTCCTTAATATCTCATTTGTACGCTGATCATCTGTCTCCAAGCTGCCTATCATTTTTCACTCCCTCAATATATTTCTCTCTCCCATATCTCTTTCTCTCTATCTCGCTCTGTTGCTTTCTTTGCATACATCTATTCATCTTCTTTTCTAAATATCCTTAGCGCTATACACTTTCTCTTTCTTCTTCCCTTCTTTTTTCTTTTTTTCTTTTTTCTTCTTTTTTCTCTTCATCCTTCTTTTT
>OZ024741.1:353517045-353567045 GCA_964016885.1 Eledone cirrhosa
TCCTTAGTCTCATTCTCCTCTCTCGCTCCTCTCTCTCTGTCTCTCCCTTCTCTCTCTCTATCTCTCTCCCTTATCATTCTTTCCCTGCCCTTCATATTGTCTCTCCAATCCTCTCTCTTACTGCTCTCTCTCTCTCCTCAGTTTCTCTCTCCTCTCTCCCCCTCCTCTCTCTCCTCTCTCTCTCTCTCTCTCTCTCTCTCTCCTCTCTCTCGCCATATAGAATATGAATATGAAATGAAATGACAATGAAATGGAGAACGTTATTCTAGAGCAGCATTTCCCAACCTTTTATAATAAATTCCACCTTAATGATATAGCAAAACAGTATGGCCCCCCTAAAAATTAAAATTTTTGATATCATTTTTTTTTATGTAGAAATAATTTCGGCATGTCTTTTTATTTCAATCAAATCATTTAAAATTTATTATAAACCCTTTTTCAACAAAAAAACAGTAAAATAAGAACATATTATTTAATTTCAAAGAACAAATTAATGAGATTTCTGTAATTGTTTGTTTTCAACTAGTTTCTGGAATCTTGAAAGAATAGAGGTAAGAGCACACCTCAAGTCATCTTCAAATGCCAATTTGTTTCTTGTCTTTGATTTGATTGCTAGCATAGCAGAGAACCCGCTCTTACAAAGATAAGTAGATGAAAATGGCAGCAACACCTGGATCGCCATATCAGTTATTCTTGGGTAGGACACTTTCATAGAACACCAGAATTGATTCAATTCTTCTGTCTTAAACAAATTCTTTGATGTTGAGTCATTGATTAGTTCAAGGAATTCTTCTTGAGCGGCTTCTGGTACAACTTCCACATCACAAAGAAAGGGATTTCTTGTCAACTCAAGATTTTGTTGACTTAGAACTAGGAAGTACCTCTGAAACTCATCCTCAAGTTGTGACAGATCCTCAGTTATTTCAAGTTCTGTGATCATTTGGAGTTGCTCTCCATTTAGAATAGATGTCATTTTTGGAAACATTATAACATTACCTTGGTGAACTTTTTGCTTGTATAATACTAATTTTCCTAGAAAAGCACGGATAGTATCTGTATGTGACAGAATATTGCAATCTTTCCCTTGCAACTTTAAATTCAAACTATTGAGTATGTCGAAAATGTCAACAAGATAAGCAAGAAGAAGATCAAATTGATCATGTTGAAATTTTTCCAGAATGTCTTGCTTCTTTTGCTCTTCAACAAACTTTTTCACCACATTGCGACGCGAGAAAAACCTTTCCAAAAATTGACCAGCTGACAACCAACGGACAGCTGTGTAGTAAAGAAAATTTGTATACTTTGTTGCCAGGTCATCACAAAGTTGTTTGAACAAACGAGTATTCAGAGCTGATGATTTGATAAAATTTACAATTTTGACAATGTCTTTGAAGAAATTATTTAATTTTTGAGCCAATGATTTTGATGCAAGGGCTTCCCTGTGTATGAAGCAATGTACTCCTACTACTTGTGGTTCTTTAGCTTTTACCAGTGTTGGAAAACCAGACCTTGATCCAAGCATTGCTGGTGCTCCATCTGTTGTTATGCCTATGAGACGTTGCTAAAGAATTCCTTGCTTGTCAATAAATGTAGAAATTGATTCCATGACATCAACTGCTTTCGTTGTACCCTCCAACGAATGACAGTAAAGAAACTCCTCTTTCATATGACCATTAAACAAATAGCGACAGAAGACTAGGAGTTGAGAACACATGGAAACATCAGTTGATTCATCAAGCAGCAATGCAAACCATGGTGACTCCTTAATTTGCTCAACGATTTGATCCTTCAAATCTTCCGATATATCATTTATCCTTCGTTTTATCGTGTGATTTGACAAGGATGTATCATTTAACTTCTTTGAAGCACTTTCTCCAACAAAAAGTTTAACCATCTCTTTGGCACAAGGCAAAATCAGTTCCTCGGCAATCGTATGCGCCTTCTTTTGTTGAGCAATCAGATAAGCAACACGATAGAAAGCTTCAACAATAGTATCACTTACTTCAAGCTTTTGATTTTTTAAACCATCTGATTTCCTTTTAAAATAAGATTCATCTTTTCCAAGTAGTTCAGGATGACATTTTGAAAGATGTAATTGAGCTAAGAAGGCCTCATAGAGTCATTTCCCAGTACCTTGAAACAAGTTACACATTGAGGCAAATCAATATTGTTCTTTTGCATGCAAACAAATCCCATTTGAAGATATGAATCATCATACTTTCTTTTTTTCTGTTTTTCTGACATTGAGAAATTCACTAAAATAAATAAAAAAAAGTTTCTATATCCAGTTTTAAATGATAAATTTACTAAAATAAATAATATATATCCTGTTATAAAAATAAGTTTCTTTACTAACTTTATTTACTAAAATATAAATTGTTATATCCAGATTTAAAAAATTATCAAGTGAATAATTATCACAATTAGAAAAGGTAGAAAGTTGATAAAAAGTTGAATATAAAAATTTGAAGCAAGAAAAAGAAAAAATTGTTAGGAAACTACTCTTCTTTTTTATGTATGAAATTTTGTGATTTTTAGTTAATTTCAGTGGCTCCCCCAATAACTTGCTATGACCCACTGGTGGGCCATGGCCCCCTGGTTGGAAACCAATGTTCTAGAGAGTGTGTTTAAAATGTCAAAAAGAGATGTCTCCTTGTGATATATGTATAGCTAGTTATAGTAAAGGATAAATAAAGAGGAAGGAGGAAAAAACAACGTGAAGTTTATACTGCCTAAAAGAAAACAACAGATATAACAGATATACTAAGTACACATATGTGTATATATATATATATATATATATATATATATATATATATATATATATATATATATATTTATTTTTATATATATATATGTATATATTTATTTTTATATATAAATATATATATATACACACACACATATACATATATATATATATATATATATATATATATATATATATATATATACATATATATATATATATATATATACATATATATATATATATATATATATATATATATATATATATATATATATATATATATATATATATATACATTTAGAAACACACAGATACATGCGGACACACACATATATACATGAATGCATCCGCACCCAACTGTGAGTTAAGGGTGCCAACTTCACCGATGTTGCTCAATGAATGACTGGGACAGACCAATTCAGTTTGAACCAGACTGAACCAGTATCAGAGTTAAAAATACATTATGAAGAGAGAAGAAACATTTAGATATAATTAGTAATAAAATGTATCATACCTAAACTGTTCCTAAATTCCTCGACTACGTAGTTTCGTGGCATAAACAAAAACAATATATCAAAGATATAGAGTCCTTGCGAGGTCTGCCGACTTATCAAGAGGATACCTCATTTTACTAGTCTCAAGAACGCGTCTACACGACGTGAGAAAGAATCCCAAAAGGCGGAGGGGGAGATAGTCACGCGATATAACGGTCGAGAAACAGAGCTAAGCCTCTTATAACCACGAAAAAAATACCACGGAGGCGGAGGGGGTATTCATATCGAGGCCGTAGAAGAGGTAGTGAAGAAGGCGAGAAGTATGAGTAATGGAAGCTTTCCAGTTGTCCCCACACCTCAAAGATTGCTCGACCAGAGGGAGTTATTAATACATTTAGAAACACACAGATACATGCGGACACACACATATATACATGAATGCATCCGCACCCAATTAGGTATGATACATTTTATTACTAATTATATCTAAATGTTTCTTCTCTCTTCATAATGTATTTTTAACTCTGATACTGGTTCAGTCTGGTTCAAACTGAATTGGTCTGTCCCAGTCATTCATTGAGCAACATCGGTGAAGTTGGCTCCCTTAACTCACAGTTGGGTGCGGATGCATTCATGTATATATGTGTGTGTCCGCATGTATCTGTGTGTTTCTAAATGTATTAATAACTCCCTCTGGTCGAGCAATCTTTGAGGTGTGGGGACAACTGGAAAGCTTCCATTACTCATACTTCTCGCCTTCTTCACTACCTCTTCTACGGCCTCGATATGAATACCCCCTCCGCCTCCGTGGTATTTTTTTCGTGGTTATAAGAGGCTTAGCTCTGTTTCTCGACCGTTATATCGCGTGACTATCTCCCCCTCCGCCTTTTGGGATTCTTTCTCACGTCGTGTAGACGCGTTCTTGAGACTAGTAAAATGAGGTATCCTCTTGATAAGTCGGCAGACCTCGCAAGGACTCTATATCTTTGATATATTGTTTTTGTTTATGCCACGAAACTACGTAGTCGAGGAATTTAGGAACAGTTTAGGTATGATACATTTTATTACTAATTATATCTAAATGTTTCTTCTCTCTTCATAATGTATATATATATATATATATATATATATATATATGTATATATATATATATATATGTATATATATATATATATATATATATATATATATATATATATATATGTATATATATATATATATATATATGTATATATATATATATATATGTATATATATATATATATATATGTTTATGTATATATATATATATATATGTATATATATATATATATATATATATAAAAAAGACGTAAAATAAGAAAATTTAAAAAAAAAATTTCAAAAGAATTAACTTACTTACTTAAATTTTCACTCCAACTAATTAGTTTCTGCAATGGGATAAAGACAGTTACGTAATGAACTGTTGAGAATTTCATTGCGTCATCAGGGAGGTCTATTCTCAGCCAAGTCTCCAGGCAATGCGCGGACACTGGGGACTCATATAAAAATAATAATAATTCGGTAAATGGAACAGCTATCGAGGACTGGATTCCAGGCACTGAAAATTCTCACTGCCACTGGTCAAATGGCCGATTCTAAAGAATCAATCACGTGACACAGAGGCTAGTCAGTAGGAATGGGATGGTAAGATGACAGACGCCTACTAACACCCCCCAAAAAATTTAGTAGTGGTTTTGGCAGGTTTGCTCGACAAATCAGTGATTTGGAGATAAATATAGATAATTTAATATATATACTAACATAAGCGCACAGATGTACGCCAATGCCAGCAAATACACAGGTTATGTCTTAGATATGTATATATGTATATATATATATATATATATATATATATATATATATATATATATATATATATGTATGTATATATATATATATATATATATATATATATATGTATATATGTATATATATATATAAATGTATATATATATATATATATATATGGATATATATATGTATATATATATATATATATGTATATATATATGTATATATATATATATATATATATATATGTATACACATATATATATATGTATACATATTAACCACAGTACTACCTCAAATATCGAGTACTCTGGTGAGTAATGGTTTACTGGTTTTTACCACCTCCAATCTGATATACATATGTAGGTTGATTGGGGCTCAAAAGGGATCGGGCGAAGATTTTAAGAACAACATTTTTGCCCGTTCCCTTATCGCTTCAATTTGGATTGCCTCGAGAATGCAACTTTATTATGTAAGAAGCTGTCTGATGAGATCATGGCACTGGGACACGGAATCGCGTGGCCACTGTCGTCATCGAGATAAAGGACTTTAACATCTGAATCTACTTTGCATTTCATTATATTGGCAGTATCGGTAGAGCATCGGACGCCATGCTTTACAGCAAAGAGTTACGGCCTTTCAAATCCCGCCGAAGATAACTTTGCCTTTCATCCTTACGGGGTCGATAAAATAAAGTACCAGTAATACATTGAGAAAATTTCTGACCTTGTAGAAACAATTATTATATATATATATAATTACAACAGTGGCATAAACAGGTAGTTATATATATACATATATATATATATATACATATATATATATATATATATATATATATATATATATATATATATATATATATATATATATATATATATATATATATATATATATATATATATACATATATATATATATATATATATATATATATACATATATATATATATATATATATATATAATTGGAAATTTAGTAAAATCGAATCTCTGGCGGTTTGCAAGTAAATTCGGCCTACTTATATGAAATGATGAGTTAGCAAAGCACTCGATAAGTTAGGGCCTTAGAGTAATAACATACGTTTAAATAGCTTGACAAATCGCACATTCTGGTAGACAAATCTAACACACAATACTATACCAAAGTAACGATAGAACTAAGAGGTTGAGAAAAATACACCTGGACAAATCAAACGATTAATCGTCTAAAGTGTTTCTTTGAATCCAAAATCAAATATCAGACTTACGTGACTGGCAAGCTCGTGGTATTCATGATCGAACGGAGGATTCAATTTTTCAACAGGATTTTCGTTCTACGCAGATCCGAGGTGATAAGCTAAATGCTGCTGCTACATGCGGCGTATCGTATCTATAGCTGTCACGTGTTAATTCCGGCAAGGGAAATAACCAGCGGTTTTTGGCGGGTCATTCAAAATGTTAGACAAAGGAAATATTTTAATTTCCGCTAATCATCATGATAAGCTCTCAACTAGATGTTATAAAACAAACACAAATAATTAACCAATCAACAGAATTGTCTAATTAAATTAATTAGTTAATTATTAAATCTAGGAGAATATATATATATATATATATATATATATATATATATATATATATATATATATATATATATATATATATATATATGCAAGAGATGTCAACATGAATGGACCTGTTATTTTTATCTGAAGACATTTCTTCCATTCCAACCCGCCCGTCCCCTCAATCTATCTTATTTCTCATTCTTTTTTCTGATGAAGGACTAGCGTCTGAAACGTTAAGATCCTCTTACTGCTATATCAAGCGTTAACCTAATATATCCCTGTGTGTATGTGTATGTGTACATACACACACATATGTATATATACACATATAGACACACATATAATGTCTATATATCTACAAAACAAATAGTAGTAAGGAAAAAGAATTTTTCCTGTAGAAAATGTTGAAGAGACATTTTTGGTGAAATTTCAATATATAACAATATATATATATATATATATATGCCAGAAATAATAACAGAACACACCCACTGTTTGGTTTGGGTTGATTTTCGCTTCTGCATCTTTTATATCTCCATAGTTAATTTATTTGGCAATCAATGTTTATTATTGATTGATCAGCGGTTAAAAATACAGATATATATATATATATATATATATATTTTACTCTTAATTCGGCCGGAGATTTACATTCCCATTTGCCCTTTAAAGCATAACTTTCCGTATTTACTACGGTTACGAGATGCGGTTTCTTATTCAGGTACAACCTCTGATTTTAGCCTAAGAAAATATCTATATGCGTGTGTAATTTATACATGCATATATTTATTTTTTTAATTTCAATTGAGTTCTTAACACGTTGGATTGATATTGTTTTCGAAAAAACTGATTAACCCGCGTGTATATTATTATTTTTTTTCCTCCTTCGTGGATCGTAGTTGTCTCCCCTTCCCGCTTAGTGACGCTATAATACTTCCTCAGTCAAAAACTGCTGGAATTTCAAATTTGCCGGTCTTTCGATGCGGGAAGGAGCAACTTAACAGACACGAATTTTAACTGCGGTAAGAAAAATGTTTTTCTTATATCAAAGTTTAATGGGCTTCCACTGATGATTTATATGCGCCCACCTAAATATATTCTTACATGAATGTATATTAGGCTTCTACATAAACTGGAAATATTCTCCGAATTTGTAGAAAACTTATAATGAAACAATTGTTTGGAAAGAGAGATATATTTTAACTTTAATTATATCTCATAAAATAATACAACTGGCTTTTCCACATAATACATATTGTTAGCACCCCAAACACTTAAATTGGGTTTATATTAAAATATAACCTAATGTTTGTTGAGTGAGATGGTTACCAGTCAGAGATTAGCTTTAAACTATCTCTGTTTTTGTATTAATTATATATATATATATATATATATATATAGTCTATCAAAGTTCTTTCGTTGCACATCTGCAACATCATCAGTGGTACTATTATGTTCCATCCTATTGTATTGTAATGTATATGCCATATGTATATATCTAGATAGATGTATATATATTTGTGTATGTGTGTTTGTACATGTTTGTGTGTGTGTGCATGTGTAAGTGTATGTATGTGATTGCGTGAAAGGTAAGAAGAGAAAAACAGATATATAACTTGAAAATATAGAGAGGAAAATCAGATAGAGAAACTGGGCAACAGAATTACTTAATGACAGAGAATCAGGTAACCAGTGAATAGCAATGCCTTGTTATAGTCACAACCTCGCAGACTGGAACCAGTAAGAGAATAAAAGAATATGCAGACAGTCGGATAGGAAGAGTTACAAACAAGATGTTATAGATAAGACGTAAGTTGGTAAGGAAAAGATGAAGAAAATGGAGAAATCGGAAGTAGGGGCTACATCTCTATAGAGGAAAATGTCAGAAAATAGTGACAGAGTGTGTGTATGTGTGTATGTGTGTGTGTGTATGTTTGAAAGAGAGGGAGAGAGGGAAAGAAGGGGAGAGAGAGGGATTAGTATGTTTTTGATAGAATAAAATGAAGAGAGAGAGAGAGAAGGAGGAGAGATAGTGGGTGAGAGAAAGAGAGAGAGAGAGAGAGAGAGAGAGAGAGAGAGAGAGAGAGGGGTGAGCAGGAGACATGAAATAAAGGAAATGTAAAATGGAATGGACGGTATGGAAGACTGAAGGAGATGTTTATATGATCGATGAAAATCCAGTAGCTCTCTTTCGCCATCAAATTATTCCAAGATCGAAGCCGTCGTTGTTCAATAGCAAGACATTGATTATTTGTGGCGAAAGTTAATTTAGCAGCGCCGATGATGACTTCTTTTAATCCTTAAGAACCATTGTCTGAATTCCTCCATAAACAGTTTTGATGTCTTTGCCGTTATCATTGGCACTTCTATTGTATCAAAGACAAAGTTGAAACCCATGAACACAAACCATATATTCACTTGTATATGTATGTATGTATGTATGTATGTATGTATGTATGTGTGTATGTATGTATGTGTGTATGTATGTATGTATATATGCATGTATGTATATATGTATGTATGTATGTATTGTGCATTGCCTTTTCTCACTATAAAAGCTTCACGGCACAGGCATTGCTTTATATCTGGAGATCTCTCTGCACTTGTCGTCACATGGTACCATGGGCCCAGCACTATGTGTCAATAGTTGTCACAAGTGTAGTGTTTGTACCAGAGTTTTCAAGTCGCTGGCTGGACTAAAAGGTCACACTCGTTCAGCGCATCGGTAGGGGTTCTCCTACATGGATATAAAGTAGTGGCCGTACTCGAAAACGAGTTGGCAGCCACCATGTATGTATGTGTTTTCTCTTTCTCTTAATTTCGAGTATATTCTTTTGACCGGCCACCTTCCTGGTGGCAAGGTTGTAAAAGAAAAGAAATTGTCATCCCTTGAATCGCAAGAATGTTTTGCAAATTTTGAAGGTGCCAGCTATCGCAGCCATTTGTAGACTATGAATTAGGGAGCTGCGCTTTTTGTCCGCAAATCCAAGTTCAGTCATACTTTGGTCCAAGCGGGTTGGTATATAACCCGTAGCACCAATAATGATGGGTATGAAGCTAAAGGTGTATCTTGGATACTGGATTTATAAACTCCTCATCAATGGTCCGTAGATGTCCTCCTTCTCCTGTATTTTTCTGACAACGTTTACATCAAGTGGGCAGCTGATCTCCACAACAGAACACGTTTTCAATGTGTGGTCCCAAACTACAATATCAGGCCGGTTGTGCTTTAATTTGGTGGCAGTTTTTATTTTCAGGTTCCACCAGTATTCCTTAGTGCCATCTGTCTCAATATATTCTTCCTCGTTTGTTGTTAATTTTGTTTTCCGAAGTGCGTTCCAGATGGTTCTAGCTATCCCATCGTGTCTCATGGGGAGGTAGTAGCGAGATGACATTCTTTCGCAGCTGGCAACAATGTGGCTTACATCCTCGATCTTTGTTTTACATAGCCTACATTTATTGTCAGCTGCTGGCCCTCCTCTTTTGTGCAGCAGATATTTGGTAGGGAGTTCTTGTTCCTGTATTGCATAGAGATATCCCTCAAGGTGTGATGTCATAAACTTGTCGGAACTCCATGCCAGGCTTTTTGAGTGGTTTATCCCCTCTATGGTCTGTGTTTTACGCCTCAAGTATCCATGCACAACTTTTTCTGTAAATTGGTCAATTTTTTTATCTTGTTTGAACATTGAATAGGATCTTCCGATTTCTCTGGGTGAGAGATTTATATCAGGCTTTATTCCATATCTCTCCTCCAGATCAGTCGCTATTCTAATGATATTTCTTTTTTCATGGTCATAAACCTGGGCAAGATGGTTGCCAACCTTTTTCCTCTGTTGAAGGTGTTGCTTCAGTGTCACTATCCGGGTCTCATATGTTGATAATATTGATTTTAGACCCCGGCCACCTTCCTTGCGTGAGAAGTATAGCCTATCCACATCACCATTGATGTTAAAGTTCCCAGTAACACTGAGAAGTTTTCGAGTTCTAACATCCATCTCACTTAGTTCTTGCAATGACCAGTTCAGTAGGCCAAATGTTGGCGTTAGAATTGGCACAGCATAAGTATTGTGGGCAATGTATTTGTTGTATGCTGACAGTTCTGATGACCATATTTTCTTTACTCTTCTGAGGTATTCAGTTCTGGTTCTCTCCTTATTTATGGGTCCATCATATCTGACATTCTCATCCTGTCCAAGATATCTGTAGTTGTCACCTGATTGCAGAGGTTGTATTGTCAGGCCGTTCATCTCTAGATTTCTAGAGGAGGGCACAGCTCTTCCACGTTTTACTGCCAAATATGCACACTTGGACTCACCAAATTTCATTTTGATGTCGGTTGAAAATTGTGTAATGAGGTCCAATTGTTTCTTGATGTCATTGATATTTGGCCCATACAACTTCAGGTCATCAACAAAGAAAAGATGGGAGATACTTCTGGTCCCACTTCTTTGTCCACCTTGTTTCCTGAGTAGGTAAGATAGTGGATTCAGTGAGAGAACGAAGAGTAGCACTGACAAGCTATCACTCTGAAAGATGCCCTTCTGGTAATGTATCTTATCAGTCTTAACCTGCTCCTTCTCACCTCTAAGGATCAAGCTGGTGTACCAGTTCTTGGTCAGGCGTTCAACAGCAACTACCAATGGTTGTGGGACTTTAGCTAACTCTAAAGCCTTAACAATCCACCCATGAGGTACACTATCAAATGCTTTTTGATAGTGTATGTATGTATGTATGTACGTATGTATGTATATATGTATGTGTGTATGTATGTATGCATGTATGTATATATGTATATATGTATGTATGTGTGTATCTATGTGTGTGTGTATGTATATATGCATGTATGTATTTATGCATGTATGTATGTATATATATGTATGTATGTACGTATGTGAGTATGTGTGTATGTATGTGTTTATGTACGTATTTATGTGTGTGTGTATATGTATGTATGAATGTATATATGTATGTATGTATGTATATATGTATGTATGTATGTATTATGTTTGTGTGTATTTTTGTATATATGTACGTATGAATGTGTATGAATGTGTGTATGTATGTATGTATATTTGTGTGTGTGTGTGTGTGTGTGTGTGTGTGTGTGTGTGTGTGTGTGTGTGTGTGTGTGTGTGTGTGTGTATGTAAGTATGTATGTATGTATGTGTGCGTGTATGTGTGTATGTAACTGTGTGTATGTATGTAGGTATGTATATATGTATGTATATAAGTATGTCAGGTCATATGTCAGGTCACCACTTGGTGCTACTGGTAACATGTATCCCAGTACAACCTGTCTCATGGTCGGGTCGTTGGCGACTAAACTGGCAACCCCACCAAGGTTTCTTGGTGAGGAGGGTGACTTTGGACATCCTGCAGGACTAAAAACAAAATCTGTCAAAGGGAAAAGGAGCTCTTAAGAGTCAATGGCCATCCAAAATCACTGGGAGAGATGACCCCTTAGCCTTTGTCAATGCAGAATTCTAGGAGAAGGAAAACTCTGATATAACACCTGCAACCCTGATGGTATCCAATGATGTTGACTTGTTCTTCTTTTTGGTAAATATCATCTTGGTTAAGAGAGTGGGACTGGCTTTGTGCAGTGCCTTTGCTCACTATAAAAGCTTCACGGAGATCTCTCTGCACTTGTCGTCACATGGTACCATGGGCCCAGCACTATGTGTCAATAATTGTCACAAGTGTAGTGTTTGTACCAGAGTTTTCAAGTCGCTGGCTGGACTAAAAAGTCACACTCGTTCAGCGCATCGGTAGGGGTTCTCCTACATGGATATAAAGTAGTGGCCGTACTCGAAAACGAGTTGGCAGCCACCATGTATTTATGTATGTATGTATATGTATGTATGCGTGTGTATGTATGTGTGTATGTATGTACGTATGTATGCATGTGTGTATGCATGTGTGTGGACACGTGCACACTCATGTGTATGTGTGTATGCGTGTATGACCATGTTTACAGATGTTTATATCCATACATACATACACACATACGTACATACATACACACAAACACATACATACATATATACATACATACATACATACATACAATCATACATATATACATACGTACCTACATACATCCATTCATCCAACCATACGTACACATACATACATACATACACATGGATACATACACACATACATACATACATATGTATGTGTGTATGTGTGTATGTATGTATGTACGCACCTTCAAAATTTGCAAAACATTCTTGCAATTCAAGGAATGACAACTTCTTTTCTTTTACAACCTTGCCACCAGGAAGGTGGCCGGTCAAAAGTATACTCGAAATTAAGAGAAAGAGATAACATACATACATACATACATACAGTTGCCTTTCAAATAGAATTTCCAAAGTTTGGGTGAGAGACAAAGGAAGACTCCTAAGCTAGGGGCTTTTGTTTCTTCTCTCGTTCAATCTTTCTCTCTTACTTTCTTCTTCCTTTTTTGTCATTTTGTAATGTTGTTGCCAATATTGGCACCGGAATCAATCAATAAGTCTTGGATAAATGTAGACATCAATTTCAATCTCGGTTCATGACAAAAACTATGTTGGTATATTTGTATTTTATCCTCACTTTTGTTCTTTATACTGTGATTTGTCGGTTTCTTGTTTGTTTTTTATTTTTTTTATTTTTTATTTTACTTTGTTTTCCTTTGGAATTTTTTTGTTTGTGTCTTGTATTTTAATCATATATGGCTGTGTGTCTATGTGTTTAGTGTTGACATTGGTTTACTACTACATTGCGTTTTCATAGATGGACTAGTTGGTATTGTAAAGTTAATGTTATTGCACACATGCGCACACACGCAAACACACTCATACATCCGCATACACACAAACACAAACACACACAAACACACATACACACAAACACACACACACAAACACACAAACACAAACACACATACACACAAACACACACACACACAAACACAAACACACAAACACAAACACAAACACATACACACAAACACACACACGCACACACACACACGCACACACAAACACAAACACACAAACACAAATATACACACACGCGCGCATACACACACATACACACACGAACACACATACACACACATACACACAGCCATACACACCCAGACACACACACATACATACACACAATTTGTGTGTGGCTCTCTCTAAGATGATTAATTAATTGTGTTAAATGTGATATTAGTAGCTGAGTAATTGTATTTCGTTTGTTGGGTCATAGTTGCTTTAGGTTTATTGTATTCGTTTACCTTTATATCGATGTTGGGTGATGGTATGAGAGAATATATTTAAGATGGCCGACTGAATTTAAGATGGCTGACTGAATTTAAGATGGCCGATTGAATACGCACGTCTGTTTTTTTCTCCCCATTTTTTTCTCATTTTCCCCATTCCTTCCTCTCATCACTCTTTACTTTCTATTTATCTTCTATTTCTAGCTCCTCTGATGAAGGACTAGTGTCTGAAACGTTAACACTCTCTTCCTGCTATTTCAAACATTGAACTAATATATTTCTTCCATGTGCTGTGCCGTTTGTTTTGTTACTTTTGTTAATACTTTTTAATGCATATATACGTGTATGTATGTATGTATGTATGTATGTATGTATGTATGTATGTATGTATGTATGTATGTCAGGTCACCAGTTGGTGCTACTGGTAACATGTATCCCAGTACAACCTGTCTCATGGTCGGGTCGTTGGCGACTAAACTGGCAACCCCACCAAGGTTTCTTGGTGAGGAGGGTGACTTTGGACATCCTGCAGGACTAAAAACAAAACCTGTCAAAGGGCAAAGGAGCTCTTAAGAGTCAATGGCCATCCAAAATCACCGGGAGAGATGACCCCTTAGCCTTTGTCAAGGCAGAATTCTAGGAGGAGGAAAACTCTGATATAACACCTGCAACCCTGATGGTATCCAATGATGTTGACTTGTTATTCTTTTTGGTACATATCATCTTGGTTAAGAGAGTGGGACTGGCTTTGTGCAGTGCCTTTGCTCACTATAAAAGCTTCACGGCACAGGCATTGCTTTATATCTGGAGATCTCCCTGCACTTGTCGTCACATGGTACCATGGGCCTAGCACTATGTGTCAATAATTGTCACAAGTGTAGTGTTTGTACCAGAGTTTTCAAGTCGCTGGCTGGACTAAAAAGTCACACTCGTTGAGCGCATCGGTAGGGGTTCTCCTACATGGATATAAAGTAGTGGCCGTACTCGCAAACGAGTTGGCAGCTACCATGTATTTATGTATGTATGAATAATTTTTATATCATGTGATGTGATCTATACTACATGTGCTTGTCGTTGTCACTTTCCGAAGAAGAGCTTAAGCCTGAAACCTCAAAAAACCTTCTATTTACATTCCATGAGTGTTAGTCTAATGACTACACTTGTCTATCTGGTTTTTAGAATCATTTTTCTTTCTTCGTCGTAAATTTTGCACAGACACACACACACACACACACACACACACACACACACACACACACACACACACACACACACACACACACACACACACACACACACATATATATATATATATATATAGTTCAGGAAATGAGACAACCACAGAGATGCAAAAACATAAAGTGTTATTAGTTTCGCGCTTAGGAAGAAAAGGGTTTGATGTTTCGGACATAATTCAGAAAGTTCAGAGAGAGAAGAGTTTAAAATAACGGAGTTTTGAAAAAAATAAGTTTTAAAAAGGCTGACTTAATGGTTCGCGAATATTCCGGCATTCTGGAGTAGGGCCGGGGTGGAAAGTCCAGGTGTACCATGTGTTTTGTGCTTGAGATGAAGCGCAGTCAAGAATTCGGGTGGTGATCGGAATATCGGCCAATACCAATACCTGTACTACTGCAGAAATGTCTGCCTCAAATAATTCTAAATTGCCTTTGTCACGGAGACGTTCATATTGCTCATTGGAGACTGGATACCGAGTTCTGCTACATGTGGACAAGTGGAGGGATTGGAGAAGCTTGTTTGTGAAACATTGCAGAGAGAAGCTTCGAAGCAAAAAAGGAGATCGAATACTCCTTAACAAACTGTGTATAGAGAAACTAAACAAAAATACGTGGTTCTAATTTTGTAGACTTTGGGAGTTAAGTGTTTGGTTAATTGTTGTCGTTAGCTTGGGCGACGCTGAACTTTGGACAGTTATCGGGATCTTGATGATCATTCTCTGCGATTGAGACGAAAAGTCACTGTTAAAACATCATTTGAACCAATTGAGGCTGGTGTCACTGATGTGCTTAACAAATGGATAGTCCTATGGTGTCGAAAGACGAAAACAACGTGGTTCAGTGATTCCGATAAGTGGCTCGTAAAATTGTCGCAAGAAAGTTGGAAAAATTGTTACAATTGTAATAATATCTTCATTTTTCTCTCATATTGTGTGTGGCAATGAGTGATGGTGATATGCATTCTGCAATGAGAACGGTTGAGAACAATGGGTACCAAGCAGTGTTAGCAGAACGGCATGTTTTGTTTTCATAATTTAGTGAAATATGTTTAGCAGGTTGAGTGGCATTTTAACGTGGACGAAAACTCGTGTATTGAGAATTATTAGCTGAAAGGGAGGAGGTGGGATGATATATATATATGGAGAATAGAAGGACAATTGGTGGGCGCAGAAACATATGCGAACAGGTCTATTAAAAAGAAAGGAAGGGATAAAAATGAATAATGTAAAAGAAAAATGATTGGGTTATCATTATAAAGCTTTTAAAATGGATAGATATAAAATGTGACTTGGCGCTACGAACATTCTGCGCGATCATGACGTTCGCTTGTTTTTCCTTTCTTTTTAATGGAGAGGATGAAGACTCTTAAATTCACATTCTTATATGAATATGGATTGCAATGAACAAAAATATAGTCAATCGTGAGTATATGGTAAAGCAGTTTTATCATTTTAATTTTATACCTCTAATGTTATTATTTACAATTCGTTCATACGTTTATACAGCAAATGACTTTAATTCTTCTGATGATAGATTTATTATCTACAATTTATTTGATTCCTAGTCAAAGCCATATTACACAAACAAAATATAGGAGGTAGAATTCGTTCACAATAGGAATTTCATTTTAACAATCAAACTCCTCTTAGGACATTTATATCTACGAGTAAAATCCCTGGATTAAAATCTCTAGTTTTATTTAAACATACAATTGCACAAATATGATAAACATATACAGAGATGAACAAAGAAATGGGCATTACTGTCTGTTTCATATATAATATACAGACTTCGACGAAATACAAAAAGTTGCTGTAACTTCGAAGTATCAAAAACTGTTCACATTCCGTCATTTCTTTCTAATTAAAAAATGTAATATTTATGTGTAATGAAGAAGAATATTTATTTTATGTAAATTACAGGAAAACGCTGTATTTATACTGAGTGAATTCGTCACAAAATGGACGATCAGTTATGAAAGCGTTACTCATTGTGAACGTTAAGATCAGATTTGAGGGTGGTGTTAAAGAAACTGTATTGAATATAATACCTGAGCATCAACCTTTTTCTTAGCTCCTTGCGCAACTTCTAGTTATTTGTACATGAGTTGCGATATATACCACCCGTTTCACTCAAGTCAGAAATAATAAATTATGCTTTCACCCTTAATTAAACTTTAATTAGTATAAAATATTCGTACGATATTTAGTATATAATAAATCACTTGTATTTGTATAAGTGTACTTTATTGGTCAGTAAACACGATTAATATAATGAATATGGTTTAAAGAAGAAAGAAATCATCGGAAATTAATCAGGGGAAAAAAGGAAAAACACGGGAGAAGATCTGCAAACTCAATTACACACTACAATAGAGGATGACGGAGTTCCTCTTTAATAATGTTTTAACTAAACAAGACACTCGCAGCATTACTGCTCGTAATAGTAAGGGTAAAGCACCTTTACGAGCATCACCTGGTACTTCACTAAGATGAGCCACCAACAATGACAAAAACACGTTGTTAGTGACCTAGCTCCCTCGAACGTCTTGAACCCCAAAGCTGAAAAAAAGAAAAAAAGGTTGCACGTAATTCATGGTATATCGGAACCGCTTTGTATATTCATCACATAATATCGCTTCAGAAAGTCCTTACCATGTATAAAAATAGAACTTTCCTTAATTATTTGTACAACAAATTCACCATAAATACGAAAGCACAATGTTTAGAACAGGGGCGTGCAACAGGTTGCCCGCGCACCACAACCCCACCTGCTAGATCAGTCAGAGTGGCCCACGATAACCCTTTTTAATTTTTACCTTGTAGGATTATTTAGAATTTTTTTCGTAACCGTACTACAATTTTCTGTTAGTTGACCTATACTAAAGGGCTTCACTGATAAAGTTATGTGTGTTATAATTTCCCAGTTCCATGTGATGGAAAGAAGTTGTGGTAAATCTTTTGAATAGTACGTAATAAATATTAATGGCCCTAATAGTTGTACCAATGTTCAAAAGTGGCCCACCAATGGAATACCTTGCACACACCCTTAGTTTAGAAGATTGTTTGGACACCGCAGTTGAAAACATAACTATATCCCAGGAGTGTGACTCAATGACACTAAGACGAAGTACCATTATAGCACTGTCATCATCTTGGACATCAACATCCAATCGGTATAGTTGTTGTCATCAACATCATCATCATCGTCACCATTAGCATCATCATCATCATCATCAACAACAAAATTTATCCTCACCATTATCTTTATTAACAGTAACATCCCTACTTCCTTATCGTTGTCGTCGTCATCAACTCCATCTTTTAATTCTGATAGGAATATGAACTTAATCACTTAGAAGTCTTCTTCCATTAGCCAGAAGCTAAGTAATTGATGTATAAATTATAGAATAACACCATTTTCCCAAATCACATTATATCAAGCCCAGGTATGCAAGAACATTTTGGTTTCTCTAAGGAATGGCTTCATAAGTATATGTCATTTGCTATGTAAACCATATCTTGAATGTGGCTCAAAACATACTTTTACTTGATTTCGATGATTTCGTTTTTTAAATCTTCTTTCTATAACGTTGCTTTTTATTGTAGACCGCCAAATAGTAGAAAATAATAAAACGTTTTCAATTTTTGTGAGACCTTCTAGAGTGATTCCTTATTATGAAGCTTAATGTTCCACGAAATCCAAACCAGACTCTGCTTACACTTATACCACTAATATCACTAAAAATGTTAAATCACATCTCATATTCTCAGGTATGCCTGTTGTTATGTATTTGCATAATAAATCACTCTACGAATGGAAAGAGAATCAATATTTAATATGTAATATTGATGTCTAATTTCGGCAATAGGTCAACATATTTTAGGTGGAGGGCTACGTTGATCAAATCAACCCCAGTACTTGACTGGTACCTTGTTTTGTCGACACCGGAAAGTTAAACGGCAAATTGACCTTGGTAGGACTTGAACTCAGAATGTAAAGAGCCAGAAAAAATACTGCAATGGCATTTTATCCACCACTCTACCAATTCTGCCAATCTACATCCCTTGTTCTTCATATAATGTTGCTGAAAATATTTTCTTTTTATGTTTCAAGTAAGTTAGAGATGAAGCAATGCAACGCTGACGATTCCACCTTGATCCGTCTCTAGGTATACGTCACCAAATTTTCTCAGCTATTCTTTATAGTGATTGGTTATTATTGAACTGGGTAGATTTGATCGTCTTTCCCCTCCCTAAAAAATTGCTGGCACTATGCCTAAAGTAGAAACAATTATTATGGTCATTTGCGTTAGGAAGTTCACATTTCCGGATTCTTTTTCTTATTTTGGAACAAGGTTCTATATCAAAGCTAACTGCAAGTAATGCATCCATATTTTGTTGTTTATTTGATGAACTATGCATCTTCAAATGCCTAAGGGAGAAATCATTATTTGAGAGTTGTTAATGCTATAGACAAAATGCTAGTAAATTAAGACCGTGGTTTAGTTTCAGTTCTCACTGTAGAGATTAACACACTCTTCCGGTATCTATTTTTTTTTTCGGCACCAGAAATACTTTACCTGATTTTCTAAACTATAATTTACTATGGTTTATAATGATCAACTATCATTATGGTCAATTACGTTGGGATGCACACATTCCAAGTTTCTTTTTTTATGGTGGTTCAAGTTTCTATATAAGATTAACTGCAAGTAGTACAGCAATATTCTCTTATCTGTTATATAAACTATGCTTCTTCAAATTCCTAAGGGAGAAAACAGTATTTGGAAGGAGTTATTGCTATAAACAAAACACAAAGTCCCAGTAAGTTAAGATCGTAGTTTAGTTTCAGTTCTTATTTAAAACGCTTTCTATATTATTTTTGGCAAGCCTAAGGTGGTTTCAGCACGTCATTTTAATTTACTGTTGTAGCTAATTCCCGTCAAATAATTCGCTAATAAAAGAGGTGGACATCATAACTTCTCGTTTTCTGCCGTCGTAAAATATGGGGCAGTTGTACTTGCTGAAAAGAAATCGATATTTTCCCTGTAGCAGTGTTAGTATAGTAAAATGCTTCACCCATCAAAGACTGAGAGAATAGTTACCTCATAAAATATAAAAGTCGAGGAAACAAGTAAATCTATCAAAGCTTATTACGTCTACGCCTTCATATGTTTTATTTTAATCTGAACTATAAAAAGAAACTTTTTTAGTCAACAACACTCTATAAAATTTTCGATTATGTTATATGTATGTTAGGAAAACATCTGAAAATTACCAATATCTCGGAGGGAACTTTGATCAAACACAAGATAGAACATTAGCTAGTCTAATACACAGCGACAAGCAAAGAAATTAATATCGATTTAAACATTAAAATCTATTTAGTTTTTCTCGCATAAATCGGATAGTAATTAATGTGTAATCAAACGATGTGTTTCGGCGTCCTGTCTCACTCTCAGTCAATAAACAAACCCACCTTAAAATATTCTTACTAATTTCCGATAAACAACCCATTAAAATAACAAACCAACAAAACCCCAGTTCTTATCAATTTTGAATCTGATCAAGCTTTAGGCATTATAACATTGGGTTTCAGTTTGTTTAGCACAATAGAACAGGAGATCAGGTTTCGAGAAAGTCAAAGTAGATTAATCGGGGAAAATGAAAATTATCGTTAAAAAAAAAAAAAATCAGAGATCAAACTATTTGTTGTTTTCAGATAGAAATCGAGAACAACTGCTTTTGTTTTCTGAAAGATAATAACTAAATGGATAATGAAGTCTAAGCTTTTATGTAGTATTTCATGTGTAAAAACATAAGAACGTCAGGAAATAGAGTACAGTTTTCTGATAACTTCTGTTGTTGGGGATAGGAAAAATAAATAATGCGTACTTGCAAGGCAAACATTTGTTTTCAAGGCCAGAATGTTGGCAAAGGAGAACAATGAATGAATAAAACTGGATGATTTTTTTCGATTACATCATCTACACAGCTCTTATTATTTGCTACTATTATATATATATATATATATATATATATATATATATATATATATATATATATATAACGAAGGAAATGTGGTAAGGAACCAGGTGGACCATAACGCACCAAAGTACTCAATACTTGAGGTAGTAGAGTGTGTAATAGGAACCAGTAAGACCCCGACAGCTGAGCTCAAGCCGTTTCGACGGCTAATTCTATACAACTTCTACTTATATATATATATATATATATATAAGTAGAAGTTGTATTTAATTTGTTGGAAGTCTGACAAACATAAATGTTTATAACTTAATTAGAGCACTCAACAGTTACTGGAGTAAATATTCAATGATATTAAATGAATGGAAACTATATTTATAAAACCATATTTATTTCATTATATATATTTCAAGGGCAACCAAGACAACATTGGTACGCTTTCATCAGATAAAATTTGTTTTATAAATAGAGACGTACCCATGGAAATCATACCTAACCGATAAGGTATGATTTCCATGGGTACGTCTCTATTTATAAAACAAATTTTATCTGATGAAAGCGTACCAATGTTGTCTTGGTTGCCCTTGAAATATATATAATAAAATAAATATGGTTTTATAAACATAGTTTCCATTCATTTAATATCATTGTATATATATATATATATATATAGTATATTTGATAATATACTGTGTGTTTTTTTTAAAACGTTTTGAAGACCATTCACTATGAGTTTTAAAGTAGTGACTCGTAAAAACAAAGGGAAGTAACCGACAGCTGTTTCTCGTTTGTTAACGGTTATCAAGATTGCTTATCTCTTCGCTTATATCGAGACTTATAGAAGCTGGATATAAAGTATATTATCAAATATACTATAATGCATACATCGCTATTTCAGAGCTATGATACAAATATATATATATACGTGTATATATATGTGTAAAATAAAATAATTAAGTCAAATATTTAAAATTTGGCTTCTTTTATTAAAGATGTGCTGCTATATATATTTCAGTGACAGCCATCATTGGCTGTGACCTCTTCGGGCAGTCCGAATTGGTGTGGTAGAGACAGGTACACATGTTGTTAAAGTGTTTTAGTCCGTCAATACTCCGATATGTCCAGCTCCTGGTTGGGTTGTTATTTCTTTGAGGAACTGGAATCCAAATATATATTATATATATATATATAAGGAAAAAAGTTGAAATCGAAAATGCAACTGGCGTCTTATTTTTGAAAAAAAAAAATATATATATATATATATATATATATATATATATATAAGATCAAAAGATGGTTAAAATAGTTCCATGTATTTTATTATGCGCATTTCAAAAACAAATATCATCATGGGATGATATTTGCGTTCTCATCGGATAAAATAGGGAGACATGATATGAAGCTTAAAAAACACTTGCGAGCAGTGAAGTGTTAAATCTACATATGAAAAATAAAATAAGATGGATATATGAGATTGGGAAAAAAAGAAGGAAGGGGGAAGGAAAAGGTAAGGAAGAGGAAGAAAGAAAATAAAGGATGACGGGGCAGGAGTATAAGAAGGAAGGATGAGAGAAGAGGAGAAATGAGTGAGAGAGAGAGATAACCTTTAATACTGAGAAACACTGTCTCACAGAGAGAAATTAAAAGAACCGTTGTAAGATAAAACATAATTTAAAAAAAATTTTGAAATTAAAAGTTAATGAGGTTTATGAATGGTGATGTTTATGATTAAAGAAAAAGGAATTAAGAATAGTATTTATTTAAGGTTTATATATTGGAGGGTTTAATAATATGTGCGAAAAGGAATTTATTAATATGTATTATTAAAATAAAATAAAAAATATTAAGGAGATAAGGGGAATGAAGAAGAGATTAAATGAATTATGAACTTAGAGGAATTAGTTAGGGTCTAAGTTTGTTTGTATGTATTGTAATAGGAAAAAGTAAATAATAGGTTTAATACGAGCACGGGAGGAGAGAAGAAAGAAGAAAATTTAAGGAGGAAAAAAAATATATAATGTCAAAAAAAAATATATATATTTACAAAATTTACTAATGGTAATATTAGTATATATTAAGAATATAGTTTGTATGGCCAAGAATATAAGGAAAATGCTATAGTGAGTAATAATATGAATTAAGAATAAATTGAAAAGTAAAAGTTAAAGATTAGAAATTAAAAAAGAAAAAGGAAAAAAGGATAAAAAATAAGAAAAATAGGGACCGCTAACGACATAGAATGAGTAAATTGTATAATATAATATACTGAAATAAGGTAGAAAGATGGGTATATTTGTAAAAGATATAAAAGCGTTTAAGAAAAGAAGATTTTAAACTAATTAGGTAGTGAGATATTAGCTGTATACTTTATGGATAGTTCTATGGAATTTATGCAAGCAGAGTGAAAATAAATACGTACGTCTATTTATTATAGAATTAAAATTAGAGATAATGGTAAATTTCTTGGCTAGGCAGAGATTACATGTTCTGGATAGGGAAGAATTTCGGTAAGGAGAGGCATTGCAAACCTTCCTCCAAGAAATGTTGTAGTTAATATTTTTGTCTTTTAAGGACCATATGAGTTCTGAGAGTGCCGTGTTAGTTCTTTTAAGTTGGTATTTAAAAGACGAATTGTGATTATAAAATCTTGCTTTAAAGGAAGTGGAAGTGGAACCAAAATAGGTAAAAGAATTAGTACTAGTTATAACTTTATATTCATACACTAAATTTTTATCAAGACATTGGTTATTAAGAGGACATTTAGTTCTAACAGGACAATTAAAATTACGATTAGAGAAATTACCAGAGTTATTAACAAGTGACCCAGTATTATTTATAGAAGCAATTGGATTGGAGAAGTTATTTACGATGGGTGCTAAAGTTTCCTTATTTAGTGTTATGAACATTCGACAATGTTACGTTTGACGTCGTATTTAAATTTACTGAATCTAGCCTAGAGTTAACATTTACGTCGGGTTTACTATTGCTATTATTATGACGCTCAGTGTTGGATGGATATAATTTATTATTTAATATTTTATTATTATGTTTAGAGATAATGTTAGAGATGTTGGAAGTGGTGGAATAAGAGAATTTGATTGTATGTTTGTTAAAGATCTTACTATAGATATGCGAGGGAGGGAAGCATTTATCTAAGGCCCTAAAAAATAGTTTAAGAATATTATTAGTAATAGATAGAGAAAAAGCGGCGTTGTACCAAATCATATTTTTGTATCTAGGTCTTTTCTTTAAGTTATTGGAGTGTTCATAACTAACTATTTTACTATAAGTCCCTCGATGATTGGTTTCTTTACATTTATTATAATGTTCGGTTTGTTTGTAAACAAACAATATATATATTGAAAAATAATCAAACAAATTTCATTTCTCACTCTTAGTACGGCTGATACCTAAATATAAGTATGTATACCTACATACATATATGTGTACAGACGCACAGTAGTATGTATATATATATATACATACATGAGGTGTATGTAAAAACATAAAATGATATTCTTATGTATACTAAACAAATAAAGTCTCGCTATGAATTATTTAAGACGTGATCATGTCACAGCTATCTCAGAACGCATCTGAGTACGCTACTGATAATAATGGTTTCTGATTTAGATACAAGGTCAGCAATTTGGGAACAGAGAAAAATTGATTAAATCGACCCCAGTTCGTGACTGCTACTTTATTTTATCGACCTCATAAGGATGAAAGGCAAAGTTAACCCTGGTGGTATTTGAACTCAGAATATAAAGGTCTGTAATTCTATGCTACCAAACATGGTGTCCAACACCCTACCGATACTGCCAATCCATCATCCTAATAATAATTGTTTCTACTTTTGACACGAGGCCAGCAATTTGAAGCGGGGCAGTCGATGAAATGACCCCAGTGCATTACTGGTGCTCTATTTAATTAACCCCGTAAGGATAAAAGGCAAAGCTAACCTGAGTGAGATTTGAACTCAGAACGTAAAGTGCCATAAATCTATACCGCTAAACATGTTGTCCGGTGCTCTACCGATTCTGCCAATCCACCGCTCTTACGCTACTGATAATAGTAAACTTTGTTTATTGAAGAGGGAGATTCATTGTAAGTAAGTTTCGCGTGAATTGGGTCACGTGCAAAAAATAATGCATAAAATTTACGATTTTTCACTGTAAACGAAGTAGTCAATGTGTTGATAATGTTTATTCTAAACAATATATATATATTCTAAACAATATATATATATATGGATGGACTGAACCTGTCAAGAGAACAACTTTGTCACACAGTATACCACGCAAAATCTCCCTGAGAATTAGGTTAAAGGCTCACGTGTTTGTGAAATACTCAGCTACTTAATTTCATGCGCAGGCTAAATTTCATGCGCTGACCGAATTAACTAAAATACTCTTCGTCGAGAGCGACGGAGTTCCATTCCATTTATGCGTATACCTACACGCGCACGTATGCTTAACAGATATACTAGGTCTGACAGAACACAGAAGTTAAAAGAGACTGTTTAATTCAATATCGTTTTGATCATTATCCTGTTAGCAAAGCAACTTAAATATCTGGAATTTTCTCTGCATCTCGGGAGTTGATTAAACTATCATCTAATCAGATCTTACTTTGGCCGTTAATCTGCCAATATCTCATATCAAATATTATATCATTTCATATATATTTAATTTGTGTAATTTATCATTTAATTTCACGTAGCAATATTTGTTTGTTTTGTTTGGGGTTTTTAGTTTTTCTAAATGTTTCTGTCGTTTTATTTATACACTTATTTAATTATCCGTAAATTTATTTATTAAAAGGGGTTAAACTGATGAAATGATAAAATTGCTAGACTGCCGGATTAAGTAGTTAATATAGTTAATTTTGATTTGCAACTTTCTATCCTGAGTTCAAATCTCTGGAGTTGATTTGAGTTCGAGGCACAATTAACTCCGGCTGGCTATTTAAAGTGGGTCCCTTGACTTTGAAACTCTACGCTAGTTTTCGGCCTACGTGGAAAAGAGAGGAGGGATGAATCTTCTTTCCATTAATTAAAACAAATGCAGAACTGAAGAGCAGATAGTTGGCTTGGGAGCAAGCCCTTGATAAACCTTGCAACGGTGTGGAATGGAGCTTTCTCCTCACCCAGTGCTACATGTGTAGCAAAAGGAACTAAAGAAGGACACATATATTTAAATGAAATAGATATAGTCTACACGTGACTATGATTTATTCTGTCGACCTAGATAAGTTAAAATAACATAAAATGGTACAAGATTTGTTGATTTACGAAGCATTGGGGAATTTAGAATTTTACAATATAGTTGCTGTAATACAGATAAGTATAATATTAGTTGATAACTATAAATAATAGTTGAATAAATCTAGTGAAGTACCCTGGGAGATGGAAAAAGTGGACAGAAGCACCTACGGGAAATCGCATCACGCATCTCTCGAGAAATATGTGATTCTGCCCACAGATGCGTGGTTCGATTCCTCGCAGGTGTCTCTGTCGATTTTTTCTATCACCTGGCTTACCTTACCCTATTTACTCAACTTGTATTTATAGCTATTAAATATTCTTATAGTTATTTGTACTGTGGAGACTATATTTTCAAATTCAGAATGATATATTTAAGTTGTTCTTTGCTCTTCTTACTAACCCGCTATGGCACTTAGTTTGAATTGTAACCTGTATTTTTCTCATTTTTGACATGAATAAGCTATATTACGGAAATTTTAATGCAATAACTTACAGAGCATAACGACAGGGCTTGATACACTGTAATATGCTGCTACAATATGTATTGTATCATGCAATATTTCTGCAGTCGCAGTGTATCACGTTTATCAAATAACTTGTATGTGAGAGATTCTTTAATGACGTAATTGAAAGGTGATAGCTACAATCAAGTATTGAATTATATTTGTTTAAACAACAACTCACACTTGCAATGTGTTGTTGATTATATCCAAAAATCAAAATAATTGTTTTACCATATTAGGATAATATACATTTAAAGTGATGCAATTATCACACATCGCCAAAAAAATGACACGATTTAATTCGAAAACCCAGGATTATTGTTTCAAATAATGACTTTTAATTTAAGCAGAAGGCCAGCAATTTGGAAAGAGGGGAAATCGATTATATCTACCCCAGTCCTTAACCAGTACTTTATTTTATCGGCTTAGGAATAATAAAAGCAAAGTTGACTTTGGCGGAATTTGAACTCCGAACGTAAAGAACCGGTACTAGTACTGTTAAGCATTTTACCCGACATGCTAACGAATCTACTAAAATACCACGATGTATGGCATTCATAATATATACGTATTTTAAATCCAGGAAGATGTTCCGTAATGTAATAAAACACAATACCACTAAAAATACTTTTAGAAGTATGTAACTTAGTTTCGATTTAGTTGACAGAATGTACTTAAATAGTGACATTGGGAAAGGCATCATTTCATTACACCTCATTTCATTTAGGGAAGCAAAACCAATTTCAGAAGCAGCTCTTGCTATTCTTTGAGACTATGTCTGGTTAGATATTTCGTGGTATTTCATGCAAGTTACAGAGTTATTTCGGCAGCGGAAAAAATGCTTATATTTCTTCTGCCTTTGTTCAAATCATGCTAAGGCCAACTTTGCCTTTCATCCGTTAGGATTCGATACATATAATATCAGTGTAATAAATGTTTCTACTTTTGGCACAAGACCAGCAATTATCCCAGTGTATTACTGGTACTTTATTTTATCGACCCCGTAAGGTTGGATTTGAACTCAGACAGTAAAGGGCCGTAACTCTTTGCTGCAAAGCATGGCGTCCGACCCTCTACCGATACTGCCTATCCACAGCCCTTACAATTTCAGTGTAATAATGGTAGATTGTTACAGCATTGACCGGGACGCTTTGCTGCATCTGTTCCAGCTTTGTGCATTCTGAAGTCAAATCTCCCCTTCTGTCACAGGAAAAATATTGATGCTTTTAACAGGAATTGAGACCGATTGTATCAGTAGTTATCAGTTATCAGGAATTGAGACAGATAGTATCAGTAATGGAAATATAGTTTCCTTGGTCCATTCCAAGTATCGGCCCTTTCCTTTCCTACAACGTTCACCAGCTTCAAAGAATTCAATCAGCAACAAAGCCATGAACACGTTGCTTTCCTTTAGATAGAAAATAAAGGTAGAACGTAACTATAAAATATAAAAACAAATGATGAAAGATGTGAAATCATTCTGAAAAAATAATAACAATAAAGGTTATATGTGCAAATGAGAGAGGAAAAGAGAATGGAATAAAGATAAGTGCAGCGATTTCTAAGACAAAGAAATGAAATACTTTCTGTTTCATCTTTGGTAATTCCAATTACTTATCCGGAAACAAGTATGGTAGAAGATCAAAAGTATAACGAGGACTTAACAAATCAATTACTTGTGTAGATAAGCATATATATATATATATATATATATATATATATATATATATATATATATATATATATATATATATATATGTATATATATATATGTATATACATCAATATATGTATATGTATATATATATATGTGTGTGTGTATATATATATATATATATATATATATATATATATATATATGTGTGTGTGTGTGTGTGTGTACATATATAGGCATACTTACGGAAATAATATATGTATTTATGGATATTAATGTTGCGTTTACAAGCTGTTCGTATTGTATTTTAGTATGTGTGCGTATCTCTCACTTTTCTCTCTCTCTACACACACGGATGTGTGTATGTATGTAAAACTCTTTTATTGGTTCCAATCATAAAGAAGCACTACTTGAAGCATTTCTGTCGATCATATCGACGCCAAAATTATGTTCAGTCTGGTATTTATTTCATCGATTACTATTTGTTCATGCAGCAGGTTACGAGGCAGAAAGGAACACAAAATATATGGAACACTTGTTAACCGGTGTAAACATTCACACAGACCCAGATAGATAGATATACACATACATATACGGCAATCTTCCGCACAATTTCCACCCACAAAGTTCCATTTACAAAATATTGGTCCCACTAGACTGTAGTAGATGAAACTCGTCCAAGATGCCGCACATTTGAATTGATCCATGGATTTTGTAATCGCAGTGTGAACGTATTAACCAGGCGGTTATACCCATGACTGCATGTATTTAATATAAAAATATATTAAGTAGTATGACCCTGGAAACAAAAAAGCACCCGAAAAACATCAATAACAAGAGATGGTAATTACACTTATAACCAAAAAAGAACAGAATTATTGAGCGCCAAATGGAGATTTATCTTTGAATTCGTTACCTAAATATGCTTGGTGCATAGATTATTGAACTTTCCTATAGCAAGGGAGATAAATTTGAGGTGTAATGGCTTCGTCAATGTATTTATTAAAAAAACAAAACGATGCAATAATCATCCTGCACAAGACATTATTGATTCAGTAGCACAGCTCAAGTATAAAAATTTCACACACAACACACACTTTACACCATAATCACCTAGTAATATAAGACAACACAACTCACACAACATTACTCGACAAGATTATTACCCTATAAAATAACACATTATCACACCATAGACAACATAACAAGCTCTAAAGTAACGCAAGAAACAGAAAGCTAAACCCCATAACAAACCTAGGCTGACGCAGTACATCAAGGGAGAATTTATACTACCTACCACCCCACAAAAATAAAATCACACAATCCTACGCATCTCAGGAACACGGGGACGCATTAGGTCATACAGTAGAAACTTGCATGAAACTATCGAAAAAATAATAATAATAATAGTAATAATAGAGTTGGATGTACTTGTTAACACAGTTCTTACTTTCAGCAGTGATATATGTATATAATTTGGTGTTAATAAGTGTGGAGTCCTTGTAATGAGGAGAGGTAAATTGAAGAGAGGCAAGTGTGGAGTCCTTGTAATGAGGAGAGGTAAATTGAAGAGAGGCAAAGGCAAAGGAATCTAGATACCAATGTGTGAGCTGATAAAGGAGGTGGACACGTAAAAAGGATATAGGTATTTGGGTATTTTGGGGGGCAGATAACACTAAGGACAAAAAACGAAGGAGATAGTAATATCTGAATACATAAGGAGAGTAAGGAAAATATTAAAATCACATCTGAATAGTAGAAATGCTATAAGTGCAATAAATTCTCGATCTGTGTCTATTATTAGGTACAGTGCGGGATTTCTTAAATGGAATGCAAACAAGCAAAAAGAACTGGATAGAAACACAAGGAAATAAATGACAACCTAAAGTACGTCTCATAGAGGGTGATATTGATAGACTGTACTTAAAGAGATCTGAAGGTGGGAGAGGTCTTATCAGCGTGGGGGATTGTGTTCAGATGCAAAAGAGCTGTTTACATAAATATTTGTCTGTGAGTAACGAGCCAATGCTTAAGGCTATATTGAAGGAAGGGGTAATAGACCAGGGGATGTCCAAGAAAGAAGTAACACACAAAGACAAAGAACAACCTGAATGAAAAAGCCCTTCATGGCATTTCCATGACTGTTTAAAGAAAGGCGACCTTAAGAAAGCTACATAGGGAATGCTATTGGCTGCACATGAGCTAGCCGTTAGAACGAAGTGGATGAAACCTCATATTGACAAGGAGGAAGCTACTCTGTTTTGTAGGATTTACGGAGACAGAAAGGAAACTGTGGATCACATCGTTTCCGAGTGTAAACACCTAGCCCAGACTCATTATGAAAGATGGAGGCATGATATCATAGGAAAAGGAATCCACTGGCATTTATACAAACTGAGAAGTCGTATGAGTATAAGTCAGAATCGTTGATACGAAACGATCGGGTGAAGGTGCTGTCGGATTTCAAGATATAAACAGATAAAAATGTTGAACACAATATCCCTGACCTAGTAGATTTTAACAAGGAAAAAATGTCTTGCTTCATTATAGACGTAGCATGCCTACTGGAAACAGCAAGGACCCTCCGATACGTCCTGAATAGCTGAGGCTACAGGTAGCGGCTTGATGTTTATTTGGGCAAGTTTTCCGGTTAAATAACATCAATGACTGATATATCAAATTCACAACAACAGTAATAATAATAATTGTTTCTACTTTTGGCACAAGGTCAGCAAATTACCCAGTACATTACTGGTACTTTATTTTATGGACCCCGTAAGGATGCAAGGTAAAGTTAACCTCGGAGGGATTTGAACTCAGAATGGCAAGGGCCGTAACTCTATACGTCAAAGAATGGCGTCCGACTCTCTACCGATACTGCCAATAATAATAATTGTTTCTATTTTTAGGCACAAGGCCAGCAATTACCCAGTACATAATAATTACCCACTGCTAATAATAATAATTGTTTCTATTTTTAGGCACAAGGCCAGCAATTACCCAGTACATAATAATTACCCACTGCTAATAATAATAATTGTTCCTACTTTAGGCACAAGGCCAGCAATTACCCAGTACATAATAATTACCCACTGCTAATAATAATAATTGTTCCTACTTTAGGCACAAGGCCAGCAATTACCCAGTACATAATAATTACCCACTGCTAATAATAATAATGATGAGATCTACTATAGGCACAAGGCCAACAATTTGGGGGGGAGGGGAAAGTCGATTAAATCGATCCCAGTGTGTGACTGGTGCTTTATTTTATCGAACCCATAATGATGAAAGGCAAAGCTAACTTCGGCGGGATTTGTACCCAGAACGTAAAGGGCCATAACTCTATGCTGCAAAGCATGGTGTCCGGCGCTCTACCGATACTGCCAATGCACCACCTAATAATAATAACAATAACAATAACAACTAAAGTTCCCCTCCATATACTCAAACGCTTAACATATATGTTGCTGTTTACAATAAGTCTAACTCTAACCGAAAGAAATGTCAAGTCAGGAATTCTGCAGATAGGTCCTAACACCAAGATAAAAGTTCCTGTAAATGTCTTTCAAGTTACTTAATTGTGGAGAAATTGCAATTCATCAATGGCAAGTAAAGAATTCTCTTTATAAAACATTGGAGGAGAATACCAAATACATCTGAATAAGCAATCACATATTCCATTAATTTTAAATCGAACAATATTAGAACAATAACAACGCTATTGTTCTTTTTTTATTTCGATTTATTAAATTCCTTATTCGTCTACTCCAATGAAAGCGACGATTGTGTATAAGTTTATCATGAAGAAATGAATCGTTGAGTAGTGTATGTATGTATGTATGTATGTATGTATGTATGTATGTATGTATGTATGTATGTATGTATGGAGATATCTCTGCACTTGTCGTCACATGGTACCATGGGCCCAGCACTATGTGTCAATAGTTGTCACAAGTGTAGTGTTTGTACCAGAGTTTTCAAGTCGCTGGCTGGACTAAAAAGTCACACTCGTTCAGCGTATCGGTAGGGGTTCTCCTACATGGATATAAAGTAGTGGCCGTACTCGAAAACGAGTTGGCAGCCACCATGTATGTATGCATGTATGCATGTATGAATACCTATTGGAGTCGTAGAAGCTCCGTAGTGCTTCGTATACCTAGCAGAACCTAACCCTTTCCGGGTCTGAACACATGATACCTTCCAGAATAGAAGAGAAATTGGGAGGGAGGAAGTACAAAGGAATTACATGGGTAGAATCGACCACAGCAGTGGACTAGTACTTTTTTATTGACCACGGAAGGGTGAAAAGCAAAGTTGACCATGTCAAGATTTGAACTCAAGGCGCAGAGAGCTGGAACGAATACTACAAAGTATACTATTTGATTTCTAACGACTCTATCAATTCACCGTCTTACATGGTAGCATTGATATATCTCAAAACGATGACTAAGACAAAGTAAGAAGAGAAAGCTTGACGTAGCATATTCCTAACTATTCTAATTGGAGACATGGAGATAACTGGATAGATTTAATGTGATTTAGATTCTAATGATTGTTTTGAGAACGTCAATACAATACAAATTATAAATACAAGAGAGAAAACTAGAGTAGTGTAAAATATAAAAACATAACAAGGTTATCTTTTTCAAAAGAAAGGAGTTTGGTGGTGACGGCTCCACTTCTTTCTTTTGAAAAGAGGTCTTAACCTCGAAATATCATGGAATATAAGGTAAACTTTTAAACTGTTTTGTTGTTTTTTTTCTTTTACTTTATTATAGTTTCCACTCTTGTATTACACTCCATCATTCGGAATAAAATTTTATTTATGGAATATATCATGGAAATACAGTTTAATAGAAAAAGAAAGAAAGGAAATTTAGAAGAATGTAATGTAAAATAGGAAAATATAGGCAAAAAAGAGAATAAGAAAGAAAAAAACGGGAAGGTGAGGGAATGGCAAGGACTTTAGTGTCACAGAAGAATGGGAGGGGTGATGATTGGGCTCTGGGCCTATGGCAATTTGCATTGTACTTATTTTTCCCCAAAAAATTATATATATATCTCACAATGTTACATACAAACTATACGGTTTATGTTCATTTGGAACAGCCAATGGCGTGTGTCTGGAGGGCAAAACATTGATAAAAATGAAAGGTTTTTCTAATGTATATTTATATTTCTTGTTTGTGTTTGAGTTTCTGCGTGTATGTGTGTTTCTATATATAAGCGAAACACCTTCTAGTAGTTATATTCTTAAAGGAACATAACTCAATATATATGTGAATTTATCCATTAGATCAATAGAGATAGATAAGATATGTTTCAGACTAAGAAATGGAATCGATATAATTGAAAGTCGTAACCCAGCTGGACTGCAATTAAAGAAACCAGTAAAAAGATATGCACCAATTATTTTTGTTTGGCTTTTACGAGGGTGTGAATATATTCCTGGGAATCAATACAGTATATAACTGGTATTTATTCGATCAACCCGAGGAGCAAAATACAAAATCAATTCGAATCGAGAGACGCTAAACCTAAACATACTAAATCATAAATAATCCAAGTATTCTATTAGTTCTGTTTACACGAGTCTTCGACCTTCTCAATATTCAATACGGTGTAGTCTCCTTTCGCATTTTTTTAGGGAGGGGGGGGGGGGGGTAAACAATAAGAAAATCGAAAGATGAAACTATGTTGTTCTGTCATAAACATTAAAATTCAGAAACTAAATTTTATAACATTAAAATAGAACAAAAAGAAAAAAAATCTGTTATCATGGCACTGTCGGTTTATGCTGGCATTTCAAGAAACGGAAATCCTTCTTCTTTAGAAAACTATAACAATTGGTTGTTAACTGTAAACTTGCATTTCACGTCATTATTTTCTCCTTTCTCGTTCTCTTCTATACCTCACTCTTTCTTGGTCTCTTTATTTCTTTCTTTATCCTCCTCTGTCCTCATCTTTCTGTCTGAGTTCATTCATTTTAAATTATATATATGTGTGAGTTTGTGCGTGCATACTTGTTTCTTTACGCATGTGTGACTGCATATATATATATGTGTGCGCGTGCGCGCGCATGTGTGTGTGCGTATGCATGTGCGTGTGTGTGTGTGTATACTGAGAATCTATGAGGTTTGCGTTGGAAAGCAACGTAACACTGTATAAGCAAACGTATTCAAAAACATATTAAAATATGTTTCATCATCAGTACAAGGAGTTTTGATTCGATGCCAAAACAACCATTAGAAAATTTTCTAAACATTCTTGTATTCAATGGTCATATACAGAACACATGATGCTTTCATGTATTAACGTGTAAAACGATATGATGTTTCAGTATCATATGTATAAATCCCATGTATGCAAGTGAAGCGTTAATTATTAATGAACTATGGGCGTTGGATTGGCAGTATCGGTAGGGGGTCGGACGCCATGCTTTGCATGATAGAGTTATGGCCCTTTACAGCCTGAGTTCAAATCCCGTCGAGGTTAACTTTGCCTTTCATCCTTACGGGGTCGATAAAAGTAGAAACAATTATTAATGAACTTATATTGTTAATGAATAAATTATTTTTTTATGACAATGTTTTAGCACATTGATAATTCCTCAATATGTAGCTATGGCGGTATTGCAAGAAATCACAAATTCCGACATTTTGTTCCGAATTGCAAAACAGTGTAATCGAATCTTATACTACTTCGAGAGAAATAGATCTCTCCTAGAATCATAATTTTTCAGTTTATTTTATTTCATTTCTATATGTGTGAATTCTCACCAATTTTCTCATTTTTCTCTCCCTTTCATTACATCTGAGCCCCTAAATCTAGGCCTCTCTTCGTGCAAGCTGTTCTCTCAGCACGTACACACATAACATTCCTTCTTTACTATAGTTCCAGATAACTCTTTAACATGCATATTTTCTTCTAATCACTTTCTCTTTCTTCTGCAACATTCTCTTCTTCTCCTTTTCCTTCTCTCTATATCTTTCTCTATATATACCTCTCTCTCTCTCTCTCTCTCTCTCTCTCTCAGACACACACACACAACACATCCTCTCTCTCTCACACACACACACACAAAACATCCTCCCTCTCTCTCTCTCTCTCACACACACACAACACATACTCTCTCTCTCTCTCCCTCTCTCTCACACACACACAACATACACACTCTCTCTCTCACACACACACGGCACACACACACGACACATACACACACACACACATTCTCTCTCTCTCTCTTTCTCTCTCTCTCACACACACATACACACATACTCAAGACATTCGTATTTTTTTTAATCTAAGAAACGCGAAATCGTTCTATTCATAATTGGCGTTGAGGATTTAATAAATGAATAAATAAATAAATAATATGAGTAAATAAATAAAATGATTAAATAGAATAGTACACAACCAAAATAATCAAATAGTTTTAAAATAGCTATAACGACAAAATAGTTAAACAAGTATAATCAGAAATGGAGGAAAGATTAAAAGTTTACAGTAAAAACCAATGTGCTGTCGCATTCCAAATATTTATTCATAGTGCTTGCAATAGGCATTAACACTCGCAGTTTGATGGTAAAAAAACATCGGAATACTATTGATTTTTTTTTCTTTTCTTCTTCTTACACGGTTATTTGCATCAAAACCTAATGGTAGAAAACTGTGTAATTACTGACATGCTAGCCGCTAAAAGCTGCAATTCCTATACACATATGTGATTATGTATAATATATGGACAAAATAAAGCAAGATTTTTTTAAATTTTACTTTTAATAATAATAATAATAATTGTTTCTACTATTTGGCACAAGGCCAGCAATTAACCAGTGTATTACTGGTACTTTATTTTATCGACTCCGCAAGGATGAAAGGCAAAGTTAACCTCGGCGGGATTTGAACTCAGAATGGCAAGGGCCGTAACACTATGCGTCAAAGCATGACGTCCGACCCTCTACCGATACTGCCAATCCATGGTTTCTTTATTGGCCACAAGGGCTAACATGAAGAAAAACATTACAGACGGCACAGAACAGTATAGGACGATACAAAATGGGTTTTGGTCGTGTAAATAGGTTATAACAAGATAGAAACCGGGATAGAAATTAAAAAAAATTCAAACAACAAAAAGAAGGGGGAAACCTCCGAGGGTCACTTGTGGTGAAAACCACACAAAAGACCACGGCCACCCTGACCACCAAGGCAAGCGCTCTCTCTCACTTTTCCCAATCCTCGGTCTACAGCCGCATACTCAAAGCGGGCCCGTTCACTCGGACCAGACTAGCCACTTTCACCCACCTTTAAACAAACTTACTAGAAGACAGCACTTGCCTCTCCACCCTGATGTTCCTCTTCAAGTGAAACTTGAAAAGGTTAATCAGGGATTGGCTGGAGAAGAAAGTGTCCGTCTTCAACCCTTTCAACCTTGTCCACCACACAACCTCTTTCGCCATGGCCACCAGGCAGATGAAAACTGCCTTCCCTTCCTCCTCTTTAAAGGAGGATGGCGGGGCTATCTGCACAATGGACTTGTCGCTAGTCGCTACAGACTCAATCGACGAGCTGGGGAAAAGGACGTCTGGAAAACGGTGACCACACCTGTTCACCGTCAAGGAAGCACCAGAGATGTCGCAGCCTCAGCGCATGTTTGCGCATCATCAGCCACGGCATGCCTAGTCCTCCACGTAACGGGTGTTGACGGCAAATAGATCGTCTGACCATGGGAGCCTGTCCCTTCCACAAAAAGCGGAAGAGAAGGCGCTCCATTTTGGTCAGAGTTGAGCGGGGGCAAGGTACGACGGTCAGGCGGTAGCAGATGACGGGCACGATATACGCATTTGCCACCTCCGCCCGACCTTTCAGAGACAGCCTCCTCTCGGCCCATTTCTGGGTGAGAGATGCCACCCTGTTCGTCACCTCGCTCCAGTTTTTCTGAATCTGGAGATCCGAACTGAACCAGACCCCGAGCAATTTAACCGGTCCTTTCGTCCAGCGCTCCACGACGCAGTCGGACGGCATGGACTTGCCTCTCCAGGTGCCTAGTTGTAAGCCCACCGACATTTCCTGGTTTATCTTTGCTCCTGTCATCGCTTCGTATTCCTTGAGAGCGGTGCCGAGCATCTGGACGTATTTGGCACTCGACACCACCACGGTGACGTCGTCGCCGTAAGCTGACACGGATCTGCCGCATCCTAGTTCGCGTGCCCCCCCCCCCATCGTCTCCAATTTGGGCAGTAACGGCTCGAGGGCCAGTACGTACAAGAGGGACGAGAGGGGGAAACCCTGGCGGACCAAGCGTATGGTGCTGACAGGCTGCGACAGGTGACCATTCACCCAAACAATCGAGCAGATGTCACTGTGCATCGCAGCGATCCAGCCCCTAAAATAGGGGCCCGAAGCGGGCCGCCTCGAGGACCGCAGCCAGGTACCGATCGTCGACCCTATCAAATGCTTTAGATTGATCCAAGTTGATCAGGGCCCCACCCGTGCCAGGTTCCTTAACCACCCTCTCTATGATGTATCGCATGAGATGGAGGTTGTTGTGGATGGATCTATCCGGAATGGCGCATGTCTGCGCCTCTCCCAACAGATCACCGACGACAAGCGCCAATCTCTTTGCTAACACCTTGGCCAAAATCTTAAACTCTTCGTTTGGCAGAGTTATGGGCCTGAAGATGTCTATAACGTCCCCCTTGTTGGGGTCTTTTCTCAGCAGCGCCACCGCTCCCCACCTCACAAGACTGGAAATGCTCCCGTTCTGCTGCCAGTTGCAGTAGACATCTGCGAAGAGGTCACCGAACAAGTCTGGCATATACACATAAAGATAGTAGGGCAGACCATCCAAACCTGGTGATTTACCCCTCGTGCAGTCAGACATCGCTTCCCGTATTTCACCTGCTGTTATCGGCTTTTCGCAGCACTACGCTGCGGTGGTCGAGAGCCGCGGCAGTCCGTCGAGGTATGCACCGAAGTCCATACTCCGATCCGGCCCGCCACCGCTCCCGAACAATTGAGCAAAGTGCTGTTGAAAAGCCGCACACATCTGCTCGGGTTCGAGCAACATGTGCCCGTTTTGATCAGGCAAAGACCGAATTGTGGACTTGTTGCCACGTCGCGCCTCCACCACCCGGGCCCATTGAACGGCTTTCGTCTCCTCGTGTCTTAGAGCACGCGCTCTAGCTCTGACAACGCAGCCTTCATGCTTTGCGTTGAAGAATTGGTCGAATGCCAATCTCGCAGAAAGCACGTCGGTTGCGATGCCTGTCCTAAACGCCTCTTCTATCTTTCTAACTAACTCTCCCTCTACTCTGTTTTCCTCTATCACTACTCCTTTGCTAAACCTTATCGATTCTAATCTCATAGCCCTTTTCAGAGTAAACCACCACCTGTTGTTGGCGATCGCACCCGTCAACGCACGCTTAACTAATTCGCTAATCCGGTCTCTGTAAGCTTTGCCCAGGTCTTGGTAGCAGCGGATCAGGCGTCGGAAGGAGGGGCCCTCTTCTTGGCTGTCTTCTGCGGGCAGAAGGCTCTGAGGTGACCCTCTGCCCACAGACATAGCACTTTGGGCGCCTTCCTTCCACGCTTATAGGAAGTTGGAGTCCTTCCTCGAGGTCTATGATGCCTGGGATGGCCTCGATGCACTTTTGGTCCGTTTGTATTAGCATTTGCATGTCTATTCCTGACCAGTTCTCTCTTCCCATTCTCTGTATTTGCAGTATGGTGGTCTTCTCCTCGATTCCAGCAAGTACAGACGCAGCCAGCTAAGGTATGAGCACGTCGGGTGGAACCTGGGTCACTTCGACACTCACAATTTTCTGCCCGCAGTAGGAGGGCACCAAGACTATCTCCTCACTCTTTAGGGTTTCCAAAATGTGAGACTTCGCCTCTTGGGACGTGGCGAAAAGTATGTCTCCTGTGGCGTACTTTTTGCATCGGTTATGTGGGTTTTGCGCGTCCAGACGCACCCCAAGGCCTTTTGGATTTGAGCCTCCGTGGCTCTTTCCACCCGATGTGACATTTTGCTTACGGTGCGGTAAGTCACCGTGCGCAGCTGCTGGTCTTTGAAGAAATCGGGTGGAGGTTTCAGAGAAACTCTATTGTCGTTTCTTGACACCATGACTCTTGTGACTGCCATCTCCTCCTCCGTGACTAGCACTGTCTCTATATTTCGGGCCACACCTGCGAAAGAAGTGGCCCCTTTTTCAGCGGCACCATTATTGCAACTACTGCTACTACTGGTCTTCTTGTTGGTGCTGTTGCTGTTGCTACTGCTACAAACGGTGTAGTTGGTGTTGTTGCTGTTATCACTGTTGTAGTTGGTTGTGTTTTTGGTGCCACCGTTGTTGTTGTTGTTGTTGTTTTCGGTGCAATTTGTATTGTTGCTGTTGGTGTTGTCGCTGTTATTGTTGTAGTCGGTGTGGTAATCTTTTAAAAATTAGTGTTCTCGGTGTTGTTGTCTTTGTTCACGTTGTTTGTGGTGGTGTTTGTTGTATGAATTTCTGTAACCCTCCTCTAAACTTTTACGCTCTAGTCACACGTCAGCAGACATATTGTTGGGGGTGGGGTGGGGTGGGGGGTTCAGCCATGTCTTTTTTGTTTTTTTTTAAAGTAAAATGTTCAAATATTAATCAAATATTAAGGCCAAAAGGCCCAAATATTATACTTTCCCCATTCACAGGGCAAAATCTAAGGGCCTATATCCCTTATACAACAAGAAAAATTAAACAACAAATAATTATAACAGGTAAATAAAGCGACTTACTGGGGGCGCGCAAAAAGCGTCCAAACAGACCAATAATAATAATGTTTCTACTTTTGGCACAAGGCCAACAATTACCCGAGTGCATTACTGGTGCTTTATTTTATCGACCCCGTAAAGATGAAAGGCAATTCAGCTACGTTTATTTTAATTTTATTCTCTATGGTTGTTTGTGACCATCCGTCAGTTGTATGAATTCATTGACAAAATGGCGGTAAATCAGTCCATGTAATTTTGACAGGTACATATATAATTAGATAGACAACCACTATCACTAGCATAATGATATATGCTTGGAAAATGTGGAAGAAAGCTCTCAGACGTTCAGAACACTAGGCGTATGTCACTTCATGGTTCCAGCGGACAGAATAGAAAGAGCGTTACCTCAGAAGATAACGAGATAAACTTGTTGAAATAGCCATTTATACCCGCGTTACTCACTGCTCCTGCGGGTAACCAACTCCGTCGTTGTTGCTTGTGCAAACGCGTGATCAAATGGCTCACAATCATAAGGTCGCAATTTCGATACCCAAACTGAGCGGCGCCTTGTGTCCTTGAACAAGACACTATATTTCACATTGCTCCAGTTCACTCCGCTAGTAAAAATTAATTGTGACAACACTGGTGTCAAGTTGTATGGCCTCTCATTCTCCCTTACAATGTGGTATTTGTATGGTCTATTCTTCTCTCTTATACAGTGGCGAGGGGAGGGGCGACTGGCATCAATGGGTAACTGCTGATCTTCTACAAAACCCCTTACCAGAAATCCGTTCCTTGGAGAGGAACTTTCCTAGTGCAAACCCATGGTCACTCATAACCAATAAGGGGCCGCATTCTATTGTCACTTAAACTGTGACCAGATCTGATGGAACTTGCATATGATCAAGAGTAATCCAAACACTACCTTCACGACTTTTCTTATACGATAAACTATATAGCTAGATCTACAATATGACTGAAGGAAAATAATCTGGTGCAGATTTCTGAATTACTAAGTACAGTAGAGTTTTACATATGTAATATAGTGATCAATTGATGCAATCCAAGCAAATGGTAAACAAAAAAGCACAAAAAGTAAGATGGTTAATTCCAACAAGATCAGATGATCAAAATAGTTTGCCAATATTCATATTGTGGATTGTATGTCATCTGATCTCTAAAGCTAACTGCTTAAGTTATCTGAGTTTATCAAAGATTTTCAAATCATTATATTACAAATGGGAAACTCTGAGACAATTCTAGATTATTCAATGTTTTTCTTTTCTTTTTCAATATGGTATAAGTTTTGAAAGAGATTTAACGGTTATTTCTAGCGAGTCAAGTGACCGTGTAAAGGATCTTTTTGTTAGCTCGATAAATTACAGATTAGTTCTGATTGAACAGACTTGAAATCAAAGGCATTCCCGCCATGGCCATCCTGTAGTTTATTATGAAGCATGATGTATCGATTACTACATGAACAAATATTTCCTTTCTTTTTTGAGATAGTAGCTGGGATTTGAATTAGATTTGACTAATATTTCAAGCAGGGCAATCGTCGTCTCAGATGTGTTTTCATTTTCTCCTCAACATGGTATAGTATACATTCCTTTATATTTAAAATATAATAGAACACCGAAAATATAAGTGAAAGAATGTGAAACAAATAAGTAGAGATTCACATGCACACCTGCGCGCGAAAGTGCACATAAATTAAATAGACACTCTATAGGTTTCAACCATGAATATTCTGATTCTTGGATCAATTAGATTGCCTACACGTATTATAGAAATCAGTATTTGTGTTAGAAATCATTATAGCGAAAGTGGTTGAGTATTTTGCTGATACATGTACATTAAATTCAATTCTCAGGCGAAACCGACGTGACACACAGAGTGTGACAAGCCAAATACTTGAATTACAGGCACAGTCAATCCCATGAACTTCCATTGTTACTCAAAGGGTATGGTCAACCCGAGTCTTGTGGAGGTCACTTGCCCAAGAAGTAAACTCGTAACCAAATGGTTACGAAGTGAAGTTATAAACAACACGGTCATACCAGCACTTATTATTTTAGATATTTTCTCTCACCTTCTCACGCCCTACCACTCTCTCTCTCTCTCTCTCTCTCTCTCTCTCTTCCTTTTTCTTGCGCAAAACAAACACACAAATATATTCAGAACAAATAAAATACGATGTTTGTTCCTAAAGCATAAAGCAATTCAACTCTTAGAAAAACTTGAGGAGTTTTTATTTGGTTTGTGTATTCTATTGTATTTCCTATTATTTATTTATTTATTTGTTATTTATTTGTTATTTATTCCTTCCTTCATTTATTTATTGTCTTTTTGATGCTTGTTTGTTTGTTTTTTCCTAATATTTCTCTAGCTCCTTCAAACAAAATAATTTCAAATCATTCCTCACCTCATAGCGATGAAATACAAAAAGAAAAAATCAAAATAAACAAAAAAAATAGTGATGATAATGATGATGATGATGATGATGATGATGATGATAAGGAGGAGGAGAAGGAGCAGGAGTAGTATAATGGAGATGGTGGTGTTGAAGATGTGTTGGTGGGGGGGGGGGTAATGATGATGATGGTGGTGAGTAGTAGTAGTAATAGTAGTAGTAGTAGTAGTAGTAGAGGTGATGTTGGTAGTAGTAGTAGTAGTAGTAGTAGTAGTAGGTGGTGGTGGTGGAGAATAATTAAAACGAACATACCATATGGTCACTTCTCTTCAGTTGAAAAATCTTTGTGACCTGATATATTGGTAACAATAACTCTTCATGGCAATTGTTCAGTTTCCAATCTAATTTGTTTTGTTCCATGTTTGTCTTATTCTTACCCAAATAAGACGACACAATAATTTCTATTGTCTATATAGTCCTCGCTACCGTTGATACTTAGAGGTGAATAGATCTATTAGATAATATATCAGAATCATGGTTTGTAAGTTCATGTCACTGCAGGCATATTTGTTTTCTTACGAGTTTCTCTGGACAAGAAGAAATTAATCATAAATATATAATATGCGTACATCATTCTGTACATCAGCAACTACTGGATTTATATATAATTTACGCAGTTAGTGATGTACTTCGTTAACAAGAATGTAAATACGTTTTTATCGTTAGTTATGAGTGTTCGAAAAGAAAATTTTCCTGGGACAAGCAAATATATTGCGGTCGCTCAGACTATTAGAAATAGCAACCACATTTCTCTCGTATCCTACCAGCCTTTTAGAAATATCAGCCATATTTCTAACAGGAAAAGAAAGGAGCCTATAGTCAGATCAGACCAAGAAAACTTTGATACCATTCGTTTTTCTGATACTGAGACTATCTGCCGTTCGCATTCTTGGCAGGATAAGGCGGAAATTTGAACTCAAAAGGAAGTTCAACAGCTCGATTCTATAATAACTCCATCAACTAACCGCTCTCTGGACTGGAACTTTAATCACCGAACCCGTAAAGACGAAAGACAAAGTTCTTCAATTGAACAGGACTTGAATTCAGATCACAGGAACAAACACTAATGCATTTAATTCGATGTTCAAACGACTCTACCATTTCGCCGCTCCAATAATATCTTCTAATTTAGACCCTAGATTAGTAATTTGGCGGAAGAGGAAAGTTGATTAAATCTAACCCAATATATGACTGGTACGTTATAATATCGACTCCGAGAGGCTAAAAGGTAAATTTGATTGAGGGAGAATTTAAAATAAGAACACAAACGACCGTAATTAAATGCCGCAAAGTATTGTGTTCAATGTTTTAACCATAATAATTATCCTTCACTTAGTAAAGTTAAGCTCTATTGGTCGAATTACTATACCAATTTTGATCTTTTGTACTTTGTAAACACCGCGTTTCAAACAGTTTGATATCTGTTCCTTGTTAGATGTTAAATTAAATATGTTCATAAACTAAGATTTGAGATTGAAATACCAGAGATTTATTTCATGCAAAGACAGTCAACTAGGAAGCCGAATTTCTGGGCATTAAAGGATCACAGCTTTATATAAATTTATATAATATGATTGAATATGTAATAATCTCTTGCGATAAATAAATAAATCACTGAAATATCTAAAGTAGAGGTGAGAGTCTTACGTTGTTATGATCTGTAACATGATTTATTTAGCATGCTTGAGTGTGAACTTGCCACATTTGAGCTCTTTAACTGCTCTTCTGACATCAGCCTCTGAGAGATTAGTCACCGCCCCCAGATGCATCTCGTGTAGATCAGAAGATGCCGTTCTGATCGGGATTAGGAGAATAACAAAATATTCTCTCCACCTCGCAAGGATGCACCTCTGTGAAGAGAGGATAACCCAAGACGCGTACTTGATAGCAGGTGTGGGCGAGGTCTTCTTATTACGAAGGCGGTGGGTAGTCTGGTGGAACACTTTATTTTCTGATCTGATGTCGGATTCCAGCTTAACCCCAATGCCCTCCCATGTCTTAACTTTGAACGCCTTTACTGTCTCTGCTGCGATACTTCGTGCCTGCTTGTACTGCAAGTGCAAGAAGGAAAACTTATTTCCAAGCCAAACTTTGCAAGCCTCCTTCTTTGTTCGGATTGCCTCGTTGACCTCTTGATTGAACCAAGGGATCCTTCTGCCATCGGCGCCACACCACGCTTATTACGTGTAACATTTAACAGCTGAAGCAAAAACTGCTGTGCCGAACATTTTCCATTCGGTCTTAACGTCCTCAGTTTGCTCAAGGAGTTCTCTGAATTTGGATACAATATCTGCATGCCTAGTCATGACTTTCCTATCCACCATTGCTTCCCACTTTATCCTGTAGGTCAACTTGGACCTGCCAGTTTTTACGGCTTCTTTGGCTTTAGGTAGTCTCAAGTTGCAGATAACAAGATGGTGATCTGTTGACAACTCAGCCCCTCTCTTAACACGAACATCCAGCACAGAATCAAAGAGATCAGAGACAATAACAAAATCAATTATTGATATTTCTCCCTGATTCCCCATACACCATTTGTATTTATGGATGTCTCTGTGCTGGAAGAAGGTGTTCATAATAGAGAGTCCATTGCTAGAACAGAAGTCTAATAAGACCTCACGATTTGTATTTAGATCGGGTTCACCATTCCTTCCAATCACTTCTTTTCTTGTCAGGTGGTCAGTACCAACATGTGCTTTGAAGTCTTTCATCAGGATATAAAACTCAATCTTAACTACATCTAACGCTGCAGTGACTTCATCAAGGAAGGACATGTATTCGGACTCTTTATTTGGTGCTTAAACTTGCAGAGACCAATCCAGGGTGGTCTGGATCTTTGGAAAGGCACCTAAGCAATGGCAATCAGGAGTGATAATCCCAATTTTCAAAAAGGGAGACAAGAGAGATTGTTCCGATTATAGAGGGATCTCCTTGTTAAGCTTCCCGGGTAAAGTCTAAGATAAACGTCTGGCAAAGAAATGCAGGGAGATTGTCGAGGCCAAGCTAGCCGATGAACAGTGTCGTTTTCCCCCGGATGCAGCGCAGCCGACTAAATATTCACACTATGGCAGTTCTTCGAGAAATAGTGGGAGTATTACCAAGAGGTACATTCTTGTCTTGTCAACCTTGAAAAGGCATGTGACCGTGTTCCTCGGGACCTGCTGTGGAAGGTTGTGCAGGAGTATTGGATCGATGGTCAGCTTCTTGCTGGCCTATACGAATACATGGTGCTGAATCGAAACCAATATGAGATTCGAACTCCGCCAAGGATGTGTACTGTCACCTCTCCTGTTAATTATTTACATGAACAGGATTGACATGCGCAGACGGGTTGGAAGTGACATCATGACTCGCGGATGTAAAATTAGTTGGCTGGAATTTATAGACGACATGTTGTTACTTAATTCGACTGGAAGGAAAATTTGTACTGCGAAAACAGAGACATTCATCCTCTCAAGCAAGCCTGCGCAGTGCAATCTACATTTGAATGGAGTTTCACCGAAGCAGGTAGAGAAGTTCAAGTATCTCGGGGCCGTGTTTATGAGTGATGGAAGGCAGGAGGCTGAATTAAGTGCAAGCAAACTGTTGTCTAAACAAGTTTAAAATGTGTTTATCAATTACATCTGTAGGGATTCTCTTCTCGACTTGGTTTTACTCCTAAAATGAAAATATAGTTTTATTTAAGCATTCATGCTCGCCATATTTGGCATACGAGACTTTTCTGTATATTATATATTTATATATACACATACACACACACACACACACACTTATCTCTCTCTCTCTCTCTCTCTCTCTCTCTCTCTCTCTCTCTCTCTCTCTCTCTCTCTCTATATATATATATATATATATATATATATATATAGGAACCAGTAAGACCCCGACGGCTGAGCTCTTACTGGTTCCTATTACCCACTCTACTACCCTAAGTATTGAGTACTTTGGTGCGTTATGGTCCACCTGGTTCCTTACCACATTTCCTTCGTTATATATATATATATATATATATATATATATATATAAAATAAAATAATTAAGTCAAATATTTTAAATTTGGCTTCGTTTATTAAAAGTGTACTGCTGAAGAGGTCACAGCCAAGGATGGCTGTCACCGAAATATATATAGCAGTACACCTTTAATAAACGAAGCCAAATTTTAAATATTTGACTTAATTATTTTATTTTACATTACTCCGGAGTAACCAAACCAACCTACGTACTTCGTCGAGTGCTCCAATCTGCATACTGAGGTGTCGGTAAACAACCAACATATACTCAAAATTTATATATATATATATCATATATTGAGTTATAAACTCAAAATAATCTTTTACAATTAAATAGCTCAAAGAAAGGAATCTTTCCGAGCCGTGTAATACAAATGAATATATGAGAGGGATGAACACTGATACAAATACACATGTGTTCGAATTGCAAATGACCAAGTTAGCTAGGTTGAAAAATACTAATTTAAAATAATATGGTTTGCCTGTCTCGATTTAAAGTAATAAATCAATAAAAATAACAAACCTATAATCGGCAATCGCCGCTGATACCCGGACAGATTCTAAATCTGTTTCGCAACAATTATTAAGTGAAAGTCACTATCCTTGAGCTCTTCTGCGGGTATCCAGGAAATTCGTACCTTTCACTTCAAAAGACTTAAGAAAACTGAGAACTATGTGTTGTTGAACGCACATGTCACAGCACCTAACGCGTCTCATACTCGTGCCGCTAAAAATACCAGCTGGTTTTATGGGACTAAAGACTATTTTGAGTTTATAACTCAATATATGTTATTCTCGGCTCCATACGTAGAGCTAACTTTAGTCCCATAAAACCGGCTGCTGTTTCTAGCGGCACATAGTTCTCAGTCTTCTTAAGTCTTTTGAAGTGAAAGGTACGAATTTACTGGATACCCGCAGAAGAGCACAGGGATAGTGACTTTCACTTAATAATTGTTGTGAAACAGATTTAGAATCTGTATCAACGGCTATTGCCGAATATAGGTTTGTTATTTTTATTGATTTCTTACTTTAAATCAAGACAGGCAAACCATAGTATTTTAAATTAGTATTTTTCAACCTAGCGAACTTGGTCATTTGCAATTCGAAAACATGTATACTTGTATCGGTGTTCATCCTATCATATATTCATTTGAATATCAATATATATATATATACATATATATATTGGGAAAAAATGAAACGAAATTTCATTTCCCACTCTTAGTACGGCTGTTACGTATACATACTTATATATATATATATATATATATATATATATATATTGGTAAAAGGAAAAGAAAATGCTGACAAATTGTTCCCAGTGAAAAATAGTTTAATTAGCAATAAGTAAAAATTAGTAATAGTATTGGTTAGTATTCAGTTTTGGTTTTAAGTTTTTACCGGTTGCGCAGTTCTAATGCTTTTCAAAAATAATTTTGAGATAGAGCGCCCGTGATGTTTGCTCTAATCCGATTAGAGCAAACATCACGGGCGCTCTATCTCAAAATTATTTTTGAAAAGCATTAGAAATGCGCAACCGGTAAAAACTTAAAACCAAAACTGAATACTAACCAATACTATTACTAATTTTTACTTATTGCTAATTAAACTATTTTTCACTAGGAACAATTTGTCAGCATTTTCTTTTCCTTTTACCAATATATCATAACTCGTGTATTACACCTCTATTCTTTTAAATATATATATATAGAGAGAGAGAGAGAGAGAGAGAGAGAGAGAGAGAGAGAGAGAGAGAGAGAGAGAGAGAGAGAGAGAGAGAGAGAGAGAGAGAGAGAGAGAGAGAGAGAGAGAGAGAGAGAGAGAGGGGGGGGGGGGGGGGTTAGGAGACTATGAGCATTGACTGATCAGCCAAATTTGCATATAGAGTATCGGCGGGCTCTGTCAGGGATAAAATAAGGGCACAGTTATTGTAAGTAGGCTTCTAAACTATGTTTTAGCTTATATTAATTTCCAACAGTAATTTCCTGGGTAATTGCTGGCCTTGTGCCTAAAGTAGAAACAATTAATTTCCAACAGTAAGCGTTTGGGAGCATTAATCTGTCAGAAATGATGACGTCATTATCACTAGATGTCCGTACTTAGCTTCTGTTGGAACACGCTAGGTGGTGCTGCGCTATCAGTTTTCAAATCCATAGTTGAATGCTTTCTAAATGTTTATTTATAAACATACCGTATGTCGCTAGACATACAACTACCAGAATATCCGACGTTACCCAGGCTGAAAACTATCTATAAATGTATCAATAACACGGGTGGGTTTCTCTTGCATTGAACATTGAACATTGTTGTAATTTTGTTTTCAAAATCAATCTTATAATGTGTTGAAACCTGAGTGACTAAGAGTAACCCACACATCCAAATATTGGAACGGACTAAGAACAATACTTGAAACAATAAAGAAATCACATTAGGAACTGCAAAGAATCCTAGCTTGATGAAGTTAGATCTGTAACTATCATTGTCTTCAGCAGTCTGAACACTGCCATTAAAGCACCTTGTTGCACAATGTTTGGGGTTTTATGAGTAGGGGGTTCTAGCTTAATATATTTCTGCTGACCCTATAGCTCTCAATTAGTAGCAAACAGAAACTGAAGCAATATAATTTTGAATAGATAATTAGCCACAAATATGAATATTGAATCTTTTCAAATATGAGCAACGAATGTCTAACTAGAGTTACAGAAAACATCAATATATAAACAAAGCTTATAGATCGACACTTGAAATTAAGTGAACGTACAGGAGATAGTGTAGGAAAGATAGAACGTGCAGTAGAGAATGAATATAATGAATAAAAGAGACAGGGAAGCAGGAGAGTTGAAGTAGGATGTTGTAATAGTATGAGACAGAGAGTTTCAGTCAGAAAAGTTAAAATGATGCTGAAGACTAACTGAAGTGACAATATCATAGTAGATATTATAACTATGAAACAGTTTTTCACTGGCATTATTGATGCCTCTCATCCTTACAAGGACGAGAAAACATTTCCCAATCAAGTACTGGTCGATATAATCGACTCTTCCCTACTACCAATGTTTCTGGCTTTGCACCTATGCAAAAAAAAAAAAAATTGCAAACGCAATATTAAGTTAAAGATAAAGAAAGCATAGAGACTGACAATTAAGGAGAAACTGAAAGAAACGTGAGAAAGTAAGAGATTAGAAAGTGAGAGAAAGAATAGGCAAAGAATCCAAGATAAGGGAAGAGATGGGTGAGTGCAGATAAGATGACAATAAGCGG
>OZ024741.1:353572045-353597045 GCA_964016885.1 Eledone cirrhosa
TACAGAAAATATCATCGCATTGCATCCCCCATAATACACTAACATATTCGCTTAAAGTGCTTGTATTTTATGTAATACCTTGCCATACAGTACTCATATATGCATAATACATTTGCTTGTTCCATTCCTTTATATATGACAAACGCATGTACTATCTCTTTAATTATTAGACTATTCTCTTGTATTATCTGTCGCATGTATTCCACCCTATGCTTTTAATTTTAATTTTTAATTTTTAATTTTAATTTTAATCTTAATTTGAATTATTGTACAATTCTCGTATAATATATGTCGCTTCCATTCCACCCTGTAAACATGAAACTGTTGTCCACAACATCAATATATATGTATCTGTATGATTCTTCAGTTGAATAGGAGGTTAATTATATGTACAAACATTGATAATGCTCCGAAGAAATCAAGCTTAAGTTTGGAAGAAACAATTGTCAGCGATTAAATGTTTTAAACATAACTTTGATACTTGTGTAATCTATATATATATATATATATATATATATATATAACAAAGGAGATGTGGTAAGGAACCAGACGGACCATAACGTACCAGAGTACTCAATACTTAGGGCAGTATAGTGGGTAATAGGAAAATGTTTGACCCCGACGGCGGAGCTCAAGCCGTTTCGATGGCTATTTCTGGACCAGAAATAGCCGTCGAAACGGCTTGAGCTCTGCCGTCGGGGTCATACTTTTTCCTATTTCCCACTCTACTACCCTAAGTATTGAGTACTCTGGTGCGTTATGGTCCATCTGCTTCCTTACCACAATTCCTTTGTTATATATATATATATATATATATATATATATATATATATATACATGCATAGATACAAATACACACACAAGCACACACACACAGACACACAGACACAGAGACACACAGGCACGCACACACACACACACACACACACACACACACACACACACATATATATATATATATATATATATATATATATAGTGTTGGGTTCATCACTTTGAGCTAGAGACAATGGGACAATCCATGCAGTGGAAACACCCTTCCTGACCTGCTCCAAAGAAGGCCAAGTTCGTTTCATCTACAAGGAAGGTGATATCTTCAGTTTGTTTGGATGCAAAAGGCATTGTGTTTATTGGCTATCTTCAAAAGTGCCACGCCATCAATGATGAATATTATGCACACAGGTCATTGGTTTCAATGACTGATGTGCGTGACTGTGGTTTTCAATTTGTTGATGACCTTCCCTATTCTCCTGAACTGGCTCCATCTGACTATCATCTGTCCGCCAACAAGCAAAAATACTGGGCTGGGAACCAGTATCGCAATGATGATGACGTCATATCTACTGTTGGTGACTGTTTTTACCAAGAGGAAGAAAGCCTGTTCACCAATGGGGTCCAAGCACTGCAACATCGATGGAAGAAGTGAGTGAACTATAAGGGGGACTATGTTGAAAAGGAAACTTCACTTGCTAACATTTCATGAGCGTATCTTGGTCAGCCTATGAACTTTTCAGCAGACTCTCGTATATATATTATATATATATATATATATATATATATATATATATACACATATGTGTATTTATAATATATGTGTGTGTGTCTGGTTCAATCGGGGATAACCACAGTAAGTAAGGTACTCAAAACATTAGTAGAGTGTATAGAACAAAATTTAATATAGAAATGGCTTCTACAGGACAAGAACTGTTACATACGAAGAAATGATCAGGGCTTTCCTGATAATTTCTTTCGAATGAAACAGTTCTTGTCTTGTAGAAGCAATTTCTATATTAAATTTCGTTATATATATATATATATATATATATATATATATATATATATATATATATATATATCATAAAACATGTCTATAGAATCACAAGATAAAATATATACCATTTCCTCTCCCAATTAGCATAATTAACTATATAAAAAATCGAATAGACCAGGCTATAAGAATGAGGCTTCTATGAAGAAATCTCCAACAAATAACCGAAACTAGCCCTTCGCGTCGGCCGCAACGGAATATTTATCGAATATTTCGACAGCGTAATCGCCCAGATACAGTCAACTAAACAGAATTAGGTGTAAAATAAACTAGGAGAAAATAGAATACATTTAAATACCTCTACCATGGTTTCATCCGCATTTTGAGATTTCCAATAATTATGTAATAATTATATAACTCGAGCACCGGATTCATCAGGAGATTTGCTCTGATCTAGACACTAAATTTTCCAAAGTGATCGCGCCAAGAATTCATTCAAAATGGCTATATATATATATATATATATATATATATATATATATATATATATATATAAAATTATAAGATTGAAGAATAGTCAGATAAAATATATTCAATTTTCTTCTCCTTAGTCCGTAGAAATTAACTAGCTAAATAATCATTTAAACGGAGCTAAGTCTAAAATGCATGTTTGAAGAAAAAATGTATATAAACTTTACCCAAATTCTTCTAGTCCCGACTATCGATAGTTTCGCTCGTACTTTGTGGATATGTCCAATCCTGGTATTATCCATGAGGTTTCGAGTTTCTCAAGAGACTCCCTCAGTTAGGACTAAAATTTATATATATATATATATATATATATATATATATATATATATATATATATGTATATATATATATTATAGTAAAATATATATTATAGTAATATATATATATTATAGTAAAATCCATGATCACCTGGTGTGATAACTACTTTGTGATAAATTTGTTTGGGAAGTTAGAATTTAATAATCTAATTGCTGATATCTTCCTCTCTATCACACTCTTTCAATCGCAGTGTCGACGAAACATATCTACTCACTGGTCAGTGGTGTGCCAAGAGCTATCTGTAGCTCTCAACCTATATATATGTGCGTGTATATGCGGTTATACAGAGAGGAGAGAGAGAGAGGGTGAGAGAGAGAGTAAGAGAGAGAGAGAGAGTGAGGGAGAGATGTAGTGGCCAGTTGCTATGTCCCTGGGTATCTATCTTATATTTGTCTATCTATTTATCTATCTATCTGTCTGTTTTCTACGAAACAAACCTAAACTTTAAATGAAAAAGACGTCTATGGTATTTTAATACAAAAAAACTTAGATGTAAGTTCTAGAAACGAATAGACCTAAAAAAACATACATTCGTAGCCCGTAGCTTGTATATACGAAGAGCGTCTTTCTTATTAACTTTTAAAATATTTAAATTATTTTTGTTGTTGCCAAATTTCTAAATTCTTCAGACAACATTGGAAGACAGCTGTTTTAAATCAAAAAAACATTCAATGTCAATTCTGATACCGACATTTCTTTTCTTTTCTTTTTGTTTTGCAACAAAGTAAACGTTATTTAAAACATTTTAAATCGAAGGAAACTTTAAATTATCTAAATTTTATGTAGATCAGAAAAATTTTAAAGGTTAATTAAATTCTAGTAAACTTGTAATTCTAATTCTGTTGTCTGAAAGTTTTCACGTGTTATTCTCTGAAACATAACCTATAACCTATGCAATTTCTTTCTCGTCAATATTTATAATATACAGATATCTATAACCAGTTCCTTGTCATATAAGTGGAACTGTTCAGAAACGTATATTTGATAAACAATTCAAGTTTGATATATTGCAGAAAACTGAAGAGTATATAATAAATATAAGGGGCGACATTGAATTGCAGGAGAAAGAGAGACTGAAAGAAAACAGAATTTCAAAAGAAACTGAACAATGTAGTAATAGTGAATTTAAAGGAAAGTAAAATGAACAAAGAGGGAACGTAATATGAACAAAAATGGCGATGGTGAGGAAGAGAAATTTGCAAAGAGAGTGACTGGAATACAGTAAAAGAACATGAATTTCAAGAGAGAAAGTAGGGGAAAATAAATAAATGAATAAATAAAAAATAGCTATCACTCTATATGGCTGAATAAAATAAATGTAATCTGAGTTTTTCGAGTATCAATAATAATATTCGATTCGTTTGCAATTATGCAAACCGCCTCATTTAAGCCGTGTCAGTAGAATTAGCCCCCCATTCTTGCTCTTGTGTTGGCATGTAAACAGAACTGCAACACAAGAGCAAAAATGAGGGGCTCATTCTACTGACATGGCTTAAATGAGGCCGTTTACATAATTGCAAACGGATCGAATATTATTATTGATATTCTGAAAACTCAGATTACAATAAATAAATAAATAGATAAATAGATAAATAAATAACGAACGGAAGAACGAACGGAAGAAAGAAAGAAAGAAAGAAAGAAAGAAAGAAAGAAAGAAAGAAAGACAGAAAAAGGAAAGAAAGAAAGATAGATAGATAGTATATATCACAGAGAGAGAGAGAGAGAGAGAGAGAGAGAGAGAGAGAGAGAGAGAGAGAGAGAGCGAGAGCGAGAGAGAGAGTACGATAGAGAGAAATAGAAAGAAAGTAGGAAAATATAAAAAGAGAGTCAATTTAGAAAATATGCATAAAGAACGAGAGAAAAGAATAGGGAGAAAATTGTCAGTAAGAGAAACTAATTATAAGAAAAGTCAACTTAAGGTGAGAGATATTGAAGGATATTTCACGAAATATAATTTGAATCGAATTATCCCGTATCACCTGCAATATGTCAAATGGGCTTCTTCTATAACTTCCAGATGCACCTAGTACTGCAAGGTATCGATTTAATGTAGTTGGGGAAAGGCGGCCGATTCATCGAAAATCTTATAACCTATCACTAAGTTAAATTTTTCTGCTTTCACTTTCTCCCTTCTTTATCAGTAGTAGTAGTAGTAGTAGTAGTAGTAACAGCAGCAGCAGTAGTAGTAGTAGTAGTAGTAGTAGTAGTAGTAGTAGTAGTAGTAGTAGTAGTCGTAGCAGTAGTAGTAGTCGTAGCAGTAGTAGTAGTAGTAGTTGCAGTAGTAGCAGCAGTAGTAGTAGTAGTAGTAGTAGTAGTAGTAGCAGTAGTAGTAGTAGTAGTAGTTGCAGTAGTAGCAGCAGCAGCAGTACCAGCAGCAGCAGCAGCAGCAGCAGTAGTAGTAGTAGTAGTAGTAGTAGTAGTAGCAGTAGCAGTAGTAGTAGTAACGTCGCGAATTGGCAGCAGAATCGGATTAAATTCTTCGTGGCATTTATTCCGGTTCTTTGCACTCCGAGTACAAATCCCGCCGAGGTCAACTTTGCCTTTCATCCTTTCGAGATCGGTAAAAATGCACCAGTTCAGTATTTGGGTCGATTATTTCTCTATCTCACTTTCTCTCTCATCTTCTCCTTATCTGAAAGAAATCGGCTGTGTTCAAGCCAAGAAGGTGATGGGTTCTGCCATGTTTTCAATGCCCAAGTCACGATGTGAGTTAGAACAGCATCCCTACGACTCCAGCATGATTAAAGCCCCTTTTTTTCCTTATCTTTATTTTACCTGCCTCTAATTTTTGTGGGCTATATCTTTCCTTATTTCAATTTTTCCGCTTCTCAATAGCGATGGATGTTATCCAACTATCTTACTCGCGATCTACCCCTAGGTTTCCTGTCGGCTGGTTATATTCATAATCTATCCAACAATTCTTTCACCGTAGAGGTAATTGCCAAAAATTAGGCCATGACCCATAAGTGAACCTCTTAACTACTCAGTAAATTCCATGCAGTATTTAGTTGCATAACATTGCCGATTTCACCTTTGTCTTTGTCCTTACTGAGTTATTATAATAAAATAACAGTTAAGTAAAACAACATCAGCTGTCACTCACAATCAAATAGTAATTTGGTAGTATGCACTATGCTTTCTATAGGCGGTAAATTGGCAGATCTGTTAGAACGTCGGATAGAATGCTTCACAGTATTCGTTCCGGCTCTCTTCTCTCGGAGTTCAAATCCTACCGAGGTCAACTTTGGCTTTCATCCTTTCAAGGTCGTTAAAACAAGTACCAGTCGATTCTTTCTCTGGAAGAAATCTGCTATACTCAGTCCTGGAAAAGGATGGGCTCCGCGAGGTCTAAAATGCCAAATAAACGCCGTACGTCAATACGGCATCCCTACGACTTCGCCATGAGTTACAGGACCATGATACATACATAATATGCTTTCAATAAGGGTTTTAGATGCCTATGCAGTGGCGAGCAGATACAGATACACACTCGATCCTTCCTCAGTGGAACATCCAGGTTGTGACAACTGGAAGGAGAGATGGCTGATCCAACACTGAACTAGTACCTTCTTTAACGACCCTGAAACGATGAAAGGCAAAATGAACCTCGGTTGGATTTGAACTCAGAATGCAGAAACCCGCAAAAGATATTCAATGCTCTGAAGATTCTGAGAAATTGACTTTGTCTATTTAATTGATAACACTCTCAACCTCCCCACAAAAAAAGGATTTTGTCCTTGCGATAGCATTGAAAATCAATGCTATTAAATGTACAACAAGTTGCCTTGCCCAACAATTACATAACTGAAATATATATTGATTGTTCTTATATTTGACCTATAGTATGTAATAGCAAAATGTTTCAACACAATCTCCATCAGTAAACATCAACAGTATATCAGTTTTGTTTATATTCCATTGTTACCTGTTAGCTATTCTCTTGTGTTCAATAAGATATTTTTTCTGCTTACTTTCATTTGCTGATCAGATATTTAAAAAAAAATAGAAACGTATTTTGATACCTAATTCCTTATAGTTTTGATCTTCAGTTTTATCACGGATGTGCGTGATCACTTATGTATTTTTAAGTTTGTTTTCATTGTATGGAAGAAAAGCTGAGAGCTTCTATCCTGTGTGTATTCTATTGAATATCAAATATTCTAGTTTCCCATAGCTTAGATAATATTACCAAATTGCCACATAATATCTCATTCCAGTTTGGCTCATTATATATCCATCCATGGGCCGTCGTGACGTCTTGGATACTTTAAGCCAAGCGCATGCCATCCCTCTGCAGGTTCTGAACACAGCCAATCACATCATGAATTATTTATTGAGCTCGAAATTCTAAAAGGCAAAGTTGATCTTGACGTCATTTAGTACGAGTAGTAGTAACAGTAGAATTTGAACCCAGAGCACAGATAGCCGGAATAAATACAGCAAATAATTCTGTCTGGCGTTCTAACGCAGTCATGGGCCACCTGCGACCCGCGAAGCTTTTTGAATGGCTCGCCTAAGTCACCTAAGTGAAATCTTTCTGATTTTTTTTACTTCAACTTTTCAGTTATAATTTATCTTTCCATCATTTTTACGATCGAGGAAAACAACGTGTACGAATTCTGAAGAAACAAATCAAAACAACCAGAGTTACCGCCCTTTTTTTAATGTGGGCACGAATGTAAATTAGCGCTTGCGACCCACCTGATGATGAGACATATCTCCTGCGGCCCGCTTCTCGAAAAAGGTTGCCCATGCCTGTTTTAACGTCTACACCAGAGGTTCTCGGACGTTTGGGCCACCGCCCCCCTCACGGCCACGTAATGCCCTTAGCTCACTCACCATTATTTCCAGAGAGACCTGCCTACACGCAAATTGTAAATATATAATAAATAAGATCGTTAATTTATATATAATAGACTATATACTATGTATAACTATTATATAGCTTCTCCGTTCCTCCCTTGCCCCCTTTTTATCTACCGCGCCCCTTGGACTTTCTCAATGCCCCTGGGGTAGTAGTGCTCACTTTGAGAACCTCTGATCTACACCAGTCCATTACCTTTAGGTTTATTATACTTGACAATAACTTAATGTTGATTACATTATCAAATAAATTACCTGAAACATTTACTAAATGATAAGTTGTAACCTAATCCAGTGTTGTAACATTCATTGTAAAATATATTTTCCTCATGCATTTGATGTATAATTAAAGGGTCTGTATTGTGTGAACATATGGATTCATAGAATTGCAGTATTTCTTTGGGTCGGTGGGATAAGTGACTAGAAAGATCCTCTTAAATCTTCAGATAAGAATAGTTAAAATGCTTTTGGAAATATCCCATAATTTTAGATATGATGGAATAATATTTTAAACTAGTGGTGTATCATAATCTATAAAGCTCAGTGTGTGGCCATGCTCCTTCGTTATAGAAATCTACGATATAGAATTTCTTCAATTGAAATTTACAATTCAGCATTCGAAATAGTTTCGATTGCGTCTTGACGCAGATAATTTTTTCATTTTCACCTACAATTACGCAAAAAATAGATAAAACTCAATATTTTACGATTTTTCTATCTCATTTAAACTGCTGAACTCTTTCTACTACCATTCAAAATCTATACAACTTCATACTTACTGCTACTTTCTCTTTCCAAGCTTGATGGTGATACTTTCCGTTCACACCACTCCCTACTGTCTTAAATTTAGAAAACACATATCCTCTATGAGGTTACTAAACCTGCTAGAAACATCAGCTAACTCTCTCCCATATCACACCCCTCCCCACACCACTCCCTACTGTCTTAAATTTAGAAAACACATATCCTCTATGAGGTTACTAAACCTGCTAGAAACAGCAGCCAACTCTCCCCCATATCACACCACTCCCTACTGTCTTAAATTTAGAAAACACATATCCTCTATGAGGTCACTAAACCTGCTAGAAACAACAGCTAACTCTCCCTCATATCACAACCCTCCCTACTGTCTTAAATTTAGAAAACACACAGACAACCATGCAGAACAACTCCATCGCAGCACTGTTGTTCGACTGGCATCGTCTACTCGCGTGTTGCGCAAGTACTGTGAAACAATAAATTTCAACACTTTTTTGCACAGAGATAATATCCATAGGCGAAACTACAATTGTCACTGCTGGCGCAGCTCATGCTTCCAGGTCTGCAATTCATTCACCCAGTGCCTGGCAGACAAAAAAGTGCTGCCATAAAATGGGTGGTGCAATCTAACTTTGGTAACTTAATGACCCCGAGCAACGCCGGGCTTTAATGGTAGTTTTTTATAAAGCTAAGATTAATTCACCTTCCTTATTGTTCACACATTCTCATACAATCCTAGCATGACAGGATAATCCCAAAGGTATATGTTATTTAGAACTCCCTAAAATCACTTAGAAACAAGTTTTCTCTCGTAGCCAGAAAATTTCATAAAAATATAAAGCAGCGCTATTAATGTTGTTATCGTTATTGTTACTGTCGTACTTATTTGCCTTATGCTTGTGAATGTTCTTTTAATAATGTTGTAATGATACGAACCTATCGTAAAAACGGAATGAAGAATATTCTATAATAAAATAATTGAAACAGTTCTCCAGCTTACTTATTTCCACGATGATTTATTTCCTAAATGTTCTTCTATTATTAAAAATATCCAACTTACTGTTTTCAATCTTTTATTTTGCAACTTTTCTGTCTTCTTATACAATGCCTTTGATCCCTAAACTGTTTTAATCTCTAATATGTGTTTGTGTATGGTTGTATATACACACGTACATTCAGGCATGCACACACACTCACAATCATACACGCACATTCACATATGCATATACATACATACATACACAGATACATACACGCACACTCACATATATATATATATATATATATATATACATACATAGATACATAGATGCATAGGTACATACACACATATATATACATGCATGCATACACATACATACATACATACATACATACATACATAAATACATACATACATAAATACATACATACATAAATACATACATACATACATACATACATACATACATAAATACATACATACATATATACATAAATACATACATACACATATATATATATACATACATATATAAATGAATATACATAGAATATTATTGCTTTTGCTTGAATATGTTTGGCAATGTTTAATCATAGTTACTAAACATTCATGTTCACATACAGACACACAGACACACCTACAGGTACAATTACACTGCCTTGTATCTATGCATAGATTTTCCTATAAAAGACTTCTACAAGCATATTACGCCCGAATAACAACTTGAGATTCTGAATACTGTATCATACGCTGATATTCCTTACGGATTAGTTTTGAGTGGTCTTATATATATATCTTTTCATAAATACCTTATTTCATAATATGACAAAACCTGAAATGGTTCTGTTAGAAGCGATAGTATAGACACATGTAAGGCAAACGCAGTTATGTGTAACAAAAATAACTTACGATCTAAATCAAGTTGCAAATTCAATGGAATAAACCAAAAGTATTCGTAACTGAAAATATTGTATGTTCTATGTTTGTTGTCTTTGATAAGGGGCTTGGGGCGATGTTAGATATACTACTTTAACTTAACCGTAGCGAAACTTTCCATGACTTCTAGATTTATTAGGTTATACACTTATGTATCAGGTAAAGTGCCCTTAACTCATAATAGGGTCGTAGGGCACCGCCCCGACATCAGCGTATTCTTGGGCATATGAAACTTGGTGAAGTCCATCCGGAGAACGGCTGAGAAAGAGAGAGAGAGAGAGAGAGAGAGAGAGAGAAAAGAGACCAGGGTTGAAGGCAAAGTTGATCTCGGTGGGATTTGAACGCAATGAACCGGAACAACTACCGAATCATTATTCATCCTAACAACTCGCCGCCTTACATTCATGCATAACTCATATACGACTTGACATGGATACCCCCGTCGCTCGTCAATTCCGTTCTCCGGACCACTCCTCCCTACTAATTTCAGTCCTAGGTGTTCTTTTACTACACAGATCGCGCGCTGACCTCACGCACTAGAACTGAGCAGACCCTAATTTTCCACCTTAGGTCCATTTTACCTAATGCACTCAACTCCCCTCCCCAATTTTTAAAATCTTTATTTACCCTTGCACACAAACGCTTGCATTTACTTCTATACTTACTCTAGCCACTGTCACCCCTACCACGTCCGCTGTCACACGCGCGCGAACACATTTACTCCCAAGATTTATATGGCTCTGTTACAGTCAGAATTACACACTTTACACACTCTTACAGCTTTCTACAGACCAACAACAAACACACACCTCTACACTTACATTCACAGCTTTGTACTAACAAAAAAACACACACGGACGCAAGCACACACAAACACAAACACAAACACATTCACACACACACTCTTAGACTTAAATATACACACATATATCCGCATAGCTTCGTTACAGATAAACGACACAAACACGCACATACACACACACATATACATATACACACACACATACACACATATCCACTCTCTATACAAGACATTTTTCCCTTTTCAGCGCAGATGCCTTGATCACTGGCTTTTAAAACACGACCAGCTGAACTTCTTATACTAATGCTGGATACAACAGTCTTCCAAGAAATGGCGACCAGAATAGACCTGTTTTTTCTCGAATAATTTTTTTTTTCATTTCTGCCACTGCTCAAACTCCTCTATCTTTTTATTTCTTCTTTAATTTCCCATTCTATTTTCTGATGAAGGCCTAACGTCCGAAACGTTAAGTCACTTTTCTTACCATGTCAAGCATAAAACTAATATATTTCTTCGTTGTAGTATCGTTTACTTTATTATTTCTGTTTATGAGAACAATTGTTTCACCTTATGCGGATCTCCAGCTCGAGCTGAATATCCACATAAAGTGAAACAATTGTTCTCGGTATGGAGAACTAACTGTTGTGGAACTACTTCTGCCAAACTCGTCCAATGGATTGAGTGTTCTACTACTACGGATATAACCCTCCAGTGTTCTACTATTATATATATAGATATGTAGAGAGAGAGAGAGAGAGAGAGAGACGTACGTATGTATGTAGTGAGCGACCTTTAGCTTTCCTCTGAACCTTTAGCTCGTTTAACGCTATAATTGAACTGGCTACCTTTAAAGCATACAACACGTGCATTTTTTTCTTAAAACGTAAGTTTTTTGCTGGTGAAGTTAGTCGTCTTCTTAGCTTTGATGTCAATATATATATAAATCAATATATTCGAATTCCCTTGCATAGGCTTATTTATCTGTAAGACAAGCATACTGATTAGGAGAAATTGTCTTAATTTACTGATTAACCATTCTAATTATGGTAATTAATGTTTTCCTTTGTTGTCCAATACCGCGGTATAAGCAATATAATTGGATTTTTATAATTATAAAGTAGGTAAAATTGCGTTTGTCTTAAATGTATCTTAGTGATAAGAAATTCTCAGGAAAGCTGAAAGTCTACAGAGAAGAAACAGCCCTTAAGCAAGTGTTTCGGTCTTTACTATACTTTGTTTGTCTTAATATAAATATTAACATACCTCAATAATATTGTTTAATGATACTTTGAAAATTTGGATCTTAGTCCTTAATAATCATTGAGCTTTTTATGGTATAATTGGATCGAGAAAATTAATTTGATCTCTCTCTCTCTCTCTCTCTCTCTCTCTCTCTCTCTCTCTCTCTATATATATATATATATCTTTCTCTCTCTCACACTTTATATATATACGTATATGTGTGTGTGTGTGTGTTTGTCTATTAATGAAAATAAAACAAAATTCGAAGATAGGTTCTTAATTAGGTCATTGTTTTACGATCGTTTCAGAGGGTTGATTGATGATGATAAATCGATATATTGATTGATAGTTAATGGTTATGTCACCCCTTATTTCTAGTCTCGATATCCTTGATCGATCTCACTATCTTCCTCAGAAACAAGGGAGACAGTGAAATGGATCAAAGGAGAAATTCAAGTTGAATTTATGAGAAAATATAAAGATTGGTCCAATTAAGATGATAATGTGCAGGGGGGGGGGGGGGGGTGATAAATTAAATAGACAGTCATGATGTTAACAACTGTTATTTTGTAGTTAAACGAGTAACTGTCTTTTGATCATCAACGGTTACCGAGGTAAATAACCAGCTATCCTGTGATGTAACTTGTAAATATACCATATTTACTTTATGTAATATATTTTATGTCCATTTTTCATGCTTTATTTATTTTTCACATGTATAAAGTCATACTACCAACCACATACCGAGTCATTGGGTACTTTCAGTTCATTTTAAAATTGACTTCCTGTTATAAACACGTGCGTATATATATATACGTGTGGTGTATGTGTGCGGGTGTGTCTGATATATAAATCTCCCCGCCCCCCTCCTTCTCTCTCTCTCTCTATATATATATATATTTATTAAAATAACAGATTAAAGTTTAAGCAAAGAATCGCTTCAATTTTATTATTATTACTATATATATATATATATATATATATATAATATATATAGGAAAAGTAAAAACAAAAATAATAAGTTTAGATAGCCTGAGCTTTTCAAACGGCACAACCTAAAATGAACATTGAAAGTTCCTAATAAACCTTTAAATTTGGAAAAATCCAATCATTTCCCCTGTATCATGAACAACACCACGCGTTTGGCTGGCCCCCTGTATCATGAAAAGAAAATTTATATTATGTATTACATTAAAAAGAAATGTCATTCTACATATACTGTCACAGGTTTCCATTTGCACGAACATTTTCAGACGTTAGTTTGAAAGAGCTCTTGTTAGGCGAAACCTATGCTCATTTATAATGCATGTTTGAAGTTATCACTCATTTTCATTTTATGTTCTTAAATGCGCCTCTTCTGTTTTGTTTCTTTTTTCTTTCAATCCTCGGTCATATTTTGTGAATCAATCTGTTATCGTTATTCAGTCCACCACTCGCGTAATATTTCATTCTATTTCTTTGCAAATTTCACCCTAAGATAATAAATTAGCAGAATCATTAAGGCGTCAGATTAGATTCCTCGGTATTTGTTCCGGTTCACTGTGCTCTGAGTTCAAGTCTCGCCGAGGACATCTTTACCTTTCATTCTTACGATGTCGATAGATAGAATATTATTCAGCCCTTCTCTCTCTCTTTCTTCCTCCCCTCTCTTTCTTTCTCCATCTTTTCTTCATCCCTGGAAGAAATAAGCCGTATTCAGACTTAGAGAGGGCCAGGTTTAAAAATCCCAATACACATCGTGTGTCAGAATGGTACTCCTACAATTCCATCGGGAGTTAAGTGCCATTCCCTTCCTATTCTCTATTGTACGTATCTATGTCGCATAAACATACACACAGACTTCCCTCTGGGTTTTTTGTTCCTGGTTTTTATCTTCCCTTATTTCTAAACTCCTTCCATTGCCCAATTGCCAGTTCCAAATAAAAGGTCAAGGATTCGAAAAAAAATTTCTTAATTTAATTTGAATTCGTTTTACAAGAGATTACTAAGAACTAAAAGAAAGATAGAAAAATAGAAAGGAAGAATTGAAAAAATAAACACATAGAAAAAAAGAAAGATTGCAAGGTAGAAATATAGATAGATTTATAGATAGATAAATTTCTTTATTAGTCACAAGGGCACAAAAGAAGGGGACAAATACAAATGGGGAGTTTACATACAGGTATATGAAAATAAAACTATTAATACAATAACAAATAACAATTGAAATCCCCAATAAGGGGGAGGTGTTACACAGGTGTTATACACACCCCGAAAAAATGTACAACCCTCATCTCCAGGAGCACCAAGATTGAGTACTCCCTTCCTCTCTTCCTCTTTTTCCTCGACCTACAGGCTTATATAGAGAGAAGGCCCAACCACTCGGGCCATCTTTGCCACATTCACCCACCTTTTATAACATTTGCTGGGGTATAACACCTCTCTCTCCATCCTGATTCTTCTTGCAAAATGATATTTGAAAAAACGAATCAGTTGCTCGCCGGAGAGAAAGGTGTCTGACCTCAGCCCTTTTAACCTCGTCCACCATATAACCTCTTTCACCATAGCCATAACACATAGGAAAACCGCCTCTCCCTCGTTTTTGAAGGAGGGTGGCGGTTTGATCATAACAATGGACTAGGTGGTCAACTGGATTGGTCCCACCCACGACAATAGTCGTTCTACATAGCCCCACAAGTGTACAAATGCGTGTGCGACGGTTTCCTCGTCGCGCACGAATCTCGGACAGATCTTTTTCGAAGGGTCCCTACCCGGGCGCCCGTGTCTGTAGAGCTTGTCTCGAACTGGTAGAGCTCCTCGGTAGCACTTCCAGGCCAGGGACTTTTGGAAGTTGTCCACTGGTCCCGGGCGGAAGATCCTACCGAACAGACAGGCCAGTTCGTCCTCCTCTACACCTAGAGTTTCTCCGAGCGTGTCGTCGCACTTGCTGCGGACCAACCCTCTATAGAATGTCGAAGTGAAGTCTCCACTGATCGCCGGGTCCGTTTGCCAGAGGACTGTGAGCGCCTGAGCACATTCGATGTGCCAGTCGCCCATTTTCCTCGGTCTTTGCTTGACCCAGGACTGCAGCTCGGTCAGCGAGACGAGACGTGGGAAGGCACACCTCACGAACGGGGCCAACACCGGTGGTCTGGTGAGGAATACGTGAAGGTGCTGCAGCCTGAGCGCGTGTTTGCGCATCGTCAACCACAGCATCCCCAGCCCTCCGTTTGAAGGGTGTTGGCAGCAGATGGATCTTCTCTCCGCCCGTTTCTTCCAAAGGAATTGGAAGAGCGCGCGCTACATTTTGGTGAGCGTCTTGGCTGGACAAGGCACGACGGTCAAGCGGTAGTAGATGACGGACGCTATAAAAGGGTTCGCCACCTCCGCTCGATCTTTCAAGGATAGTTTGCACTCGGCCCACTTCTGGGTGAGCGCAAACACCTTGGCCGTCACTTCGTTCCAGTTCTTCTCCACCTGGAGGTCCGGACCAAACCAGACCCCGAGCAGCTTTACCGGTCCTTCCGTCAAGCGTCCGACGACGTCATCGGAAGGCATCGGTTTGCCTCTCCACGTTCCGAGTTGCAAACCGACAGATTTGTCCCGGTCCAGCCTCGCTCCTGTGAACCTTTCGTATTCCTCCAGTAAGGTGCCGATCTCCCCTATTTCCGAGGTGCTCGACACCATTACTGTCACGTCGTCCGCGTAGCCCGACGCCGCTTTTCGCAGTCCCGGTTCCAAAGGGATTCCCTGCAATAGCTCCAACTTCCGCAGTAGTGGCTCGAGAGTCAGTACGTACAGAAGGGAGGAGGAGCGCATCCCTGTCGGATGGATCGCATGATATGGAACGGCTCCGAGAGGTAGCCGTTCACCTTGACCCTTGAGCAGATGTTGCTGCTGTGCATTGCAGCAATCCATCCCCTGAACACGGGTCCGAAGCCAGCCGCCTCGAGCACCGCATCCAGGTAACGATGGTCAACCCTATCGAAAGCCTTAGACTGATCCAAGTTGACCAGGGCCCCACCGAAGCCGGGTTTACACCCAACCCTCTCTATGATGTATCGCATGAGGTGGAGGTTGTCGTGTTTGTACCTGGTCGGGATTGCGCATGTCTGCGCTTCTCCCATCAGGTTTTCGACGACAAGCGCCAGCCTCTTTGCCAACACCTTGGCCAAAATCTGTAACTATGAGCAGAGTTATAGGCCGGAGATAGATAGATAGATAGATAGATAGATAGATAGATAGATAAATTTCTATTTATTTGCCACGAGGGCACAAAAGAAGGGGACAAATACACAGTGGGGGAGTTTACATAAAACGAGTAAAGAAAAAGGAATAACAATAATAATATAATAATAAAAAGTCCTCAAAAGGGAGGGGGCGTGTTCGGGATTGCACATACCCCCGAAAAATGTGCAACCCTTTTCGCAGGGGAAGCCCAGAGAGGAGGCGCTCCCCCTTTCCTCTTCACTTCTTCACCTACAGAACAATGTAGAGAGAAGGCCCATTTACACGAGCCATTCTCGCTTCTTTCACCCACCTTTCATAAAACTGTCTGGGGCCAAGCACTTCTCTCTCCATCCTGATCCTTCTTCCGAAGTGGTATCGGAAGAAGTAAACCAGGTGATGGCCGGAGAGAAAGTCACCCGACCTCAGACCTTTCAGGCGCGTCCACCACACAACCTCTTTCATCATAGCTATTACGCACAGAAAGACCGCTTCTGCTTCGTTTCTGAAGGGAGGAGGCGGCTTGATGTTCACCACAGACTCGGCGGTTAATCGAATCGGCGCCACACGCGACAGCAGTCGTTCGACGTAGCCCCACAGATCGGCAACGCCCGGGCAGTGTACCAGTGCATGCGCAACGGTTTCCTCGTCGCGCACGCATCTGGGACAGATCTTTTTCGCTGGATCCCTGCCCGGGCGCCCGTGTCTGTAGAGCTTTTCTCGAACGGGCAGAGCCCCCCGGTAACACTGCCAGGCTAGGGACCTCTGGAAGTTGTCCATGGGTCCCGGGCCGAAAGTTCTACCGAACAGGCTGGCCAGTTCGTCCTCCTCCATGCCTAGCGACTCTCCAAGGGTGTCGTCGCCCCTGCTAGCCACCAGCCCTCTATAGAATGTCGAGGTGGATTCTCCACTGACAGTCGGGTCCGCTTGCCAGATAGCCGTGAGCGCCTGGGCACACTCGGTGTGCCAGTTGCCCAGTTTTCTCGGTCTTTGCTTCACCCAGGATTGCAGCTCGGTGAGCGAGACGAGCTGTGGGAAGGCTCGCCTCACAAACGGGGCCCACACCGGCTGACCGGTGAGGAATACCTGTAGATGCCGTAGCCTCAATGCGTGCCTACGCATCAACAGCCACGGCATACCCAGCCCTCCTTTCGAAGGGTGCTGGCAGCAGATGGATCTCCTCACCATGGGAGGCCGCTTCTTCCAGAGGAAGTGGAAGAGCATGCGTTCCATGATGGTGATCTTTTCCTTGGGGCAAGGCACGACGGTCAGGCGGTAGCAGATGACGGACGCTATGTAAGCGTTCGTCACCTCCGCCCAACCTTTCAGTGATAGTTTGCACTTGGCCCACTTCTGGGTCAGCGCAAACACCCTGCTTGTCACCTCGCCCCAATTCTTCTCCACCTGGAGGTCCGGTCCGAACCAGACCCCGAGCAGCTTCACCGGGCCCTCCGTCCACCGCCCGACGACACCGTCTAACGGCATCGGTTTGCCCCTCCACGTTCCGAGTTGCAAACCGACTGACTTGTCCCGGTTCAGCCTAGCCCCCGTCAGCCTTTCGTATTCCTCCAGTAGGGTGGCGATCGCCCCGATTTCCGAGGCGTCCGCCACCATTACTGTTACGTCGTCGGCATAGGCCGAGACCGCTTTGTGCAATCCCGGTTCCAGGGGTATGCCCCGCAGCAACTCCAACTTCCGCAGCAGTGGCTCGAGAGTCAATACGTACAGAAGGGAGGAGAGGGGGCACCCCTGTCTGATGGACCGGGTGATTTGAAACGGCTCCGCGAGGTAGCCGTTTACTTTAATCCTAGAGTAGATGTTGCCACTGTGCATGGCAGAAATCCAGCCCCTGAAAACGGGTCCGAAGCCCGCCGCCGCTAGCACCGCTTCCAGGTAACCATGGTCGACCCTATCGAACGCCTTAGATTGATCCAAGTTGATCAGGGCCCCACCAAAGCCGGGTTCGTTGCCAACCCTCTCTATGATGTATCGCATGAGGTGGAGGTTGTCGTGAATGGACCTGGACGGGATAGCGCATGTCTGCGCGTCTCCCACCAAACCACCCACCACAAGCGCCAACCTCTTCGCCAACACCATGGCCAAAATCTGTAACTCTGCATTCAGCAGAGTTATGGGCCTAAAGTTACTTAAGTCGTCCCCCTTGCTCTCGTCCTTCCTCACTAGCGTGACCACGCCCTTGGTCACGGAACAGGGAATTCTCCCGTTCTGTTGCCAGTTGCAATAGACAGCCTCGAGGAGTTCGGAGAACAAGACCGGCATAGCTAAATAAAGTTCGTATGGTAGACCATCGAGACCCGGAGATTTGCGTCTGCTGCATTGGCTGAGCGCTTCCCCGATTTCAGTGGCTGTGATTGGCCTTTCGCAGCACTCCGCTTCGCCGCTCGAAAGACGCGGTAGACCGTCGAGGTATGGACCGAAGTCCACATCCCCGTCCGGCCCCCCGCCCCCTCCGAACAGTCGAGCAAAGTGCCTTTGAAAGGCCTCGCACATCCGCTCAGGCTCAAGGATCACCCGTCCATCCTGGTCTCGCAAAGACCGAATGGTGGATTTAATCCCACTCTTGGCTTCTGTCACGCGGGCCCAGCTAACAGCTTTGGTCCCCTCGTTTCCTAAAGCACGTATTTTTCTTCGGACAACGCAGCCTTCGTGCTTCGCGTCAAAGAACTGGCTCAACGCCGTTCTAGCCGCTAACACTCTGGCTACGTCTCCGCTCCTAATCGCCTCTTCTAGTTTATCTGTTAACTCCCTTTCCTTCCTATTTCTATTCGCCGCTAGTTCCTTACTGTAACCTATCGAACTTACTCTAATCTCTCTCTTTAGAGATACCCACCACCTACTGTTGACAATCGCTCCCGTCAACCGCATCTTAACTAAGCTACTAATCCGGTTCCTGTAATCTTTCTTTGCCGGCAAGGACAAGTTCATCTTCCAGTAACCGGGACCCTGTCTATGCGTTCTATCAAGGTTGACCACGCAGGTCACTAATTTGTGATCTGAATAGCCAACCATGATCAATTCTGGACAACTAAATACGTCCCTATCCTTACTCCTAACCAAAAACCTATCTAGGTACGATCTAGATTGTCCACTGCGGTTTGCCCAGGTCCAGGTTGGCGCAGTTGGACAATCTAGTCGAAATCTATCGACCAGGTCGAATCGATCGAGTAACCCCTTGAGGCTGCTACACCCCCCTCTATCGGGACATGCCCCTGCATAGTCCCAACGCGCATCTAGGATTCCATTCCAGTCCCCCACTAAAAGCAGGGAACGCGACGTTCCTAGAAAAGTCTCCAGACGCTGGAAGAAGTCGGCTCTTTCAGCCCCGAAGGGGGCATAAAGACCGACCAGTCTGAAAGCCCCGCCTTCACCGCCTCCGACGTCCAGCACCAGTATTCGAGCCCCCGGGTCCGAGTGAACAATCTGTACGTCGAGAGCCATACGTTTATCCAGCAGTACGGCAACTCCCCCCCCCCCCCCCCGCCTCCGGGTTGACAGAGAGATGCGTGCATCTCAAAGTCATCGAAGGCGGGAGCCAGCTGTCGCACGCTGCTGATCCGACTCTCGCAAACAACCATCACATCTATACTTCGTGACCTGAGTTCACTTAGTAGCTTTGCTTGCTTCCAAGCTGAGCCCAGGCCACGCGCGTTCAAACAGCCAACTCTTAATTGATCTATTTTGGTGTTGAAAGTGAAGAAAGAAAAGCACTTACCTCTCCGGGTTGTGTAATTTCCATGGCGTCAGGTGTGTTGGGTGGAGGGATGTTTTGTGGTGGTGTGGGGGTGCCCGAGTGTGGTTGGGTTGGGGTGTTTGGAGTTGTGTCGGGGTGAGGGGAGGTTATGGGGAAATCTTTCAAGAGGACGCGATTTAACGGTTTTAAACAGGGAGGGGTCACGTCCTGTCTAAATTGTTCTTTTAAGGAACGATAAAGGTCCAGAGGGACCTTTATCATTTTTAAATGGGTGAAGTTCTCTGTTGAGATAAAGTTTGGCCCTTCGGTCTGCACCAAAGGGCTATTGTTTATTAATTTAAACAGTTTTTTGTTTTCTTTATTTATATATGTGTATTGCAATGTCTTTTTTTGTGATGCTGTCAATGTTTCGGAGAGGGGAGGCGCAGATTTATTTTTGTTTGTTGAGGGTGGGGTGTTTTTTATTGGAGTTGGTGTCTGTGTGTGGGTTATTTGTGGTGTGCTGGGTGTGTGCTTTCTTTTTTTTCTTTTAACTTGTCTGAAGGCTTCTCCTCCTTCTTCTTCAGAAGTTGGGGGAAACTCTTCAGCGCTAGGTGGGAGGGACGTCGTGTCTGGTTTTTTTTTTGCGGGAGGGGTAGATTTGTTGCTGTTTTTTTTTATTATTTGTTTGGAATGCGTTTTGTGGTGGTGGTGGTGCTGTTTGTGTCGTGCTTGTGGTTGGTAATGGTGGTGATGGTGTTTGTGTTGGTGATGGTGGTGGTGATTTTTGTGTCGAGCTTGTGTTTGCTGCTGGTGGTGGTGATGTGCTTGGTGGTGTTTGTATTTTGTTTGCTGTGTGTGGTATTAGTATATTTTTGGAGGTGGGTGGTGTTGGTGTACTGTTTGTGGTGGGTGTGGGCAATAGTCCTTTTTGGGGGACACGTTTCGGGCAGTTAGCCTTAATGTGTCCCGTTTCCATGCATAAATAGCATGCTGGTCTTCTCCCCTCTACAATTATATCTATTGGGGTGAGCTCATCCAGCCAGATGCGATCCGGGATTTGTGCTATTCTTTCGGGCCTCATTTGGACTAGTAGGTCGAGGCCCATTCCCAGAAACGCATCTCCGGATGCCTTCCCCATTGACAGCACTGTGTCCTCGCCCATGTCTATGAAGCCAGCAATAGCCCACCAGAAGTCCATTGTGGGCAGCATTGTTTGTATTTTTACTCTCTGTGTTCTTCTACCCATGTAGGAGGGATAGAAGCTGTATGTTGTCGATGAGAGTGGGCTTATGGAAAGCTTCTCCGCCGTTTCCTTGTCTTTTGTTAAGACCGAAATGCTGCCATAGAGTCGGTCCTTTCGTATGAAGAGAATATTCTTCATATAGTCTTTTAGGACCAACTCTATCTCCATTTGGCTGGGCTGTGCTGGCTTTCTTGTTTCGTTTAGGATTGTTCTGAAGAGAACTGTGTTCTCTGTTCTCGTTTTCTTGAATTCTGGGGGGGAGTTAATGGAAAACATTCCATTTTCCCCCAAAACAATGTGTTTCTTTGCTTCGGCCAGTTTTTCTCTGGCGGCCGTTAGGTCAATTGGTGTGTATGTAATGGATTGTTTTGTTTTCTGGGCGAAAGTTGCCCTGTTGTTATTTGTATTATTTTCTGTTTGTTTGTTTTCCGTTTGCTCATTTTCCTTAACATTCGTTTTTTCATTTTCTTTGTTTGTTTCTTTGTCTAATTTTGTTGTAATTATTTTTTGTTCTTCAGACTTGGGGGGCGTGGCAGAGCTAATGGCAGACATGTCTGCCATCTTTTCCGCCATGCTGCCAAGAACGAAATTTTTCGGCAAAATTAGATATTTATTTTACCCCCTAAAAAGGGGGTAAATGCAAAAATGTTTCCCTAAATAACAGGGGTTAGTGTTCCAAATGTGTTGCACTGAAAAATTTATCCGGTACTTACAATAGTAAGGGTAAATCCCGATAGAATAGCGGAGCCGATGTGAAGCGTGTCTTACTCTATCAAGATAGATAGATAGATACATGTAGAGAAAGGGGAAGTGAAGGAAGAAATAATTATGGGGAAAAACAAAAAAATATAGAAAGAAAAGAAAAAAGAAAAAAAGAAAGGAAGAAAGAAAACAGAAAGAAGGAATTGAAAAAAGAACAAGAACATAGAGAGACAAATGAGTGTAATTAATTATAATTTCATCTCTACTGTAATATAATTAATTTTAGAATTTGTCTTGAATAAACAAAGAAATAAATAGACAATGAAATAAGTAAATGAATAAATAATTAAATAATGCAATTAAAACTAAAACTGAAAGAAAACTAAATAAAGTGATTAAGTTTTAATTGAATGTTTTCTAACTGAATCAATAAAATTGATTTCTTCTACACCGGCTCAAATAGAACTAGAAATGGTAGGGTGAGGAGAATATGAGGCTCAATGATATTTATGTATATTATATCCTTCTTCTTCTTCTTCTTCTTCTTCATTTCTTTATTTATTTATTTTCCTTCTTTCTTTCTTCTTTCCCTTCCTTCTTTCTTTCTTTTCCTCCTTCTACTTCTTTCTTTCTTTCTCTCTTCTTTCTTTCTTTCTTCTTTCTTTCTTCCTTTTCCTTCTTCTTTCTTTCTTCCTTTTCCTTTTTCTTTCTTCTTCTTCTTCTTCTTCTTCTTCGCCCACTTATTCCTGAAAAGGTCATGGGACAAGAGTCCTCAAACACTGCTTATAGCGAGTCTTGTCTGAAGCAACTGTCTCCAACTGATTCGGCTAGATCCCTAAACGAAACCAGGCGAGTTCATGGATGTTATTTAACCAGTGTCTAACCTTTGATCTCCTGCTGGTTGGTCTTGCCCGTAGAATTTGTCCAGCGATTCTTTTCTGGGACATGCTAACCACATGCCCATAGTTTTGGGGCTGCGATTTCTCAATTCGGAGAAGTAACAGTTCTATCTGATCTCTATCGAGTTACCTTACCCCAAAGATCCTTCGGATGAACCCATTTCGGCTGCTTGCATTTGCGATCGTATTCTTTTGGTCGTTACCCAAGATTCATGACCTTAGGTAAAGGTTCGCACGAATACCGAATTGAAGATTGTCAGTTATTCTTTTACACCTTCCTCCCTTCTTTTGATTACCGTATGCTGAAGTTGATACATTACTGCACTAGCTCCTGCAATTCTTACGCTTAATTCAACATCCTGTCTTCCATCACTCGTGAACACGATCCCCCAGATATTAGACCTTCTCCACCCGCTTCAATTGAACTCTATTCGCATGTAAAGCGCACTGCGCATACTTCTTTGAGAAACTCTTTGTTTTTGCAGCACTGATTTTTATTCCAGCCATGCAGCGCACAGCATCAAACCAATCAAGTGCAATTCTATGTAAATATTGATCTAATTGAAATGAAAGGGAAACAATTATGATAAGAAATTAGAGCGTTAGGTAAAATGCCTTGCAATATTTTGTTATAGCCCTTTATGTTCTGACAGCCTACCAAGGTCAACGATGCTTTTATTTCATTTGAGGTCGTTAAAATAAATTACCAGTTATATACTGGTGTTGATATGATCGGCTTTCTCCTCCTCGAAACTGACAAGTTTGCTAACATTACTGATTTTAAAAACTCCATTATAGTGGACTACAATCAACTCCTTTGAATCAACCTCGAAAGATTCTGAAATGTACAACAACTTCGTTGGTGCAATGAAGTCGAAAACAAACAATACATGTAAATATATATGCGTGCTCACATGATTCAATAGTACAAATTTCACAGTAATTTCTCTCTTTCTACCTATCTCTTTTTCTCTCCATCTCTCTTTCTCTCTATCTATCTTCCAACACATCTCGCTATCTCATTTGCCTCCATGAACATAAGTATATAATCAGAAGATGACGAGTAAAGCTTGTTACATTGATGAGTTGACCATTCGTTTAAGTTGATTGATGATTTCGCCATTTCCTAATGGGAAACATAATCCAAAATGGTCCACTGAAAATCACAGTAATTCTTTTTACACAGAAAGCTGAATCTAATACTCTTCTTACTGTAATTCTAATACTTTTCTTTAGATGAAACTAATCTTTTTGATGTAGTTTTCACATCTCACGCATATATTAACAGTTTATTGCCAAATAGAAAGAATACAGTCATTATTATATACACATGTACATAAATAACGACGAAATATTTTTTATACCGTCTGCAAAAAGGTTAGGATAAATTGCCTGAGTTGCCTTGATCAAAGGTAACCACTAATTATTTTAGTAGCTATTTTCTTTTAATTAAGAATTGTGCTAGTTATATTCAGTTAGTTAACTAACTGATGTGTATAGAAATAGATATCGCGTCTATAAACAAAACGCTATGTTACTCATTATTTCTCAATAACTATTCAATAACCAAGATTCATTACTCAATATGAATGACTCTATACTTATTATCTCAATACTTATTGAATTCCTTAATTTAATACACTTAGACCTTTATATATATATAACTGTTTCTACTTTTGGCACAAGGCCAGCAATTATCCCACTGTATTACTGGTACTTTATTCTATCGACCCCGTAAGGATGAAAGGCAAAGTTAATCTCGGCGGGATTTGAACTCAGATCATAACGGGGCGTAACTCTATGCTTCAAAGCATGGCGTCTGACTCGCTACTGAAACTGCCAATCCGCCTATATATAATAACAATAAGTATGACACCAGGAAAAACACCTATGTATATATATATGTGTGTGTGTGTTAGTGTGTGTGTGTTTGTGTGCGTGTGTGTGTGTGGGGGGATAATTATAGTGACGTATTCCACTATTATTTTTGGTAAAGTGAGAGAAGCTCTATGCACACTAAAATCCTCAGCTCAAAAGGAGTTTAAATCAACG
>OZ024741.1:353602045-353647045 GCA_964016885.1 Eledone cirrhosa
ATGAGGTGGAGGTTGTCGTGGATGGATCTGTCGGGAATGGCACATGTCTGTGCCTCTCCCACCAGACCACCAACGACAAGCGCCAACCTCTTTGCTAGCACCTTGGCCAAAATCTTGAACTCTGTGTTTAGCAGAGTTATGGGCCTAAAATTATCTATGTTATCCCCCTTGTTCGGATCCTTTCTCAGCAGCGCCACCGCTCCTCGGCTCACAGAGCTGGGAATTCTCCCGTTCTGTTGCCAGTTGCAGTAGACGTCCGCCAAGAGGCCTCCGAACAAGTTTGGCATTTGTACGTAAAGTTCATAGGGCAGACCATCCAAACCAGGCGATTTACCCCTTGTGCAACTAGTCATTGCATCCCGTACTTCAGCGGTTGTTATCGGCTTTTCGCAACACTCCGCCTCAGTGGCCGAAAGCCGCGGCAGTCCGTCGAGGTAGACACTAAAGTCCATTCCTCGATGCGGCCCGCCACTGCCCCCGAACAGTTGAGCGAAGTGTCGCTGAAAAGCTTCACACATTTTCCCGGGATCGAGTAGCATGTGCCCGTCGTGGTCCACCAAAGACCGGATCGTGGCTTTGTTGCCACGACGCGCCTCCGCCACTCGGGCCCATTGAACGGCTTTCGTCCCCTCGTGTCTGAGAGCACGCACCCTAGCTCTGACAACGCAGCCTTCGTGCTTTGCATTGAAGAATTGGTCAAGGGCCAATTTCGCCGCAAGTACGTCGGTCGCGATGCCTTTGCTAAGCGCCTCATCTAATTTTCTAACTAATTCTCCCTCTGCTCTATTTTTCTCTATTGCTAAAGTCTTACTAAACCTAATGGACTCTATTCTAATTGCTCTTTTCAGAGCAAACCACCACTTGTTGTTGACGATGGCCCCCGTCAACGCCCGCTTAACTAGTTCGCTAATCCGGTTTCTGTAGGCCTTGCGCGCTGGTAAGGACGCGTTTAACTTCCAGTAGCCGGGTCCTCGTCTATGAAGCCTATCTAAGTCAAGCACACAGATCACGAATTTGTGGTCCGTGTAGCTGACTATCTTGAATTGTGGACAGCCTATGCTAGACCTATCTATTTCCCTACAAAATACTCTATCTAGATATGATCTGGATGACCCTATGCGATTTGTCCAAGTCCACATTGGTACATTCGGGAAATCCATTCGGTACCTGTCAGACAGTTCAAAACGTCTGAGCAGGTTGGTGAGACTCTTGCACCCTCCTTCCCTATCCACTAATCCCACACAATCCCAGCGTGCATCTAAGATCCCGTTCCAGTCGCCCACTAACACTAAAGAGCGGGACGTTCCAAGAAAGGTCTCCAGACGCCGGAAGAAATCAGGCCGCCCTGCTCCTGTCGGGGCATAGACGGCCACTAACCTGAAAGCTTGCCCGTCTCCGCTGGTCACGTCCAGCACCACCAACTTACCTTCTGGGTCCAGGAAGATGGCCCGTATGGCAAGATCCAAACCTCTCCGAAAAAGCACAGCAACTCCTCCCCCCGATCCCGGACGGCTGGGAGATGCGTACACATCGTAGCCGCCGAAGATCGGTGCGAAAGCCTGTGCTTCGGAGATTCTGGTCTCGCTGATGGCCACTACATCTATGTTTAGTGACCTGAGGTCGTTGAGCAGGTGGCCCTGCTTCCATGACGACCCCAAGCCACGCGCATTTATGCTGCCTATTCTGAGTGAGGTCATGTTGAAAAGTAGTGGAAAAGATGGGAAAGACCACTGACTTTACTTCTCGTAGGGGAAGGACGGCTTTTCCATCCTTTTCACTGCTTGTGGCCTCCTCAGGAAGGATGTCCTTATAAATCCTCCTGGAGAGTGCTTGTCGGAAGTCTCCGATGTCTTTGGGGAATTTTTGTTTTAGTGTCATGTACGTTTTCTGTGTGATGCGAGTGATTTGTATGTGTGGAGGTGGTGTGAATTTTGGGGTTGTTGTGTAGTCTTTTTCTGTGATGCTGGTGTTGTGTTGGATATAGTGTAATAATTGCTTGTTGTTCAAATTTAATGCTGTGTAGTGTGTATCGTTTTGGTTGTTTTGTTTTGTTTGCGTTTGTTGTGGGTTTGTTTCTGTTTCGCATTTTGGTGACTTTTGTGGTGTAGGTGATGGTGGTGCTGGGGATAATGATGGTGATGGTGTTGGTGTTTGGGTTGATGGGGTTGGTGATGCTGGTGTGGATGGTGGCATATCTGTCCTAACTTTTTTGTTTCTTAGTTTATTTGTTTCCCTCTGTATTTTGTTTTTGGAGGGGGAAGGAAGAGAATTTTTTCTTTTTTGGTTTCTTTTTTTTTTTCCGGATATCGTTTCCCACTCCTCGTCGTCACAATCTGTCTCCAGTTGTGATAGGCCGGGGAGTGGAAAATCCTCCACAGTCGTTAGTTTTGGTTGTGGTGTGGTGGATGGTGTAGGCGCTGGTGCTAGTTCTGAAGCGTTGGGTGGTGGTGGTGTTGGTTTTGCTGGTGGTGGTAGTGGTGTTGGTTTTGCTACTGTTGCTGGGGTTGTTGCTGTTATAGTTGCTTCTGTTGTTGCTGCTACAGTTGTTGCTGCCATCTCTGCTACTGGTGGTGTTGATGGTTGTGTCACTGGGGTGGGTAGGAGAGGTGGCCTCAACCTTTTAGCCTGAGGGCAGAAAGCCCTTAGGTGGGTTCCTTCACCACAAACGACACACCTAGGTCTTCTGCCCTCGACAATTACCGTGAGGTGGCTGCCGTCAGTGAGGTCTATTACCTCTGGGATCTCCTCAATGCTTTTTTGGTCCGCTTGGATCAGGAGCTCCATCCCAGATCCGGACCAGTTTTCCTGCTTTTCTTTTGCTACTGCTATTATTTTCGTGTTGGCTTCGATGCCGGCGAGGACAGCCGCTATTAGCCAGGGAATTTCGATGGCCGGTGGAACGTGGGTCACCCTGATCTTTACGAGTCTCTGGCCACAATAGCTTGGGACGAGTGTGAAGTCGTCACTTTTTAATGGGGCCATGGAGTGTTCTCTAGCCTCCTCTGGTGTTTCAAAGAACACATCCACGGTTCCATACTTTTGCCCACGTCTGATGTGGTTTTTTCTTGCCCACACATGTCCCAAAGCTTTTTGGATTTGGGACTCGGATGCCCGTTCCACTCGGCGCGATTTTACATTTATTGTTCTATACAACACGGTGCATAGGCGCCGATGCTCCATTTTATTAGGTGGGGGGGGGGCTGACCCTGTACCCATCTTTCTTTACCATTTGTTTGGCATTTTCTAAATCCTCTTGAGTTACCGTGAACGCTTCGAATTGTTTTGCTACGATGGCGAAACTGAGGGTCGGTTTTATAATGTCATTGTTGTTGTTGTTGCTATCGTTATTTGTGTTAATCTTAATTTTAGTTTCAGTTGTGGTGGTGGTGACGTCAGTCGTCTTTGGTGGGGAAGAGTCCATTTTGCTTGATTTCATTTCGACATCACGAGTTAATTTATTTTTTTCTTCTTTTGTTTCTGTTGTCGCGGTGGTGGTGGGGGTGGTGGTGGGGGTGGTGGTTGTCGCGGTGGTGGTGGTGGTGGTGGTGGTGGAGGCTTTAACACCTGCAGTCATTGGTAATGGCGGGAAATGAATGTCTGCCTGAGACAAATTTAAAATATTGCTACTGCTTATATTTTTTTTTGTGTTGGCAAACGTAGTAACATTTACAATGGTGGTGTCGGTGTGAGGTGTTATTTTGTGAGGAAGGCTTTCAGCTGCTTCGTGCAGAGGGGAATTAGCCATTTTTTTTCAAAGAAATGTTTGGATAATAATAAAAGTTAAAATTTTGGGCACAAGGCCCCAATCTTTTTGGGTGTCCTTTTCGGAAAACAATGTATGTGTGCTTATAAACAGTTAACAATAAAATTTTCCATAAATGACAATTTTTAACAAACGGAAATAACAAACCTTTGCGGAGCTCACGATGATACGATATACTACGTAGGTCGCCAATAATAATAATAATAATAATAATAATAATAATAATAATAATAATAATAATAATAATAATAATAATAAGGTGCCAGAGTGGTTGACAAAAGGTACCACAGTTCTGATAATGAAAGACCGAATCAAGGGTAATGATGTTACCAACTATAGACCTATCACATGTCTGTCCGTAATGTGGAAACTGTTGACGAGCATTGTGTCTGAGGAAATCTACCAAATCTACAAAGGACCAGTTACTTATTGATAAGATGGTAATGGGGAATTGCAGGAGGAGACACACTGATCTTGCCATGGGATGGATAGACTACAGAAAGGCATTTGACATGGTGCCTCATTCTTGGATCACCAAAAGCCTGGAGATCTTCAGGGTGGCAGATAACATCAGACAGTTGCTGGGCAGGAGTATGGGATCCTGGGAGACAGAGTTGACATCAACTGGAGTATCCTTGGGAAGCGTGAAGATCAAGAGAGGTATCTTCCAGGGAGATAGCCTGTCCCCTCTGTTGTTTGTCCTTGCCCTGATGCCCTTGACCATTATGCTGCGAAAAGTGAGAGTAGGATACAAGTTGGGAAAGGGAGAGCTTACCATCAATCACCTTCTCTTCATGGACGATTTTAAGCTCTTCGGGAAAAGTGAGAAGGAGTTGGATGTGCTTGTTGACACTGTCCGTATTTTCAGCAGTGATATATGTATGCAGTTTGGTATTAGTAAATGTGGAGTCATTGTGATGAGGAGGGGTAGGTTGAGCAGAAGTAACGGGATCCAGATACCAACAGGTGAGATGATAAAGGAAATTGACTCTGGGGAAGGATACAAGTATTTGGGCGTTCTGGAGGCTGATGGCATAAAGAACAAAAAAATGAAGGAATTGTTAAGAACTGAATACATTCGGAGAGTAAGGAGCGTATTGAAGTCACATCTGAACAGCAGAAATGCCATAAGCGCAGTAAATTCCCGAGCTGTGTCTATTATTAGGTACGGTGCGGGAATTCTGAGATGGAATGTTGCTGAACAAAAAGAAATGGATAGGAAGACTAGGAAGCTATTGACTATCTACAACATGTCCCACAAGAGGAGTGATGTCGATAGACTCTACCTAAGGAGATCTGAGGGTGGAAGAGGTCTTATCAGCATAGAGGACTGTGTTCAGATGGAGAAAAACAACCTATACAAATACGTGACCTATAGTAAGGAGCCAATCCTCAGAACTGTACTGAAGGAGGGGACAGTAGGCCAGGGGATGTCCAAGGAGGAAATAACATCAAGGAGGAAGAGCAGCCTTAAGGGCAAATCCCTTCATAGTACCTTCTTTGAGAAAACTGAATTTAGAGATCCACAGACATGGAACTGGTTGAGAAGAGGAGACCTCAAAAAGGCTACAGAAGGAATGCTAATGGCTGCGCAGGAGCAGGCCCTCAAAACGAAGTGGTTGAAGCACCATATTTACAAGGAGGAGGCTAGCCCACTGTGCAGGATCTGTGGAGAGAGAGAGGAGACTGTGGCTCACATTGTGTCCGAGTGTAAACACCTAGCTCAGACCCACTATAAGGGCTGGAGACACGATGTGATGGGCAGGGTGATCCACTGGCACCTGTGCAAAGTAAACAATTTACCACATTCTGAGAAATGGTATGAGCATAGGCCAGAGGCGGTGATGGAGAACAATCAGGTGAAGGTGCTGTGGGATTTTAGGATACAGACGTACAAAAAACTGGAACACAATAGACCTGACCTGGTGGTTGTGGACAAAGAAAAAAGATCGTGTCTGATTGTGGATGTGGCCTGCCCTTTCGACACGAGAGTGCAAGAGAAGGAGAGGGAGAAAATTAACCGATACCAGGACCTAAAGTGGGAGGTGAAAAGGATTTGGAACTGCCATGAAGTCAAAGTGATCCCGATTGTCATAGGCGCACTGGGGACTATCTCCAAAAGTTTCCAGGGATGGTTAAAGAAAATCGGCCCCTTCACGCTTTTTGGAACGCTTCAAAAGGCATGCTTGCTTGGAACAGCAAGAACCCTCCGATACGTCCTGAATATCTGAGGCTGCAGGTAGTGGCATGATATTCATTCCAACGGACTTTCCAGTTAACCAACATCAATGACTGAGATTCAAGGAATAACAACAATAATAATAATAATAATAATAATAATAATAATAATAATAATAATAATAATAATAATAATAATAATAATAATAATAATAAAGTAGGAGGTGAAAAGGATTTGGAACTGCCATGAAGTCAAAGTGATCCCGATTGTCATAGGCGCACTGGGGACTATCTCCAAAGGTTTCCAGGGATGCTTAAAGAAAATCGGCCCCTTCACGCTTTTTGGAACGCTTCAAAAGGCATGCTTGCTTGGAACAGCAAGAACCCTCCGATACGTCCTGAATATCTGAGGCTGCAGGTAGTGGCTTGATATTAAATCCAACGGACTTTCCAGTTAACCAACATCAATGACTGAGATTCAAGGAATAATAATAATAATAATAATAATAATAATAATAATAATAATAACAAACTAAACATTACTGATTTAAATCATCTCTATTATGCATCGGCTAAAGTCACCACTCACTTATGTGGAGTGAAGATGAAAAAACAAAGGAATTCCCACAAGAAATCTACTTGGCAAGAGAACATCAATCGCCAAATAAACCTTCTCCGATCTGACATAGAAATTTTAACAAACTATAAAGTAGGTGAACATGTTAAACAAACTAAACTTAGAAAATTGAAAAGAAAGTACAGTATAAAATCAACAAGTGACATAGACATGCTGATAGAAATAATCAAGCAAAAAGTGTCGGCCAAAGCTGCTCGTATAAGGCGCTTTGAAAAACGATTAGGATTCTATAAGGACAATAATATGTTCAAAAACAACCAAAGAAACTTCTACAGAAAAATTGGTAAATCAACAATAACTGCTAAATCAATACCACCCAAGGAGGAAGTGCAAGAATTCTGGGAAAAGATCTGGCCGAAGAAAAAGTTCATAACATACATGCCCCATGGATAGACAGCCAAATGAAAGATACAGTTCACCTTGAGGAACAAACATGGGAAAATATAACAGTTGAACAGTTGCGCTTGGCTCTAAGAAAAACCAGCAAATGGAAATCCCCAGGAAAAGACAAAATACAAAATTTTTGGATAAATGCCTTCACAGAGTCTCATGAGCTGTTAGCCCAACTTTACAATGAAATAGTTAAGGAGCCAGAAAAGATACCTTCATGGCTAGTTAACGGCATTACATTCCTGCTTCCGAAGAATGATGAGACAAACAATCCCCAAAATTACAGACCGATAACTTGCTTGACCACAATGTATAACATTTTAACATCAGTCCTAACTGAATACACATATGACCACCTGATAACAAATGACCCATTTCCCATTGAGCAGAAAGGGTGTAAACGAGGCTCATATGGCTGTAAGGATCAGCTTCTGGTTAACAAAATGATACTGGAAGATTGTCATAATAGACACAAAAATCTATCGATTGCTTGGATAGATTATAAAAAAGCATTCGATACTTTGCCACACAGTTGGATTGAAAAATGTTTAGAGATTTTCAAAATATCCCCCGTTGTCAGGAGGTTTTTGTCATTCAGTATGAAGACATGGAAAACGACACTCCTTTTGAATAGTGAAACAAAATCACTGGAAGCTGGAGAAGTTAATATTAATTGTGGAATTTTTCAGGGTGACTCTTTATCACCGCTTTTATTCTGCATCGCACTTATACCATTAAGTAAAATGCTCAATAAAACAAAACATGGATATAAAGTCTATGACAAAACCATTAATCACCTGTTCTACATGGATGACCTGAAACTATTTGCAAAAAAATGATGAACAATTGCAAGGGCTATTATCCACTGTGAAGCAGTTCAGTGATGACATTAAAATGGTGTTTGGACTAGATAAATGCGCCAAAGCAACGTTCACCAGAGGAAAGCTGCTGAAGCGTTCAGACATTAATCTTGATCGGGGGAACGTGATAAGAGAACTTGATCAAGAAAAAACTTACAAATATCTAGGTGTTTGTGAAGGAGACGGAATCAAGCACTCTACAATGAGGGAAAGGATAAGGAAGGAATGTTACCGCAGAGTAAGAGCAATCTTAAGAACGGAATTGAATGCAAGGAATAGGATCGATGCCATAAACACGCTTGCCATACCAGTAGTAACCTACAGTTACAATGTCATCAACTGGTCAAGCACAGAGATCCGTAGGCTCGATACAAAAATTCGAAAATTCTTAACCATGCACAGAATGTATCACCCTAAGGCAGATATAGATAGAATATATCTCCCTAGGAAAGAAGGAGGACGTGGGTTAATCCAGTTAGACATTGCGTTGAAAACTGCAACAATTGGATTATCTACATATCTAAGGGAATCACATGATTGGATGATCAAACTCGTTTTGAAACACGAAAGCATCAAAAGATCATATTCCATTACAAAAGATGCACAAAGATACAGTAATGGACTACAAATTTCAGAAGTCCCATTTACTGCTGAAATGGAAAACACAGAAAAAGCAAAGCAGGTAAAAGTAACTGCAAAGAAAGAACTGCTACAGAAAATGGCTAAGAAATGGCAAGAAAAGCCTCTGTATGGAAAATACCAAGAGCGATCTAACAATCCTGATGTTGACAAAACTTTAACCCATCAGTGGTTGGCATCCTCTGGACTGAAATCAGAGACTGAAGGACTGATTATACCGGCACAAGATCAGTGTCTGCCAACAAAAAATTACCAAGCCAACATAATAAAAAATGGGTGCAGCCCATTATGCCGTGTATGCAAAAAACAACCAGAGACCATTGACCATATAATTTCAATGTGCAGTCCTATAGCTCCAACCGAATACCTAAACAGGCATGACAGAGCTGCACAATACATACATTGGATAATGTGTAAGCATTTTGACCTGCCCCATCAAAAGAATTGGTGGGAGCATCAACCACCTCCCATACTTGAAAAAGATCACATCTCAATCTTGTGGAACTTTAGCATCCAAACAGACCGAAAAATAGATGCAAACAGACCTGATATAATATTGAAAGACTTTCAAAAGAGGGTATGCCTGCTAATTGATATGTCTGTTCCAATAGACAAGAATGTATCTATAAAAACATTTGAAAAATTGAGCTGGAGATAGAAATTGGAAAAATATGGAAATTGAGAACTAAAACAATACCAGTGGTTGTAGGCGCTCTGGGAATGATACCTAAGGGGTCTAATGATTACTTATCGCAAATCCCAGGAAACCCGCGTATAGGAGAAATACAAAAGATAGTACTAATGGGAACTGCCCATATACTAAGGAAGATTCTGTCAATATAAGTACATCACAAGTCTAAACACTAAAGATGCATGTGTGAATATGTATGTTCTTTCTTGAACATGGCGGACCTTGGTGTCTCTTGAGGTCACTGGTTGTGACTTGGTGATAACTCGTATGAACATAAAGCAAGATAAATGTAACTGTAATAATAATAATAATAATAATAAGGGAAGAAGACGCACGTGGTGGATAGAAGGTCATGAAATCGCTCCCGTAAGTTTTTGATTTTTAACATATCTAAATCAATTGTGAAATAACAATTCTTAGTACAAATGATACATAAAGCACCAGACTCAAGTCTCAGAAAATTCGGATCCATAATATCCTGTTATATCGCTCAAATATTTAATTTTGTATTATACATTTTATAGTCAAAAAAGAAAATGGTTATAAATGGAAGAAAACCCCCTCTGTCTACACTATATAGAACAGCCAATAACAGCAATTTCACCAACACCACAAACTAGATATACCACCTATCCCATCACCCCTCTGTGTACACTAAATACAACAGCCAGATAACGGCAATTTCACCACCACCACCAATCCCAGCATAATAATAATAATTACTATTATTATTGTCTCAAGTTTTCACAAAATGTTTAATTCCAATATTAAGTGAATATGTCAACACATATATTAAACATACGCGACAAACGCATAGATACACAGATCAAACAAAACTACAGTCTATTCAACAAAACTCAGTAACGACAACGCCATCACTATAGTCACCGACGCCACCACTCCATACATCATTGCTACCACTATCCCATCACCGCCGCCACCACTCCTTCATTGCTACCACCACTATTCCCCCATTACCTTCTGTTAACTTAAGAAAGGGGAAGGTGGCGGTATCACTAGACAAGGGAGAGGCTAGCAAAAGATATAAATAGATTGACTTAGTGACCCGGCCACCGGCCAAACGTCAACGAAAATGGCACTGCTGGCTCCCCCCTTCCCCACCAACAATAGGAAAAGCCCCAGCACCACCACCGACATAGCCAACAACAATAACAGGCAACTTCAGCAAAAAGTATATTATATTATTAATAATTTCATTCTTAAGCCACGCAATGCTCACATTAAGGAACCACTCATGATAATAACAATTTAAAAAAAACAACAAAAAAGAAAACCCCGTGACCAAGAAATACCGGGATGGCGGCCTACGGGGAATAGCCGTGTCTCTAGGGGAGGACGACCCCTCTAGTCTTGGTTGACACTCGTCCTAGAAGTGGTAACACGAAATGATTACCCCTTGGCGGATAAGGATAAAACGCGACAAAATAAAGTAAATGTCTAATGATAAAATCTCATACCGGATCGGCCGTCACCCGGGTAAAAAAGGGCCGCGTCCCTCAGAGAGGAACCAGACTGGGGTCGAAAAATCAGCTAATGGTTCAAACCTTCCCATCACTTCGGAGCTGGAGACCTCCCATAACCGGAATACTCCTACTGTTGGCCCTCCATGCTCACCACCAAGAAATCAAAAGAAAAAGAGAGAAAAATGGTCAAGGGAAGATAATAAAGAAGTCCTTGAGGCTTTCTACACTGCCATGTACTACCCATCAAATACATCGAATACAGAACAGACATATATCAACTGGAAAAAGAAACATCCCGAAAACAGAGGCTATATTGACAGTAACAAACTAGCCAATATACGAAGAAATATTGTAACTGATATAGACATTGATCAGATCAAGCTATTAGCACAAAGTCAGCGAAGGGAAAATGAAACATGTGTCAGTGGAAATGAGGTAAATTGTAACACTTCGAATCCCAGGGTTGGGGCGGAATCACTGACAACAGAATAAATTAAAGAAAGGATCGAAAAAGTGGAGGGAGTGCATGCTCAAGATGAAACTCAAAATGGAAACAATGAGATCGTAAATGATAAAGAAATGAATGAGAATGAACTTGCCAACTTGAAGGATGAAATTATGATCGAATGGATGAAAATGAAAGAATCTGACATGGGGGAACGAGACACCCTCCCTAAGATCCAGAACTCCAAACAGAACCACAAGACTAACATAATTCTCAAAAACATTATCATCACAAACAAACTAAACATTACTGATTTAAATCATCTCTATTATGCATCAGCTAAAGTCACCACTCACTTATGTGGAGTGAAGATGAAAAAACAAAGGAATTCCCACAAGAAATCTACTTGGCAAGAGAACATCAATCGCCAAATAAACCTTCTCCGATCTGACATAGAAATTTTAACAAACTATAAAGTAGGTGAACATGTTAAACAAACTAAACTTAGAAAATTGAAAAGAAAGTACAGTATAAAATCAACAAGTGACATAGACATGCTGATAGAAATAATCAAGCAAAAAGTGTCGGCCAAAGCTGCTCGGATAAGGCGCTTTGAAAAACGATTAGGATTCTATAAGGACAATAATATGTTCAAAAACAACCAAAGAAACTTCTACAGAAAAATTGGTAAATCAACAAACTGCTAAATCAATACCACCCAAGGAGGAAGTGCAAGAATTCTGGGAAAAGATCTGGGCCGAAGAAAAAGTTCATAATATACATGCCCCATGGATAGACAGACAAATGAAAGATACAGCTCACCTTGAGGAACAAATATGGGAAAGTATAACAGTTGAACAGTTGCGTTTGGCTCTAAGAAAAACCAGCAAATGGAAATCCCCAGGAAAAGACAAAATACAAAATTTTTGGATAAATGCCTTTACAGAGTCTCATGAGCTGTTAGCCCAACTTTACAATGAAATAGTTAAGGAGCCAGAAAAGATACCTTCATGGCTAGTTAACGGCATTACATTCCTGCTTCCGAAGAATGATGAGACAAACAATCCCCAAAATTACAGACCGATAACTTGCTTGACCACAATGTATAACATTTTAACATCAGTCCTAACTGAATACACATATGACCACCTGATAACAAATGATCCATTTCCCATTGAGCAGAAAGGGTGTAAACGAGGCTCATATGGCTGTAAGGATCAGCTTCTGGTTAACAAAATGATACTGGAAGATTGTCATAATAGACACAAAAATCTATCGATTGCTTGGATAGATTATAAAAAAGCATTCGATACTTTGCCACACAGTTGGATTGAAAAATGTTTAGAGATTTTCAAAATATCCCCCGTTGTCAGGAGGTTTTTGTCATTCAGTATGAAGACATGGAAAACGACACTCCTTTTGAATAGTGAAACAAAATCACTGGAAGCTGGAGAAGTTAATATTAATTGTGGAATTTTTCAGGGTGACTCTTTATCACCGCTTTTATTCTGCATCGCACTTATACCATTAAGTAAAATGCTCAATAAAACAAAACATGGATATAAAGTCTATGACAAAACCATTAATCACCTGTTCTACATGGATGACCTGAAACTATTTGCAAAAAAATGATGAACAATTGCAAGGGCTATTATCCACTGTGAAGCAGTTCAGTGATGACATTAAAATGGAGTTTGGACTAGATAAATGCGCCAAAGCAACGTTCACCAGAGGAAAGCTGCTGAAGAGTTCAGACATTAATCTTGATCGGGGGAACGTGATAAGAGAACTTGATCAAGAAAAAACTTACAAATATCTAGGTGTTTGTGAAGGAGACGGAATCAAGCACTCTACAATGAGGGAAAGGATAAGGAAGGAATGTTACCGCAGAGTAAGAGCAATCTTAAGAACGGAATTGAATGCAAGGAATAGGATCGATGCCATAAACACGCTTGCCATACCAGTAGTAACCTACAGTTACAATGTCATCAACTGGTCAAGCACAGAGATCCGTAGGCTCGATACAAAAATTCGAAAATTCTTAACCATGCACAGAATGCATCACCCTAAGGCAGATATAGATAGAATATATCTCCCTAGGAAAGAAGGAGGACGTGGGTTAATCCAGTTAGACATTGCGTTGAAAACTGCAACAATTGGATTATCTACATATCTAAGGGAATCACATGATTGGATGATCAAACTCGTTTTGAAACACGAAAGCATCAAAAGATCATATTCCATTACAAAAGATGCACAAAGATACAGTAATGGACTACAAATTTCAGAAGTCCCATTTACTGCTGAAATGGAAAACACAGAAAAAGCAAAGCAGGTAAAAGTAACTGCAAAGAAAGAACTGCTACAGAAAATGGCTAAGAAATGGCAAGAAAAGCCTCTGTATGGAAAATACCAAGAGCGATCTAACAATCCTGATGTTGACAAAACTTTAACCCATCAGTGGTTGGCATCCTCTGGACTGAAATTAGAGACTGAAGGACTGATTATACCGGCACAAGATCAGTGTCTGCCAACAAAAAATTACCAAGCCAACATAATAAAAAATGGGTGCAGCCCATTATGCCGTGTATGCAAAAAACAACCAGAGACCATTGACCATATAATTTCAATGTGCAGTCCTATAGCTCCAACCGAATACCTAAACAGGCATGACAGAGCTGCACAATACATACATTGGATAATGTGTAAGCATTTTGACCTGCCCCATCAAAAGAATTGGTGGGAGCATCAACCACCTCCCATACTTGAAAAAGATCACATCTCAATCTTGTGGAACTTTAGCATCCAAACAGACCGAAAAATAGATGCAAACAGACCTGATATAATATTGAAAGACTTTCAAAAGAGGGTATGCCTGCTAATTGATATGTCTGTTCCAATAGACAAGAATGTATCTATAAAAACATTTGAAAAATTGAGCTGGAGATAGAAATTGGAAAAATATGGAAATTGAGAACTAAAACAATACCAGTGGTTGTAGGCGCTCTGGGAATGATACCTAAGGGGTCTAATGATTACTTATCGCAAATCCCAGGAAACCCGCGTATAGGAGAAATACAAAAGATAGTACTAATGGGAACTGCCCATATACTAAGGAAGATTCTGTCAATATAAGTACATCACAAGTCTAAACACTAAAGATGCATGTGTGAATATGTATGTTCTTTCTTGAACATGGCGGACCTTGGTGTCTCTTGAGGTCACTGGTTGTGACTTGGTGATAACTCGTATGAACATAAAGCAAGATAAATGTAACTGTAATAATAATAATAATAATAATAAGGGAAGAAGACGCACGTGGTGGATAGAAGGTCATGAAATCGCTCCCGTAAGTTTTTGATTTTTAACATATTTAAATCAATTGTGAAATAACAATTCTTAGTACAAATGATACATAAAGCACCAGACTCAAGTCTCAGAAAATTCGGATCCATAATATCCTGTTATATCGCTCAAATATTTAATTTTGTATTATACATTTTATAGTCAAAAAAGAAAATGGTTATAAATGGAAGAAAACCCCCTCTGTCTACACTATATAGAACAGCCAATAACAGCAATTTCACCAACACCACAAACTAGATATACCACCTATCCCATCACCCCTCTGTGTACACTAAATACAACAGCCAGATAACGGCAATTTCACCACCACCACCAATCCCAGCATAATAATAATAATTACTATTATTATTGTCTCAAGTTTTCACAAAATGTTTAATTCCAATATTAAGTGAATATGTCAACACATATATTAAACATACGCGACAAACGCATAGATACACAGATCAAACAAAACTACAGTCTATTCAACAAAACTCAGTAACGACAACGCCATCACTATAGTCACCGACGCCACCACTCCATACATCATTGCTACCACTATCCCATCACCGCCGCCACCACTCCTTCATTGCTACCACCACTATTCCCCATTACCTTCTGTTAACTTAAGAAAGGGGAAGGTGGCGGTATCACTAGACAAGGGAGAGGCTAGCAAAAGATATAAATAGATTGACTTAGTGACCCGGCCACCGGCCAAACGTCAACGAAAATGGCACTGCTGGCTCCCCCCTTCCCCACCAACAATAGGAAAAGCCCCAGCACCACCACCGACATAGCCAACAACAATAACAGGCAACTTCAGCAAAAAGTATATTATATTATTAATAATTTCATTCTTAAGCCACGCAATGCTCACATTAAGGAACCACTCATGATAATAACAATTTAAAAAAAACAACAAAAAAGAAAACCCCGTGACCAAGAAATACCGGGATGGCGGCCTACGGGGAATAGCCGTGTCTCTAGGGGAGGACGACCCCTCTAGTCTTGGTTGACACTCGTCCTAGAAGTGGTAACACGAAATGATTACCCCTTGGCGGATAAGGATAAAACGCGACAAAATAAAGTAAATGTCTAATGATAAAATCTCATACCGGATCGGCCGTCACCCGGGTAAAAAAGGGCCGCGTCCCTCAGAGAGGAACCAGACTGGGGTCGAAAAATCAGCTAATGGTTCAAACCTTCCCATCACTTCGGAGCTGGAGACCTCCCATAACCGGAATACTCCTACTGTTGGCCCTCCATGCTCACCACCAAGAAATCAAAAGAAAAAGAGAGAAAAATGGTCAAGGGAAGATAATAAAGAAGTCCTTGAGGCTTTCTACACTGCCATGTACTACCCATCAAATACATCGAATACAGAACAGACATATATCAACTGGAAAAAGAAACATCCCGAAAACAGAGGCTATATTGACAGTAACAAACTAGCCAATATACGAAGAAATATTGTAACTGATATAGACATTGATCAGATCAAGCTATTAGCACAAAGTCAGCGAAGGGAAAATGAAACATGTGTCAGTGGAAATGAGGTAAATTGTAACACTTCGAATCCCAGGGTTGGGGCGGAATCACTGACAACAGAATAAATTAAAGAAAGGATCGAAAAAGTGGAGGGAGTGCATGCTCAAGATGAAACTCAAAATGGAAACAATGAGATCGTAAATGATAAAGAAATGAATGAGAATGAACTTGCCAACTTGAAGGATGAAATTATGATCGAATGGATGAAAATGAAAGAATCTGACATGGGGGAACGAGACACCCTCCCTAAGATCCAGAACTCCAAACAGAACCACAAGACTAACATAATTCTCAAAAACATTATCATCACAAACAAACTAAACATTACTGATTTAAATCATCTCTATTATGCATCAGCTAAAGTCACCACTCACTTATGTGGAGTGAAGATGAAAAAACAAAGGAATTCCCACAAGAAATCTACTTGGCAAGAGAACATCAATCGCCAAATAAACCTTCTCCGATCTGACATAGAAATTTTAACAAACTATAAAGTAGGTGAACATGTTAAACAAACTAAACTTAGAAAATTGAAAAGAAAGTACAGTATAAAATCAACAAGTGACATAGACATGCTGATAGAAATAATCAAGCAAAAAGTGTCGGCCAAAGCTGCTCGGATAAGGCGCTTTGAAAAACGATCTAGATTCTATAAGGACAATAATATGTTCAAAAACAACCAAAGAAACTTCTACAGAAAAATTGGTAAATCAACAAACTGCTAAATCAATACCACCCAAGGAGGAAGTGCAAGAATTCTGGGAAAAGATCTGGGCCGAAGAAAAAGTTCATAATATACATGCCCCATGGATAGACAGACAAATGAAAGATACAGCTCACCTTGAGGAACAAATATGGGAAAGTATAACAGTTGAACAGTTGCGTTTGGCTCTAAGAAAAACCAGCAAATGGAAATCCCCAGGAAAAGACAAAATACAAAATTTTTGGATAAATGCCTTTACAGAGTCTCATGAGCTGTTAGCCCAACTTTACAATGAAATAGTTAAGGAGCCAGAAAAGATACCTTCATGGCTAGTTAACGGCATTACATTCCTGCTTCCGAAGAATGATGAGACAAACAATCCCCAAAATTACAGACCGATAACTTGCTTGACCACAATGTATAACATTTTAACATCAGTCCTAACTGAATACACATATGACCACCTGATAACAAATGACCCATTTCCCATTGAGCAGAAAGGGTGTAAACGAGGCTCATATGGCTGTAAGGATCAGCTTCTGGTTAACAAAATGATACTGGAAGATTGTCATAATAGACACAAAAATCTATCGATTGCTTGGATAGATTATAAAAAAGCATTCGATACTTTGCCACACAGTTGGATTGAAAAATGTTTAGAGATTTTCAAAATATCCCCCGTTGTCAGGAGGTTTTTGTCATTCAGTATGAAGACATGGAAAACGACACTCCTTTTGAATAGTGAAACAAAATCACTGGAAGCTGGAGAAGTTAATATTAATTGTGGAATTTTTCAGGGTGACTCTTTATCACCGCTTTTATTCTGCATCGCACTTATACCATTAAGTAAAATGCTCAATAAAACAAAACATGGATATAAAGTCTATGACAAAACCATTAATCACCTGTTCTACATGGATGACCTGAAACTATTTGCAAAAAAATGATGAACAATTGCAAGGGCTATTATCCACTGTGAAGCAGTTCAGTGATGACATTAAAATGGAGTTTGGACTAGATAAATGCGCCAAAGCAACGTTCACCAGAGGAAAGCTGCTGAAGAGTTCAGACATTAATCTTGATCGGGGGAACGTGATAAGAGAACTTGATCAAGAAAAAACTTACAAATATCTAGGTGTTTGTGAAGGAGACGGAATCAAGCACTCTACAATGAGGGAAAGGATAAGGAAGGAATGTTACCGCAGAGTAAGAGCAATCTTAAGAACGGAATTGAATGCAAGGAATAGGATCGATGCCATAAACACGCTTGCCATACCAGTAGTAACCTACAGTTACAATGTCATCAACTGGTCAAGCACAGAGATCCGTAGGCTCGATACAAAAATTCGAAAATTCTTAACCATGCACAGAATGCATCACCCTAAGGCAGATATAGATAGAATATATCTCCCTAGGAAAGAAGGAGGACGTGGGTTAATCCAGTTAGACATTGCGTTGAAAACTGCAACAATTGGATTATCTACATATCTAAGGGAATCACATGATTGGATGATCAAACTCGTTTTGAAACACGAAAGCATCAAAAGATCATATTCCATTACAAAAGATGCACAAAGATACAGTAATGGACTACAAATTTCAGAAGTCCCATTTACTGCTGAAATGGAAAACACAGAAAAAGCAAAGCAGGTAAAAGTAACTGCAAAGAAAGAACTGCTACAGAAAATGGCTAAGAAATGGCAAGAAAAGCCTCTGTATGGAAAATACCAAGAGCGATCTAACAATCCTGATGTTGACAAAACTTTAACCCATCAGTGGTTGGCATCCTCTGGACTGAAATTAGAGACTGAAGGACTGATTATACCGGCACAAGATCAGTGTCTGCCAACAAAAAATTACCAAGCCAACATAATAAAAAATGGGTGCAGCCCATTATGCCGTGTATGCAAAAAACAACCAGAGACCATTGACCATATAATTTCAATGTGCAGTCCTATAGCTCCAACCGAATACCTAAACAGGCATGACAGAGCTGCACAATACATACATTGGATAATGTGTAAGCATTTTGACCTGCCCCATCAAAAGAATTGGTGGGAGCATCAACCACCTCCCATACTTGAAAAAGATCACATCTCAATCTTGTGGAACTTTAGCATCCAAACAGACCGAAAAATAGATGCAAACAGACCTGATATAATATTGAAAGACTTTCAAAAGAGGGTATGCCTGCTAATTGATATGTCTGTTCCAATAGACAAGAATGTATCTATAAAAACATTTGAAAAATTGAGCTGGAGATAGAAATTGGAAAAATATGGAAATTGAGAACTAAAACAATACCAGTGGTTGTAGGCGCTCTGGGAATGATACCTAAGGGGTCTAATGATTACTTATCGCAAATCCCAGGAAACCCGCGTATAGGAGAAATACAAAAGATAGTACTAATGGGAACTGCCCATATACTAAGGAAGATTCTGTCAATATAAGTACATCACAAGTCTAAACACTAAAGATGCATGTGTGAATATGTATGTTCTTTCTTGAACATGGCGGACCTTGGTGTCTCTTGAGGTCACTGGTTGTGACTTGGTGATAACTCGTATGAACATAAAGCAAGATAAATGTAACTGTAATAATAATAATAATAATAATAAGGGAAGAAGACGCACGTGGTGGATAGAAGGTCATGAAATCGCTCCCGTAAGTTTTTGATTTTTAACATATTTAAATCAATTGTGAAATAACAATTCTTAGTACAAATGATACATAAAGCACCAGACTCAAGTCTCAGAAAATTCGGATCCATAATATCCTGTTATATCGCTCAAATATTTAATTTTGTATTATACATTTTATAGTCAAAAAAGAAAATGGTTATAAATGGAAGAAAACCCCCTCTGTCTACACTATATAGAACAGCCAATAACAGCAATTTCACCAACACCACAAACTAGATATACCACCTATCCCATCACCCCTCTGTGTACACTAAATACAACAGCCAGATAACGGCAATTTCACCACCACCACCAATCCCAGCATAATAATAATAATTACTATTATTATTGTCTCAAGTTTTCACAAAATGTTTAATTCCAATATTAAGTGAATATGTCAACACATATATTAAACATACGCGACAAACGCATAGATACACAGATCAAACAAAACTACAGTCTATTCAACAAAACTCAGTAACGACAACGCCATCACTATAGTCACCGACGCCACCACTCCATACATCATTGCTACCACTATCCCATCACCGCCGCCACCACTCCTTCATTGCTACCACCACTATTCCCCATTACCTTCTGTTAACTTAAGAAAGGGGAAGGTGGCGGTATCACTAGACAAGGGAGAGGCTAGCAAAAGATATAAATAGATTGACTTAGTGACCCGGCCACCGGCCAAACGTCAACGAAAATGGCACTGCTGGCTCCCCCCTTCCCCACCAACAATAGGAAAAGCCCCAGCACCACCACCGACATAGCCAACAACAATAACAGGCAACTTCAGCAAAAAGTATATTATATTATTAATAATTTCATTCTTAAGCCACGCAATGCTCACATTAAGGAACCACTCATGATAATAACAATTTAAAAAAAACAACAAAAAAGAAAACCCCGTGACCAAGAAATACCGGGATGGCGGCCTACGGGGAATAGCCGTGTCTCTAGGGGAGGACGACCCCTCTAGTCTTGGTTGACACTCGTCCTAGAAGTGGTAACACGAAATGATTACCCCTTGGCGGATAAGGATAAAACGCGACAAAATAAAGTAAATGTCTAATGATAAAATCTCATACCGGATCGGCCGTCACCCGGGTAAAAAAGGGCCGCGTCCCTCAGAGAGGAACCAGACTGGGGTCGAAAAATCAGCTAATGGTTCAAACCTTCCCATCACTTCGGAGCTGGAGACCTCCCATAACCGGAATACTCCTACTGTTGGCCCTCCATGCTCACCACCAAGAAATCAAAAGAAAAAGAGAGAAAAATGGTCAAGGGAAGATAATAAAGAAGTCCTTGAGGCTTTCTACACTGCCATGTACTACCCATCAAATACATCGAATACAGAACAGACATATATCAACTGGAAAAAGAAACATCCCGAAAACAGAGGCTATATTGACAGTAACAAACTAGCCAATATACGAAGAAATATTGTAACTGATATAGACATTGATCAGATCAAGCTATTAGCACAAAGTCAGCGAAGGGAAAATGAAACATGTGTCAGTGGAAATGAGGTAAATTGTAACACTTCGAATCCCAGGGTTGGGGCGGAATCACTGACAACAGAATAAATTAAAGAAAGGATCGAAAAAGTGGAGGGAGTGCATGCTCAAGATGAAACTCAAAATGGAAACAATGAGATCGTAAATGATAAAGAAATGAATGAGAATGAACTTGCCAACTTGAAGGATGAAATTATGATCGAATGGATGAAAATGAAAGAATCTGACATGGGGGAACGAGACACCCTCCCTAAGATCCAGAACTCCAAACAGAACCACAAGACTAACATAATTCTCAAAAACATTATCATCACAAACAAACTAAACATTACTGATTTAAATCATCTCTATTATGCATCAGCTAAAGTCACCACTCACTTATGTGGAGTGAAGATGAAAAAACAAAGGAATTCCCACAAGAAATCTACTTGGCAAGAGAACATCAATCGCCAAATAAACCTTCTCCGATCTGACATAGAAATTTTAACAAACTATAAAGTAGGTGAACATGTTAAACAAACTAAACTTAGAAAATTGAAAAGAAAGTACAGTATAAAATCAACAAGTGACATAGACATGCTGATAGAAATAATCAAGCAAAAAGTGTCGGCCAAAGCTGCTCGGATAAGGCGCTTTGAAAAACGATCTAGATTCTATAAGGACAATAATATGTTCAAAAACAACCAAAGAAACTTCTACAGAAAAATTGGTAAATCAACAAACTGCTAAATCAATACCACCCAAGGAGGAAGTGCAAGAATTCTGGGAAAAGATCTGGGCCGAAGAAAAAGTTCATAATATACATGCCCCATGGATAGACAGACAAATGAAAGATACAGCTCACCTTGAGGAACAAATATGGGAAAGTATAACAGTTGAACAGTTGCGTTTGGCTCTAAGAAAAACCAGCAAATGGAAATCCCCAGGAAAAGACAAAATACAAAATTTTTGGATAAATGCCTTTACAGAGTCTCATGAGCTGTTAGCCCAACTTTACAATGAAATAGTTAAGGAGCCAGAAAAGATACCTTCATGGCTAGTTAACGGCATTACATTCCTGCTTCCGAAGAATGATGAGACAAACAATCCCCAAAATTACAGACCGATAACTTGCTTGACCACAATGTATAACATTTTAACATCAGTCCTAACTGAATACACATATGACCACCTGATAACAAATGATCCATTTCCCATTGAGCAGAAAGGGTGTAAACGAGGCTCATATGGCTGTAAGGATCAGCTTCTGGTTAACAAAATGATACTGGAAGATTGTCATAATAGACACAAAAATCTATCGATTGCTTGGATAGATTATAAAAAAGCATTCGATACTTTGCCACACAGTTGGATTGAAAAATGTTTAGAGATTTTCAAAATATCCCCCGTTGTCAGGAGGTTTTTGTCATTCAGTATGAAGACATGGAAAACGACACTCCTTTTGAATAGTGAAACAAAATCACTGGAAGCTGGAGAAGTTAATATTAATTGTGGAATTTTTCAGGGTGACTCTTTATCACCGCTTTTATTCTGCATCGCACTTATACCATTAAGTAAAATGCTCAATAAAACAAAACATGGATATAAAGTCTATGACAAAACCATTAATCACCTGTTCTACATGGATGACCTGAAACTATTTGCAAAAAAATGATGAACAATTGCAAGGGCTATTATCCACTGTGAAGCAGTTCAGTGATGACATTAAAATGGAGTTTGGACTAGATAAATGCGCCAAAGCAACGTTCACCAGAGGAAAGCTGCTGAAGAGTTCAGACATTAATCTTGATCGGGGGAACGTGATAAGAGAACTTGATCAAGAAAAAACTTACAAATATCTAGGTGTTTGTGAAGGAGACGGAATCAAGCACTCTACAATGAGGGAAAGGATAAGGAAGGAATGTTACCGCAGAGTAAGAGCAATCTTAAGAACGGAATTGAATGCAAGGAATAGGATCGATGCCATAAACACGCTTGCCATACCAGTAGTAACCTACAGTTACAATGTCATCAACTGGTCAAGCACAGAGATCCGTAGGCTCGATACAAAAATTCGAAAATTCTTAACCATGCACAGAATGCATCACCCTAAGGCAGATATAGATAGAATATATCTCCCTAGGAAAGAAGGAGGACGTGGGTTAATCCAGTTAGACATTGCGTTGAAAACTGCAACAATTGGATTATCTACATATCTAAGGGAATCACATGATTGGATGATCAAACTCGTTTTGAAACACGAAAGCATCAAAAGATCATATTCCATTACAAAAGATGCACAAAGATACAGTAATGGACTACAAATTTCAGAAGTCCCATTTACTGCTGAAATGGAAAACACAGAAAAAGCAAAGCAGGTAAAAGTAACTGCAAAGAAAGAACTGCTACAGAAAATGGCTAAGAAATGGCAAGAAAAGCCTCTGTATGGAAAATACCAAGAGCGATCTAACAATCCTGATGTTGACAAAACTTTAACCCATCAGTGGTTGGCATCCTCTGGACTGAAATCAGAGACTGAAGGACTGATTATACCGGCACAAGATCAGTGTCTGCCAACAAAAAATTACCAAGCCAACATAATAAAAAATGGGTGCAGCCCATTATGCCGTGTATGCAAAAAACAACCAGAGACCATTGACCATATAATTTCAATGTGCAGTCCTATAGCTCCAACCGAATACCTAAACAGGCATGACAGAGCTGCACAATACATACATTGGATAATGTGTAAGCATTTTGACCTGCCCCATCAAAAGAATTGGTGGGAGCATCAACCACCTCCCATACTTGAAAAAGATCACATCTCAATCTTGTGGAACTTTAGCATCCAAACAGACCGAAAAATAGATGCAAACAGACCTGATATAATATTGAAAGACTTTCAAAAGAGGGTATGCCTGCTAATTGATATGTCTGTTCCAATAGACAAGAATGTATCTATAAAAACATTTGAAAAATTGAGCTGGAGATAGAAATTGGAAAAATATGGAAATTGAGAACTAAAACAATACCAGTGGTTGTAGGCGCTCTGGGAATGATACCTAAGGGGTCTAATGATTACTTATCGCAAATCCCAGGAAACCCGCGTATAGGAGAAATACAAAAGATAGTACTAATGGGAACTGCCCATATACTAAGGAAGATTCTGTCAATATAAGTACATCACAAGTCTAAACACTAAAGATGCATGTGTGAATATGTATGTTCTTTCTTGAACATGGCGGACCTTGGTGTCTCTTGAGGTCACTGGTTGTGACTTGGTGATAACTCGTATGAACATAAAGCAAGATAAATGTAACTGTAATAATAATAATAATAATAATAAGGGAAGAAGACGCACGTGGTGGATAGAAGGTCATGAAATCGCTCCCGTAAGTTTTTGATTTTTAACATATTTAAATCAATTGTGAAATAACAATTCTTAGTACAAATGATACATAAAGCACCAGACTCAAGTCTCAGAAAATTCGGATCCATAATATCCTGTTATATCGCTCAAATATTTAATTTTGTATTATACATTTTATAGTCAAAAAAGAAAATGGTTATAAATGGAAGAAAACCCCCTCTGTCTACACTATATAGAACAGCCAATAACAGCAATTTCACCAACACCACAAACTAGATATACCACCTATCCCATCACCCCTCTGTGTACACTAAATACAACAGCCAGATAACGGCAATTTCACCACCACCACCAATCCCAGCATAATAATAATAATTACTATTATTATTGTCTCAAGTTTTCACAAAATGTTTAATTCCAATATTAAGTGAATATGTCAACACATATATTAAACATACGCGACAAACGCATAGATACACAGATCAAACAAAACTACAGTCTATTCAACAAAACTCAGTAACGACAACGCCATCACTATAGTCACCGACGCCACCACTCCATACATCATTGCTACCACTATCCCATCACCGCCGCCACCACTCCTTCATTGCTACCACCACTATTCCCCATTACCTTCTGTTAACTTAAGAAAGGGGAAGGTGGCGGTATCACTAGACAAGGGAGAGGCTAGCAAAAGATATAAATAGATTGACTTAGTGACCCGGCCACCGGCCAAACGTCAACGAAAATGGCACTGCTGGCTCCCCCCTTCCCCACCAACAATAGGAAAAGCCCCAGCACCACCACCGACATAGCCAACAACAATAACAGGCAACTTCAGCAAAAAGTATATTATATTATTAATAATTTCATTCTTAAGCCACGCAATGCTCACATTAAGGAACCACTCATGATAATAACAATTTAAAAAAAACAACAAAAAAGAAAACCCCGTGACCAAGAAATACCGGGATGGCGGCCTACGGGGAATAGCCGTGTCTCTAGGGGAGGACGACCCCTCTAGTCTTGGTTGACACTCGTCCTAGAAGTGGTAACACGAAATGATTACCCCTTGGCGGATAAGGATAAAACGCGACAAAATAAAGTAAATGTCTAATGATAAAATCTCATACCGGATCGGCCGTCACCCGGGTAAAAAAGGGCCGCGTCCCTCAGAGAGGAACCAGACTGGGGTCGAAAAATCAGCTAATGGTTCAAACCTTCCCATCACTTCGGAGCTGGAGACCTCCCATAACCGGAATACTCCTACTGTTGGCCCTCCATGCTCACCACCAAGAAATCAAAAGAAAAAGAGAGAAAAATGGTCAAGGGAAGATAATAAAGAAGTCCTTGAGGCTTTCTACACTGCCATGTACTACCCATCAAATACATCGAATACAGAACAGACATATATCAACTGGAAAAAGAAACATCCCGAAAACAGAGGCTATATTGACAGTAACAAACTAGCCAATATACGAAGAAATATTGTAACTGATATAGACATTGATCAGATCAAGCTATTAGCACAAAGTCAGCGAAGGGAAAATGAAACATGTGTCAGTGGAAATGAGGTAAATTGTAACACTTCGAATCCCAGGGTTGGGGCGGAATCACTGACAACAGAATAAATTAAAGAAAGGATCGAAAAAGTGGAGGGAGTGCATGCTCAAGATGAAACTCAAAATGGAAACAATGAGATCGTAAATGATAAAGAAATGAATGAGAATGAACTTGCCAACTTGAAGGATGAAATTATGATCGAATGGATGAAAATGAAAGAATCTGACATGGGGGAACGAGACACCCTCCCTAAGATCCAGAACTCCAAACAGAACCACAAGACTAACATAATTCTCAAAAACATTATCATCACAAACAAACTAAACATTACTGATTTAAATCATCTCTATTATGCATCAGCTAAAGTCACCACTCACTTATGTGGAGTGAAGATGAAAAAACAAAGGAATTCCCACAAGAAATCTACTTGGCAAGAGAACATCAATCGCCAAATAAACCTTCTCCGATCTGACATAGAAATTTTAACAAACTATAAAGTAGGTGAACATGTTAAACAAACTAAACTTAGAAAATTGAAAAGAAAGTACAGTATAAAATCAACAAGTGACATAGACATGCTGATAGAAATAATCAAGCAAAAAGTGTCGGCCAAAGCTGCTCGGATAAGGCGCTTTGAAAAACGATTAGGATTCTATAAGGACAATAATATGTTCAAAAACAACCAAAGAAACTTCTACAGAAAAATTGGTAAATCAACAAACTGCTAAATCAATACCACCCAAGGAGGAAGTGCAAGAATTCTGGGAAAAGATCTGGGCCGAAGAAAAAGTTCATAATATACATGCCCCATGGATAGACAGACAAATGAAAGATACAGCTCACCTTGAGGAACAAATATGGGAAAGTATAACAGTTGAACAGTTGCGTTTGGCTCTAAGAAAAACCAGCAAATGGAAATCCCCAGGAAAAGACAAAATACAAAATTTTTGGATAAATGCCTTTACAGAGTCTCATGAGCTGTTAGCCCAACTTTACAATGAAATAGTTAAGGAGCCAGAAAAGATACCTTCATGGCTAGTTAACGGCATTACATTCCTGCTTCCGAAGAATGATGAGACAAACAATCCCCAAAATTACAGACCGATAACTTGCTTGACCACAATGTATAACATTTTAACATCAGTCCTAACTGAATACACATATGACCACCTGATAACAAATGACCCATTTCCCATTGAGCAGAAAGGGTGTAAACGAGGCTCATATGGCTGTAAGGATCAGCTTCTGGTTAACAAAATGATACTGGAAGATTGTCATAATAGACACAAAAATCTATCGATTGCTTGGATAGATTATAAAAAAGCATTCGATACTTTGCCACACAGTTGGATTGAAAAATGTTTAGAGATTTTCAAAATATCCCCCGTTGTCAGGAGGTTTTTGTCATTCAGTATGAAGACATGGAAAACGACACTCCTTTTGAATAGTGAAACAAAATCACTGGAAGCTGGAGAAGTTAATATTAATTGTGGAATTTTTCAGGGTGACTCTTTATCACCGCTTTTATTCTGCATCGCACTTATACCATTAAGTAAAATGCTCAATAAAACAAAACATGGATATAAAGTCTATGACAAAACCATTAATCACCTGTTCTACATGGATGACCTGAAACTATTTGCAAAAAAATGATGAACAATTGCAAGGGCTATTATCCACTGTGAAGCAGTTCAGTGATGACATTAAAATGGAGTTTGGACTAGATAAATGCGCCAAAGCAACGTTCACCAGAGGAAAGCTGCTGAAGAGTTCAGACATTAATCTTGATCGGGGGAACGTGATAAGAGAACTTGATCAAGAAAAAACTTACAAATATCTAGGTGTTTGTGAAGGAGACGGAATCAAGCACTCTACAATGAGGGAAAGGATAAGGAAGGAATGTTACCGCAGAGTAAGAGCAATCTTAAGAACGGAATTGAATGCAAGGAATAGGATCGATGCCATAAACACGCTTGCCATACCAGTAGTAACCTACAGTTACAATGTCATCAACTGGTCAAGCACAGAGATCCGTAGGCTCGATACAAAAATTCGAAAATTCTTAACCATGCACAGAATGCATCACCCTAAGGCAGATATAGATAGAATATATCTCCCTAGGAAAGAAGGAGGACGTGGGTTAATCCAGTTAGACATTGCGTTGAAAACTGCAACAATTGGATTATCTACATATCTAAGGGAATCACATGATTGGATGATCAAACTCGTTTTGAAACACGAAAGCATCAAAAGATCATATTCCATTACAAAAGATGCACAAAGATACAGTAATGGACTACAAATTTCAGAAGTCCCATTTACTGCTGAAATGGAAAACACAGAAAAAGCAAAGCAGGTAAAAGTAACTGCAAAGAAAGAACTGCTACAGAAAATGGCTAAGAAATGGCAAGAAAAGCCTCTGTATGGAAAATACCAAGAGCGATCTAACAATCCTGATGTTGACAAAACTTTAACCCATCAGTGGTTGGCATCCTCTGGACTGAAATTAGAGACTGAAGGACTGATTATACCGGCACAAGATCAGTGTCTGCCAACAAAAAATTACCAAGCCAACATAATAAAAAATGGGTGCAGCCCATTATGCCGTGTATGCAAAAAACAACCAGAGACCATTGACCATATAATTTCAATGTGCAGTCCTATAGCTCCAACCGAATACCTAAACAGGCATGACAGAGCTGCACAATACATACATTGGATAATGTGTAAGCATTTTGACCTGCCCCATCAAAAGAATTGGTGGGAGCATCAACCACCTCCCATACTTGAAAAAGATCACATCTCAATCTTGTGGAACTTTAGCATCCAAACAGACCGAAAAATAGATGCAAACAGACCTGATATAATATTGAAAGACTTTCAAAAGAGGGTATGCCTGCTAATTGATATGTCTGTTCCAATAGACAAGAATGTATCTATAAAAACATTTGAAAAATTGAGCTGGAGATAGAAATTGGAAAAATATGGAAATTGAGAACTAAAACAATACCAGTGGTTGTAGGCGCTCTGGGAATGATACCTAAGGGGTCTAATGATTACTTATCGCAAATCCCAGGAAACCCGCGTATAGGAGAAATACAAAAGATAGTACTAATGGGAACTGCCCATATACTAAGGAAGATTCTGTCAATATAAGTACATCACAAGTCTAAACACTAAAGATGCATGTGTGAATATGTATGTTCTTTCTTGAACATGGCGGACCTTGGTGTCTCTTGAGGTCACTGGTTGTGACTTGGTGATAACTCGTATGAACATAAAGCAAGATAAATGTAACTGTAATAATAATAATAATAATAATAAGGGAAGAAGACGCACGTGGTGGATAGAAGGTCATGAAATCGCTCCCGTAAGTTTTTGATTTTTAACATATTTAAATCAATTGTGAAATAACAATTCTTAGTACAAATGATACATAAAGCACCAGACTCAAGTCTCAGAAAATTCGGATCCATAATATCCTGTTATATCGCTCAAATATTTAATTTTGTATTATACATTTTATAGTCAAAAAAGAAAATGGTTATAAATGGAAGAAAACCCCCTCTGTCTACACTATATAGAACAGCCAATAACAGCAATTTCACCAACACCACAAACTAGATATACCACCTATCCCATCACCCCTCTGTGTACACTAAATACAACAGCCAGATAACGGCAATTTCACCACCACCACCAATCCCAGCATAATAATAATAATTACTATTATTATTGTCTCAAGTTTTCACAAAATGTTTAATTCCAATATTAAGTGAATATGTCAACACATATATTAAACATACGCGACAAACGCATAGATACACAGATCAAACAAAACTACAGTCTATTCAACAAAACTCAGTAACGACAACGCCATCACTATAGTCACCGACGCCACCACTCCATACATCATTGCTACCACTATCCCATCACCGCCGCCACCACTCCTTCATTGCTACCACCACTATTCCCCATTACCTTCTGTTAACTTAAGAAAGGGGAAGGTGGCGGTATCACTAGACAAGGGAGAGGCTAGCAAAAGATATAAATAGATTGACTTAGTGACCCGGCCACCGGCCAAACGTCAACGAAAATGGCACTGCTGGCTCCCCCCTTCCCCACCAACAATAGGAAAAGCCCCAGCACCACCACCGACATAGCCAACAACAATAACAGGCAACTTCAGCAAAAAGTATATTATATTATTAATAATTTCATTCTTAAGCCACGCAATGCTCACATTAAGGAACCACTCATGATAATAACAATTTAAAAAAAACAACAAAAAAGAAAACCCCGTGACCAAGAAATACCGGGATGGCGGCCTACGGGGAATAGCCGTGTCTCTAGGGGAGGACGACCCCTCTAGTCTTGGTTGACACTCGTCCTAGAAGTGGTAACACGAAATGATTACCCCTTGGCGGATAAGGATAAAACGCGACAAAATAAAGTAAATGTCTAATGATAAAATCTCATACCGGATCGGCCGTCACCCGGGTAAAAAAGGGCCGCGTCCCTCAGAGAGGAACCAGACTGGGGTCGAAAAATCAGCTAATGGTTCAAACCTTCCCATCACTTCGGAGCTGGAGACCTCCCATAACCGGAATACTCCTACTGTTGGCCCTCCATGCTCACCACCAAGAAATCAAAAGAAAAAGAGAGAAAAATGGTCAAGGGAAGATAATAAAGAAGTCCTTGAGGCTTTCTACACTGCCATGTACTACCCATCAAATACATCGAATACAGAACAGACATATATCAACTGGAAAAAGAAACATCCCGAAAACAGAGGCTATATTGACAGTAACAAACTAGCCAATATACGAAGAAATATTGTAACTGATATAGACATTGATCAGATCAAGCTATTAGCACAAAGTCAGCGAAGGGAAAATGAAACATGTGTCAGTGGAAATGAGGTAAATTGTAACACTTCGAATCCCAGGGTTGGGGCGGAATCACTGACAACAGAATAAATTAAAGAAAGGATCGAAAAAGTGGAGGGAGTGCATGCTCAAGATGAAACTCAAAATGGAAACAATGAGATCGTAAATGATAAAGAAATGAATGAGAATGAACTTGCCAACTTGAAGGATGAAATTATGATCGAATGGATGAAAATGAAAGAATCTGACATGGGGGAACGAGACACCCTCCCTAAGATCCAGAACTCCAAACAGAACCACAAGACTAACATAATTCTCAAAAACATTATCATCACAAACAAACTAAACATTACTGATTTAAATCATCTCTATTATGCATCAGCTAAAGTCACCACTCACTTATGTGGAGTGAAGATGAAAAAACAAAGGAATTCCCACAAGAAATCTACTTGGCAAGAGAACATCAATCGCCAAATAAACCTTCTCCGATCTGACATAGAAATTTTAACAAACTATAAAGTAGGTGAACATGTTAAACAAACTAAACTTAGAAAATTGAAAAGAAAGTACAGTATAAAATCAACAAGTGACATAGACATGCTGATAGAAATAATCAAGCAAAAAGTGTCGGCCAAAGCTGCTCGGATAAGGCGCTTTGAAAAACGATCTAGATTCTATAAGGACAATAATATGTTCAAAAACAACCAAAGAAACTTCTACAGAAAAATTGGTAAATCAACAAACTGCTAAATCAATACCACCCAAGGAGGAAGTGCAAGAATTCTGGGAAAAGATCTGGGCCGAAGAAAAAGTTCATAATATACATGCCCCATGGATAGACAGACAAATGAAAGATACAGCTCACCTTGAGGAACAAATATGGGAAAGTATAACAGTTGAACAGTTGCGTTTGGCTCTAAGAAAAACCAGCAAATGGAAATCCCCAGGAAAAGACAAAATACAAAATTTTTGGATAAATGCCTTTACAGAGTCTCATGAGCTGTTAGCCCAACTTTACAATGAAATAGTTAAGGAGCCAGAAAAGATACCTTCATGGCCAGTTAACGGCATTACATTCCTGCTTCCGAAGAATGATGAGACAAACAATCCCCAAAATTACAGACCGATAACTTGCTTGACCACAATGTATAACATTTTAACATCAGTCCTAACTGAATACACATATGACCACCTGATAACAAATGACCCATTTCCCATTGAGCAGAAAGGGTGTAAACGAGGCTCATATGGCTGTAAGGATCAGCTTCTGGTTAACAAAATGATACTGGAAGATTGTCATAATAGACACAAAAATCTATCGATTGCTTGGATAGATTATAAAAAAGCATTCGATACTTTGCCACACAGTTGGATTGAAAAATGTTTAGAGATTTTCAAAATATCCCCCGTTGTCAGGAGGTTTTTGTCATTCAGTATGAAGACATGGAAAACGACACTCCTTTTGAATAGTGAAACAAAATCACTGGAAGCTGGAGAAGTTAATATTAATTGTGGAATTTTTCAGGGTGACTCTTTATCACCGCTTTTATTCTGCATCGCACTTATACCATTAAGTAAAATGCTCAATAAAACAAAACATGGATATAAAGTCTATGACAAAACCATTAATCACCTGTTCTACATGGATGACCTGAAACTATTTGCAAAAAAATGATGAACAATTGCAAGGGCTATTATCCACTGTGAAGCAGTTCAGTGATGACATTAAAATGGAGTTTGGACTAGATAAATGCGCCAAAGCAACGTTCACCAGAGGAAAGCTGCTGAAGAGTTCAGACATTAATCTTGATCGGGGGAACGTGATAAGAGAACTTGATCAAGAAAAAACTTACAAATATCTAGGTGTTTGTGAAGGAGACGGAATCAAGCACTCTACAATGAGGGAAAGGATAAGGAAGGAATGTTACCGCAGAGTAAGAGCAATCTTAAGAACGGAATTGAATGCAAGGAATAGGATCGATGCCATAAACACGCTTGCCATACCAGTAGTAACCTACAGTTACAATGTCATCAACTGGTCAAGCACAGAGATCCGTAGGCTCGATACAAAAATTCGAAAATTCTTAACCATGCACAGAATGTATCACCCTAAGGCAGATATAGATAGAATATATCTCCCTAGGAAAGAAGGAGGACGTGGGTTAATCCAGTTAGACATTGCGTTGAAAACTGCAACAATTGGATTATCTACATATCTAAGGGAATCACATGATTGGATGATCAAACTCGTTTTGAAACACGAAAGCATCAAAAGATCATATTCCATTACAAAAGATGCACAAAGATACAGTAATGGACTACAAATTTCAGAAGTCCCATTTACTGCTGAAATGGAAAACACAGAAAAAGCAAAGCAGGTAAAAGTAACTGCAAAGAAAGAACTGCTACAGAAAATGGCTAAGAAATGGCAAGAAAAGCCTCTGTATGGAAAATACCAAGAGCGATCTAACAATCCTGACGTTGACAAAACTTTAACCCATCAGTGGTTGGCATCCTCTGGACTGAAATCAGAGACTGAAGGACTGATTATACCGGCACAAGATCAGTGTCTGCCAACAAAAAATTACCAAGCCAACATAATAAAAAATGGGTGCAGCCCATTATGCCGTGTATGCAAAAAACAACCAGAGACCATTGACCATATAATTTCAATGTGCAGTCCTATAGCTCCAACCGAATACCTAAACAGGCATGACAGAGCTGCACAATACATACATTGGATAATGTGTAAGCATTTTGACCTGCCCCATCAAAAGAATTGGTGGGAGCATCAACCACCTCCCATACTTGAAAAAGATCACATCTCAATCTTGTGGAACTTTAGCATCCAAACAGACCGAAAAATAGATGCAAACAGACCTGATATAATATTGAAAGACTTTCAAAAGAGGGTATGCCTGCTAATTGATATGTCTGTTCCAATAGACAAGAATGTATCTATAAAAACATTTGAAAAATTGAGCTGGAGATAGAAATTGGAAAAATATGGAAATTGAGAACTAAAACAATACCAGTGGTTGTAGGCGCTCTGGGAATGATACCTAAGGGGTCTAATGATTACTTATCGCAAATCCCAGGAAACCCGCGTATAGGAGAAATACAAAAGATAGTACTAATGGGAACTGCCCATATACTAAGGAAGATTCTGTCAATATAAGTACATCACAAGTCTAAACACTAAAGATGCATGTGTGAATATGTATGTTCTTTCTTGAACATGGCGGACCTTGGTGTCTCTTGAGGTCACTGGTTGTGACTTGGTGATAACTCGTATGAACATAAAGCAAGATAAATGTAACTGTAATAATAATAATAATAATAATAATAAGGGAAGAAGACGCACGTGGTGGATAGAAGGTCATGAAATCGCTCCCGTAAGTTTTTGATTTTTAACATATTTAAATCAATTGTGAAATAACAATTCTTAGTACAAATGATACATAAAGCACCAGACTCAAGTCTCAGAAAATTCGGATCCATAATATCCTGTTATATCGCTCAAATATTTAATTTTGTATTATACATTTTATAGTCAAAAAAGAAAATGGTTATAAATGGAAGAAAACCCCCTCTGTCTACACTATATAGAACAGCCAATAACAGCAATTTCACCAACACCACAAACTAGATATACCACCTATCCCATCACCCCTCTGTGTACACTAAATACAACAGCCAGATAACGGCAATTTCACCACCACCACCAATCCCAGCATAATAATAATAATTACTATTATTATTGTCTCAAGTTTTCACAAAATGTTTAATTCCAATATTAAGTGAATATGTCAACACATATATTAAACATACGCGACAAACGCATAGATACACAGATCAAACAAAACTACAGTCTATTCAACAAAACTCAGTAACGACAACGCCATCACTATAGTCACCGACGCCACCACTCCATACATCATTGCTACCACTATCCCATCACCGCCGCCACCACTCCTTCATTGCTACCACCACTATTCCCCCATTACCTTCTGTTAACTTAAGAAAGGGGAAGGTGGCGGTATCACTAGACAAGGGAGAGGCTAGCAAAAGATATAAATAGATTGACTTAGTGACCCGGCCACCGGCCAAACGTCAACGAAAATGGCACTGCTGGCTCCCCCCTTCCCCACCAACAATAGGAAAAGCCCCAGCACCACCACCGACATAGCCAACAACAATAACAGGCAACTTCAGCAAAAAGTATATTATATTATTAATAATTTCATTCTTAAGCCACGCAATGCTCACATTAAGGAACCACTCATGATAATAACAATTTAAAAAAAACAACAAAAAAGAAAACCCCGTGACCAAGAAATACCGGGATGGCGGCCTACGGGGAATAGCCGTGTCTCTAGGGGAGGACGACCCCTCTAGTCTTGGTTGACACTCGTCCTAGAAGTGGTAACACGAAATGATTACCCCTTGGCGGATAAGGATAAAACGCGACAAAATAAAGTAAATGTCTAATGATAAAATCTCATACCGGATCGGCCGTCACCCGGGTAAAAAAGGGCCGCGTCCCTCAGAGAGGAACCAGACTGGGGTCGAAAAATCAGCTAATGGTTCAAACCTTCCCATCACTTCGGAGCTGGAGACCTCCCATAACCGGAATACTCCTACTGTTGGCCCTCCATGCTCACCACCAAGAAATCAAAAGAAAAAGAGAGAAAAATGGTCAAGGGAAGATAATAAAGAAGTCCTTGAGGCTTTCTACACTGCCATGTACTACCCATCAAATACATCGAATACAGAACAGACATATATCAACTGGAAAAAGAAACATCCCGAAAACAGAGGCTATATTGACAGTAACAAACTAGCCAATATACGAAGAAATATTGTAACTGATATAGACATTGATCAGATCAAGCTATTAGCACAAAGTCAGCGAAGGGAAAATGAAACATGTGTCAGTGGAAATGAGGTAAATTGTAACACTTCGAATCCCAGGGTTGGGGCGGAATCACTGACAACAGAATAAATTAAAGAAAGGATCGAAAAAGTGGAGGGAGTGCATGCTCAAGATGAAACTCAAAATGGAAACAATGAGATCGTAAATGATAAAGAAATGAATGAGAATGAACTTGCCAACTTGAAGGATGAAATTATGATCGAATGGATGAAAATGAAAGAATCTGACATGGGGGAACGAGACACCCTCCCTAAGATCCAGAACTCCAAACAGAACCACAAGACTAACATAATTCTCAAAAACATTATCATCACAAACAAACTAAACATTACTGATTTAAATCATCTCTATTATGCATCAGCTAAAGTCACCACTCACTTATGTGGAGTGAAGATGAAAAAACAAAGGAATTCCCACAAGAAATCTACTTGGCAAGAGAACATCAATCGCCAAATAAACCTTCTCCGATCTGACATAGAAATTTTAACAAACTATAAAGTAGGTGAACATGTTAAACAAACTAAACTTAGAAAATTGAAAAGAAAGTACAGTATAAAATCAACAAGTGACATAGACATGCTGATAGAAATAATCAAGCAAAAAGTGTCGGCCAAAGCTGCTCGGATAAGGCGCTTTGAAAAACGATCTAGATTCTATAAGGACAATAATATGTTCAAAAACAACCAAAGAAACTTCTACAGAAAAATTGGTAAATCAACAAACTGCTAAATCAATACCACCCAAGGAGGAAGTGCAAGAATTCTGGGAAAAGATCTGGGCCGAAGAAAAAGTTCATAATATACATGCCCCATGGATAGACAGACAAATGAAAGATACAGCTCACCTTGAGGAACAAATATGGGAAAGTATAACAGTTGAACAGTTGCGTTTGGCTCTAAGAAAAACCAGCAAATGGAAATCCCCAGGAAAAGACAAAATACAAAATTTTTGGATAAATGCCTTTACAGAGTCTCATGAGCTGTTAGCCCAACTTTACAATGAAATAGTTAAGGAGCCAGAAAAGATACCTTCATGGCTAGTTAACGGCATTACATTCCTGCTTCCGAAGAATGATGAGACAAACAATCCCCAAAATTACAGACCGATAACTTGCTTGACCACAATGTATAACATTTTAACATCAGTCCTAACTGAATACACATATGACCACCTGATAACAAATGACCCATTTCCCATTGAGCAGAAAGGGTGTAAACGAGGCTCATATGGCTGTAAGGATCAGCTTCTGGTTAACAAAATGATACTGGAAGATTGTCATAATAGACACAAAAATCTATCGATTGCTTGGATAGATTATAAAAAAGCATTCGATACTTTGCCACACAGTTGGATTGAAAAATGTTTAGAGATTTTCAAAATATCCCCCGTTGTCAGGAGGTTTTTGTCATTCAGTATGAAGACATGGAAAACGACACTCCTTTTGAATAGTGAAACAAAATCACTGGAAGCTGGAGAAGTTAATATTAATTGTGGAATTTTTCAGGGTGACTCTTTATCACCGCTTTTATTCTGCATCGCACTTATACCATTAAGTAAAATGCTCAATAAAACAAAACATGGATATAAAGTCTATGACAAAACCATTAATCACCTGTTCTACATGGATGACCTGAAACTATTTGCAAAAAAATGATGAACAATTGCAAGGGCTATTATCCACTGTGAAGCAGTTCAGTGATGACATTAAAATGGAGTTTGGACTAGATAAATGCGCCAAAGCAACGTTCACCAGAGGAAAGCTGCTGAAGAGTTCAGACATTAATCTTGATCGGGGGAACGTGATAAGAGAACTTGATCAAGAAAAAACTTACAAATATCTAGGTGTTTGTGAAGGAGACGGAATCAAGCACTCTACAATGAGGGAAAGGATAAGGAAGGAATGTTACCGCAGAGTAAGAGCAATCTTAAGAACGGAATTGAATGCAAGGAATAGGATCGATGCCATAAACACGCTTGCCATACCAGTAGTAACCTACAGTTACAATGTCATCAACTGGTCAAGCACAGAGATCCGTAGGCTCGATACAAAAATTCGAAAATTCTTAACCATGCACAGAATGTATCACCCTAAGGCAGATATAGATAGAATATATCTCCCTAGGAAAGAAGGAGGACGTGGGTTAATCCAGTTAGACATTGCGTTGAAAACTGCAACAATTGGATTATCTACATATCTAAGGGAATCACATGATTGGATGATCAAACTCGTTTTGAAACACGAAAGCATCAAAAGATCATATTCCATTACAAAAGATGCACAAAGATACAGTAATGGACTACAAATTTCAGAAGTCCCATTTACTGCTGAAATGGAAAACACAGAAAAAGCAAAGCAGGTAAAAGTAACTGCAAAGAAAGAACTGCTACAGAAAATGGCTAAGAAATGGCAAGAAAAGCCTCTGTATGGAAAATACCAAGAGCGATCTAACAATCCTGACGTTGACAAAACTTTAACCCATCAGTGGTTGGCATCCTCTGGACTGAAATCAGAGACTGAAGGACTGATTATACCGGCACAAGATCAGTGTCTGCCAACAAAAAATTACCAAGCCAACATAATAAAAAATGGGTGCAGCCCATTATGCCGTGTATGCAAAAAACAACCAGAGACCATTGACCATATAATTTCAATGTGCAGTCCTATAGCTCCAACCGAATACCTAAACAGGCATGACAGAGCTGCACAATACATACATTGGATAATGTGTAAGCATTTTGACCTGCCCCATCAAAAGAATTGGTGGGAGCATCAACCACCTCCCATACTTGAAAAAGATCACATCTCAATCTTGTGGAACTTTAGCATCCAAACAGACCGAAAAATAGATGCAAACAGACCTGATATAATATTGAAAGACTTTCAAAAGAGGGTATGCCTGCTAATTGATATGTCTGTTCCAATAGACAAGAATGTATCTATAAAAACATTTGAAAAATTGAGCTGGAGATAGAAATTGGAAAAATATGGAAATTGAGAACTAAAACAATACCAGTGGTTGTAGGCGCTCTGGGAATGATACCTAAGGGGTCTAATGATTACTTATCGCAAATCCCAGGAAACCCGCGTATAGGAGAAATACAAAAGATAGTACTAATGGGAACTGCCCATATACTAAGGAAGATTCTGTCAATATAAGTACATCACAAGTCTAAACACTAAAGATGCATGTGTGAATATGTATGTTCTTTCTTGAACATGGCGGACCTTGGTGTCTCTTGAGGTCACTGGTTGTGACTTGGTGATAACTCGTATGAACATAAAGCAAGATAAATGTAACTGTAATAATAATAATAATAATAATAATAAGGGAAGAAGACGCACGTGGTGGATAGAAGGTCATGAAATCGCTCCCGTAAGTTTTTGATTTTTAACATATTTAAATCAATTGTGAAATAACAATTCTTAGTACAAATGATACATAAAGCACCAGACTCAAGTCTCAGAAAATTCGGATCCATAATATCCTGTTATATCGCTCAAATATTTAATTTTGTATTATACATTTTATAGTCAAAAAAGAAAATGGTTATAAATGGAAGAAAACCCCCTCTGTCTACACTATATAGAACAGCCAATAACAGCAATTTCACCAACACCACAAACTAGATATACCACCTATCCCATCACCCCTCTGTGTACACTAAATACAACAGCCAGATAACGGCAATTTCACCACCACCACCAATCCCAGCATAATAATAATAATTACTATTATTATTGTCTCAAGTTTTCACAAAATGTTTAATTCCAATATTAAGTGAATATGTCAACACATATATTAAACATACGCGACAAACGCATAGATACACAGATCAAACAAAACTACAGTCTATTCAACAAAACTCAGTAACGACAACGCCATCACTATAGTCACCGACGCCACCACTCCATACATCATTGCTACCACCACTCCTTCATTGCTACCACCACTATTCCCCCATTACCTTCTGTTAACTTAAGAAAGGGGAAGGTGGCGGTATCACTAGACAAGGGAGAGGCTAGCAAAAGATATAAATAGATTGACTTAGTGACCCGGCCACCGGCCAAACGTCAACGAAAATGGCACTGCTGGCTCCCCCCTTCCCCACCAACAATAGGAAAAGCCCCAGCACCACCACCGACATAGCCAACAACAATAACAGGCAACTTCAGCAAAAAGTATATTATATTATTAATAATTTCATTCTTAAGCCACGCAATGCTCACATTAAGGAACCACTCATGATAATAACAATTTAAAAAAAACAACAAAAAAGAAAACCCCGTGACCAAGAAATACCGGGATGGCGGCCTACGGGGAATAGCCGTGTCTCTAGGGGAGGACGACCCCTCTAGTCTTGGTTGACACTCGTCCTAGAAGTGGTAACACGAAATGATTACCCCTTGGCGGATAAGGATAAAACGCGACAAAATAAAGTAAATGTCTAATGATAAAATCTCATACCGGATCGGCCGTCACCCGGGTAAAAAAGGGCCGCGTCCCTCAGAGAGGAACCAGACTGGGGTCGAAAAATCAGCTAATGGTTCAAACCTTCCCATCACTTCGGAGCTGGAGACCTCCCATAACCGGAATACTCCTACTGTTGGCCCTCCATGCTCACCACCAAGAAATCAAAAGAAAAAGAGAGAAAAATGGTCAAGGGAAGATAATAAAGAAGTCCTTGAGGCTTTCTACACTGCCATGTACTACCCATCAAATACATCGAATACAGAACAGACATATATCAACTGGAAAAAGAAACATCCCGAAAACAGAGGCTATATTGACAGTAACAAACTAGCCAATATACGAAGAAATATTGTAACTGATATAGACATTGATCAGATCAAGCTATTAGCACAAAGTCAGCGAAGGGAAAATGAAACATGTGTCAGTGGAAATGAGGTAAATTGTAACACTTCGAATCCCAGGGTTGGGGCGGAATCACTGACAACAGAATAAATTAAAGAAAGGATCGAAAAAGTGGAGGGAGTGCATGCTCAAGATGAAACTCAAAATGGAAACAATGAGATCGTAAATGATAAAGAAATGAATGAGAATGAACTTGCCAACTTGAAGGATGAAATTATGATCGAATGGATGAAAATGAAAGAATCTGACATGGGGGAACGAGACACCCTCCCTAAGATCCAGAACTCCAAACAGAACCACAAGACTAACATAATTCTCAAAAACATTATCATCACAAACAAACTAAACATTACTGATTTAAATCATCTCTATTATGCATCAGCTAAAGTCACCACTCACTTATGTGGAGTGAAGATGAAAAAACAAAGGAATTCCCACAAGAAATCTACTTGGCAAGAGAACATCAATCGCCAAATAAACCTTCTCCGATCTGACATAGAAATTTTAACAAACTATAAAGTAGGTGAACATGTTAAACAAACTAAACTTAGAAAATTGAAAAGAAAGTACAGTATAAAATCAACAAGTGACATAGACATGCTGATAGAAATAATCAAGCAAAAAGTGTCGGCCAAAGCTGCTCGGATAAGGCGCTTTGAAAAACGATCTAGATTCTATAAGGACAATAATATGTTCAAAAACAACCAAAGAAACTTCTACAGAAAAATTGGTAAATCAACAAACTGCTAAATCAATACCACCCAAGGAGGAAGTGCAAGAATTCTGGGAAAAGATCTGGGCCGAAGAAAAAGTTCATAATATACATGCCCTATGGATAGACAGACAAATGAAAGATACAGCTCACCTTGAGGAACAAATATGGGAAAGTATAACAGTTGAACAGTTGCGTTTGGCTCTAAGAAAAACCAGCAAATGGAAATCCCCAGGAAAAGACAAAATACAAAATTTTTGGATAAATGCCTTCACAGAGTCTCATGAGCTGTTGGCCCAACTTTACAATGAAATAGTTAAGGAGCCAGAAAAGATACCATCATGGCTAGTTAACGGCATTACATTCCTGCTTCCGAAGAATGATGAGACAAACAATCGCCAAAATTACAGACCGATTTCTGTAATTGATATGTCCGTTCCAATAGACAAGAATGTATCTATAAAAACATTTGAAAAATTGAGCAAGTATGAGGACCTGGAGATAGAAATTGGAAAAATGTGGAAATTGAGAACTAAAACAATACCAGTGGTTGTAGGCGCTCTAGGAATGATACCGAAGGGGTCTGATGATTACTTATCGCAAATCCCAGGAAACCCGCGTATAGGAGAAATACAAAAGATAGTACTAATGGGAACTGCCCATATACTAAGGAAGATTATGTCAATATAAGTACATCACAAGTCTAAACACCTAAAGATGCATGTGTGAGTATGTATGTTCTTTCTTGAACATGGCGGACCTTGGTGTCTCTTGAGGTCACTGGTTGTGACTTGGTGATAACTCGTACGAACATAAAGCAAGATAAATGCAGCTGTAATAATAATAATAATAATAATAATAATAATAATAATAATAATAATAATAATAATAATAATAATTGTTTCTACTTTAAGCACAAGGCCAGCAATTACCCAGTGCATTACTGGTACTTTATTTTATCGACGCCGTAAGGATGAAAGGCAAAGTCAACCTCGGCGGGATTTGAACACAGATCGTAAAGGGACGTAACTATGCTGGAAAGCATGGCGTCCGGCCCTCTACCGATACTGCCAATCCAATAATAATAATAATAATATAATATTAATAATATAATATTAATAATGTTTCGCTATTCCATATAATGTTTCTGGATCAAATGATTATAGATCATTATTGATCTGGTTCAGTTGAAGATATTTAACTTAGGTACAATTAGAGCAGCTCATCGGAACTTCAAAAGGAATATAAATTAAAATAAAGAATGTTACATGAATGTAATGTTCCATATATTGGTATTTCACTATGGTGTCCTAGATATATCTTTTGTCTGCCATAGTCGAACTGTATTCTTCTGTCGAGGCTGCATTGTGTGAGATCTGCCTATGGGTAACAAGATGACCGCCAATGGACATATTTAGCTTACTAATTAGAGGGTGGTTTCAGGGGAAGTAACTCCTCGAGAAATTAGAAATTTGTGCTAAATTTTTTAATTGAGGGAGGTAACTTATAATTATCTAAGTTAGCTATAACTATTTAACTTATTTGATATAAGTAAAAAGAGGAATTATAACATTCTTTCTTTATTTTAATTTATATTCCTTTTGAAGTTGCGATGAGCTGCTCTAGTTATACCTAAGTTAATTATCTTCAACTGAATCAGATCAATAATGATGTATAATCATTTGATCCAGAAACATTATATGGAGTAGCGAAACAATTGTAAACGGACATTATTAATATTATTATTATTATTATTCTCTACATTCCTTACATTAAACTAAAACTATGTTGACAATCTTTTAATAATGTCTTCCTTGTGAAATTTGTGGTCTTTTTTTTCTTAACTAATGAATATTTCCAGCTCTATGCACCTGACCTCTGCATGAACCCAGCCACCTAGCTGCCTGCCACTGCATGTTGAACATTGAGCACATGCCTTTACGCCTTGGCTTCTAACTAATTCACCAATCTCTCTTCTCCTATCCTATCTCCATCTCTCTCTTTAAGATTGGTTACTCTTATATGTATATATATATATATATATATATATATATATATATATATATATATATATATATTGGTAAACGGAATAGAAAATGCTGACAAATTGTTCACAGTGAAAAATAGTTTAATAAGGAATAAGTGAGAATTAGTAATGGTATTGGTTAGTATTCAGTTTTGGTTTTTAGTTTTACCGGTTGCGCATTTCTAATGCTTTTCAAAAACAATTTTGAGATAGGGCGTCCGTGATGTTTGCTCTGATCAGAGCAAACATCCGGATCGCTTTCAAAAACAATGGTTGCATTTTAATAGGGTACGTCAAAGCTTATTTGTAAAACTGTTATATATTGTATTTTGTCTGATGAAGGCATACCATAATTTAATTTGGTATCCCTGAAATATGTATAATGAAATAAATATGGTTTTATAAATATAGTTTCCATTTATTAATATCGTATATATATATATATATATATATATATATATATATATATATATATATATATATATATATATATATTTGTGTGTGTGTGTGTGTGTGTGTGTGTGTGTAACGGCGATGAATTAGTTTTGCGAGGTTTTTTATATGAAATCGTGTGTCGAAACAAATATTGTTATACTTGGGGAGGGTCATATTTGTGTAATATTGCCAGAATTAATAACAGAACACACTCACTGTTTGGTTGGTTTTCGCTTCTGTGTCTTTTATATCGGTAATCTAATTTATTCGGTCCTAAATGTTGCCATTGACTGACCGACGGTCAAAAATAATACAGATACAATCTAGACACAAACACATATATATAGTTTATCAAAGTTCTTTCGTTGCACATCTGCAACAACGTCAGTGGTGCTATTGTTTCCTCCCGTTACATTGTATGTCTACGCCATTTTTATTTAGTCTGTCTATATATTTATTTATTTATTTGTTTGTTTGTTTATTTTATTTTGTCTTCTTTGCGCATGCGTTTGCGTGTGTGTATAGTGTTTTGTTTGATGTGTGTTCGTGATTGTATTCTATGTATTCTATGTATTCTACCTTTACTAGTGTGTGTTTATATGTGTTTGTTGTTATTGTGCTTGTGTATGTATTTATTTATTTATTTATCTATTTATTTATTTATTTATACTTCTCTTAGGTCAGTGTTGTTTGTTTGGGTGTTGTTGTTATTCCATTCATTCTTTCTGTTTAGTCTTGGCCTTCTAAGTTCTATTTCACTGGCCTCTCTGATTTGCCTATCTGCTGGGTCATTTCTATGTTTAGATATTATTCTAATTTCTATATTGTCTATGTTACCGTCGTATTGTTGTCTGGCATGTTCGTATAGTACTGACCCATTTTTTCGTCCTTTTAGTTCCCCCCAGTCTTGGTCTATCCTTTCACCTATGCTACGAGCTGTCTCGCCTATGTATGTTGTTGTCATGTTTCTGCAAGTACTCTCTATACATCTTATGCTATAGACTACGTTTCTAGTTTTACAGTTTATCCGGGGGTTTACCTTACATATGATACATTTCCTATTAGTACAGTGGGTTTTCTTAAAAGGGTAGGTTTTGCTGATCAGGGATTTTATGGTGGTTCCTGGCTTTTCTACCATCTTAATCTTTAAGTGGGTCTTTCTCAGGGCCTTTCTACACTGGTTAGCTAATTTCCCTCCAGGGGTAGCGTCCACAAACATGACACTTTGGTATCTCTGGTTGTCGTACCATGAGGTGGCTTTCCCTATCTTATGTCTAGCCCTATCTAAGCTGTTCCATGATTTGCTCCTGTATAATGGTCAAATTCCTT